>SJYT01083457.1:0-21431 GCA_006410635.1 Cephalophus harveyi | reverse complement strand
TGAATCTCCAGTACTTTGGCCACCTCATGCGAAGAGTTGACTCATTGGAAAAGACTCTGATGCAGGGAGGGATTGG
Source organism: Cephalophus harveyi (assembly GCA_006410635.1). NCBI lineage: Eukaryota > Metazoa > Chordata > Mammalia > Artiodactyla > Bovidae > Cephalophus > Cephalophus harveyi. Next base: position 21,355 of record SJYT01083457.1, on the reverse strand, counting down.
GGGCAGGAGGAGAAGGGGACAACAGAGGATGAGATGGCTGGATGGCATCACTGACTCAATGGACACGAGTCTGAGTGACACACTCCGGGAGTTGGTGATGGACAGGGAGGCCTGACGAGGGGTCGCAGAGTCGGACACGACTGAGCGACTGAACTGAACTGATACATGGACTATAATCTGTAAAAATTGTGAATCTCTATGTGGTACACCTGAAACTAATACTGTAAATCAATTATTATCTCAAAAAAAAAAAAAAAAAAGCTCATGAGATACTACTTAGCACCCACTAGGATGGCTATAATAATAAAAAAATTTTAAATAATAAACAGAATAGTAAGTGTTGGTGAGATGTAGAGAAACTGGAACCCTTACACATTCCTTGCAGGTATGTAAAATGAAACAGCCACTGTGGAGAACTTAAGTACCTCAAAAAGTAAAATGAAATTACTATATGACCCAGAAATTCCACTTCTAGATAGACAGCAAAAGAATTAAAAACAAGTGCTCAAACAAATTCTTGTATACAAATGTTCACAGCTGTACTATTTACAATAGCCAAAAGAAGGAAACAATTCTAATGTCTATCAATAAATGACTATATAGACAAAATGTGGTATTTCATACACTGGAACATTATTGGGCTATAAAAAGGAATGAAATGTTAATACATACTATAACACGGATCAATGCTGAAAACACTATGCTAAATAAAAGAAGTCAGTCATAAAAGTCACGTATTATATGATTCCATTTATATGAAACTTCCAGAATAGGCAAGTCTATAGAGATATGAAGTAGAACAGTGTTTGCCTGGAGATGGGAGAAGGGAGGAACAGACAATGACTATTAATAAGTACAGGATTTCTGTTTAGAATGATAAAAATATTTTTAAATTAATGGTGAGAGATGTACAGCCATGTAAATATACTAAAACCCACTGAATTATGTATTTTAAAAAGGAGAATTTTATATTACCTGAACTATTTCTCAGTAAAGTGATTATTAAAAATAAAAAAAAAGTACCCTGATACATTGTTCTGAAATAGGATTCCAGGTTTTAGAGGTTTCACAATACACACTAAAATACAGAATTATCTCATGGGGTACTTTAGTTATCTCAAGAGACTGGAAAAGTCATCAGCCTACAAATCCTCCTTCCAGTTATATTTCCAAACAAAACAAGGACTAGCATAAGAAGAAATTAAGAGCCTTCTCCTGTAACCCAACAGAAATACTCTTAAAGTGAAACTGAAAAGGTTGTCAGCCACTGCTACACTGGAGCTGAATAGATTTTCCACTTACCAGAGGTAAGAGATTGGGGCCATTGTGCCATTTGGTTTTACATTCTTTTCTCTTTACAAATGTACATACAAACACTCATGTCACCTCTATTTACACATACCTCAGTTCAGTTCAGTAGCTCAGTCGTGTCCGACTCTTTGCGACCCCATGAATCGCAGAATGCCAGGCCTCCCTGTCAATCACCAACTCCCGGAGTTCACTCAGACTCGCGTCCATCGAGGCAGTGATGCCATCCAGCCATCTCATCCTCTGTCGTCCCCCCTTCTCCTGCCCCCATCCCTCCCAGCATCAAAGTCTTTTCCAATGAGTCAGTTCTTCCCTAAACAGATTTCACTAACATCCAAAATATCTAAGTCATTTTCTTAGAAACAATTGAAATTAATCTGTTTTATAGTATTTTTAAAATAAGAAGAAGATTAACAGTCAAAGAACTCTCTAAAGCTCACAAATGGTTTTAAGTGTAAATCCAACCTATTTTGCTTCTAAAACGGTGTTTTTTCTAATTTCAGTAACAGATGTTTTATATATCTTTTCTAGTGCTTTTAGGTCAGGGCTTTATAACCTCAGCACTATGCTGAGTGCATAGTAGAACTGTGCATTGTAGAACTGTTAGTGGTATCCTCTACCCACTAGATGCCAGTAGTACCCCCTGCCCAGTTTTGACAATATCTCCAGACATTACTAAATATCTCTTAGGAAAGCAAAACTGACCCCCAGTTGAGAACAACTGCCCTAGTTCATCAGTCTTAATTATTTCCGGACTTCCCTGGTGGGCCAGTGGGATCCACACTTCCAATGCAGTGGGTCTAGGTTCAGTCCCTGGTTGGGGAAAATCCCACATGCCGCATGTTGTGGCCAAAAATAAGGAAAATGGCAAATTATCTAATTGTAATTCATGGGGCTAATGAACCACAAAGTATACAATAAATACCTTGAGGTTTGATAGTCATGGCTTTCTATCATTCATAAAATATAGCCTAGTAGTCTTTGTTACTTATCTAAAGACAGGCTTCAGAACTAAATTGAACAAATTAATATAACTAAAATCTATTCTTAAGAAGGAATGACCAGAGGGTACTAAATCCTAAAACTGAACTATTTTAAAGGAATATAAATAAGCTGCATAAATCCACATTCTTGGGACTTCCCTGGCGGTCCAGTGTTTAGGGCTCCACGCTTCTACTGCAGGGGGCACAGGCTTGATCCCTGGTCAGGAAACTAAGACCCTACACGGCATGTGGTGCAGCCAAAAACAAAAACAAAAAAATAAAAAGTTCACATTTTTTAATATGAAGTCATCCATCAGCCAGTTTTCTTTTGCTATCTAAGGCAACTAAAAGTCCTTAAGCTACCTGCATAATTTATACCTCCCACACCAGAAGTTAAATATTTTCTTTTATTGCTACTGATACATTTTTTATTTAACCTGACCTTTAAAGCTCTGGAATCATCTGTACTTTGTAATCAAAGATAAAAGCTAACCATCACCTAGCTGTGCACTACAGAGCTATTAGACCAGAGGTTGGAAAACTTTTCCTGTAAAGGGACAGAGAATAAATATCTTGGGCTTTGAAGTTACATGGTCTCTGTTGTAACTACTCAACTCTGTCACTATAGCACAAAAGCAGCCATAGAACATATATTACCAAATAAGTGTAGATGTGTTCCAATAAAACTTATTTACCAATGCAAAAGGCAGGCAAGATTGGTCCAAAACCCTGTATCAGAATACTACAATGTGAGAAAAAATAAAAATATTGATTTCTCTCTTTCCCAATGATGTTTTCATCATAAAATTAAACTAATAACATTCTAAAATACCATAAAACGCAATTAAGTTTTGTTGTTGCTGTTCAGTAGCCAAGTCGTGTCCGACTCTTTGTGACCCCATGGACTGCAGCACACCAAGGTCCTCTGTCCTCCACTATCTCCCAGTGTTTGTTCAAATTTATGTCTATTGAGTCTGTGATGCTATCTATCTCATCCTCTGCCACTGCCTTCTCCTTTGGCCTTCTCCTTTGGCCTTCAATCTTCCCAGCATCAGGTTCTTTTCCAATGAGTTGACTCAGCTGGCATCAGGGGGCCAAAGTATTGGGACTTCAGCATCAATCCTTCCGATGCATATTCAGGGTTGATTTCCTTTAAGATTGACTGGTTTGATCTTCTTACAGTTCAGGGCACTCTCAAGAGTCTTCTCCAGCACCACAGTTCAAAAGCATCAATTCTTCGGTACTCAGCTTTCTTTATAGTCCAACTCTCACATCCATACATGACTACTAGAAAATCCATACCTTCGACTATACAGGCTTTCATAGGCAACATTCTTTCTAATATGCTAAGTTTGTCACAGTTTTCCTTCCAAGGAGCAGTATCTTTTAATTTCATGGTTGCAGTCACTGTTCACAGTAATAATGGAATTCAAGAAAATAAAATCTGTCACTCACTGCTTCCATTTTTTCCCCTTTTAATTAGCTTTCTTCAATTAACAAGCTTTCTCCTATTTAGTAACAGGCATTCACAGTGGGATAATGCTGGACCCTATTGCTTTAAATGAGGAAAAAGAGCCAACTATGAAATCAGGCTCAGAATTGAGATTTGTACTATACCAGTATACAGAAGCCTGACCCAAGAAATTAAAATAAATCCTTTAGGTTCAGATCCAGAACCTAAATGAACCCAGCAGAAGCAATGTCAGACCTGTATATTAAAACACAACCTAGAAAACTGCAAGGTAAAACCTATCTCCCTGAATATAGGCTCTCAATATAAAATTATAAATCACAGAAAAAATGAAATACCAGCAGGTCAAAAGACCAAATAGTAAGGTATTCACACCCTAAGACTTGCAACTAATCTGAAAGGGACTAAAAACAAACAAAAAAGTTTAATGGTCAAAATTTACTCATCTCTATACAGATCTACTAGAAAACCTATAATAATAACATTCTCTTTTTTCACATTTTTATTTATTTTTTTTGGTTGCACTGGGTCTTCGTTGCTGTGAACAGGCTTTCTTCAGCTGCAGCAAGCAGGGGCTACTCTTCATTGCAGGGCACAGGCTTCTCACTGTGGTGGCTCCTCTTGTTGCGGAGCATGAGCTCTCCGGGCACAGGCTTTAGCAGCTGCAGCATGTGGGCTCAGCAGTTGTGATTCACGGGCTTAGTTGCTCTGCGGCATGTGGAATTTTCCCAGATCAGGGATCAAACCTGTGTCCCCTACATTGGCAGGCAGATTCTTAGCCACTGGACCAGCAGGGAAATCTCAACAATAATTTTCTAGTAAAATATAATTACTGAAATTGACTTAGAAGAAACAAAAATTTATGCAGATCAGTTAAACTAAAAGGGTAGAAAAAAATTTCAAGGTACTTGGCCAAGATTTGACAGAAGAATTCAATCAAATATTCAAGAAGTAAATTATTCCAATAATATTTCAATTGTTACAAAGCATAGGGGAAAAAACTTGCAAATTATTTTTATGAAACAAGCACAACACTACTAATAAAACCTAAAAACAGAAGCATGAAAAACACAACCTATTCTCATAAATATTTGGATATAAACACCCCAGCAAAAAGAAGGTAGCAGCTCATTAAAGAATAATATACCAGGAATGCAAAGATAGTTTACTATTAGACTACTTACTAATATAATTCACTTTACTGATAGCAAAAGACAAAAATACATGCATCATCATATGTATTACAGTTCTTCAAAGAAACAGAACCAACAGGATATATACAGGGACAAAAAGATTTATCACAAGGAATTGGCTCACACAGTTAAAGAGCCTGAGAAGTTCCAGGATCTGCAGTTGGTAACATGGAGACCCAGGAAAGCCAATGGTGTAATTTCCGTCTGAGTCTGAAGTCCTGAGAACCAGGAGAGCAAATGGGATAAGTTCCAGTCCAAAACATGGCATGGCAGTTCAGTTCAGTCACTCAGTCCTGTCCAACTCTTTGTGAACCCATGGACTACAGCATGCCAGGCCTCCCTGTCCATCACCAACTCTCAGAGTTTACTCAAACTCATGTCCATTGAGTCAGTGATGGCATCCAATCATCTCATCCTCTGTTGTTCCCTTCTCCTCTGGCCTTCAACCCTTCCCAGCATCAGGGTCTTTTCAAATGAGCCAGTTCTTCACATGAGATGGCCAAAGTATTGGAGTTTCAGCTTCAACATCAGTCCTTCCAATGAATATTCAGGACTGTATTTCCTTTAGGACGAATTGGTTGGACCTCCTTGCAGTCCAAGGGACTCTCAAGAGTCTTCTCCAACATCACAGTTCAAAAGCATCAATTCTTCGGGACTCAGCTTTCTTTATAGTCCAACTCTCATATCCATACATGACTAGTGGAAAAACTATAGCTTTGACTAGACAAACCTTTGATGCCAAAGGTCTCTGCTTTTTAATAAACCTTCAATAAAATCTTTAATAAAAGGTCTCTGCTTTTTAATATGCCATCTAGGCTGTTCATAGCTTTTCTTCCAAGGAGTAAGCATCTTTTAATTTCATGGCTGCAGTCACCATCTGCAGTGATTTTGGAGCCCCCAAAAATAAAGTCTCTCACTGTTCCCACTGTTTCCCCATCTACTGCCATGAAATGATGGGACTAGATGCCATGATCTTAGTTTTCTGAATTTGAGCTTTCAGTTCAGTTCAGTTCAGTTCAGTCACTCCATCATGCCTGACTCTTTGCGACCCCATGGACTGCAGCATCCCAGGCCTCCCTGTCCATCACCAGCTCCCGGAGTTCACCCAAACCCATGTCCATTGAGTCGGTGATGCCATCCAGCCATCTCATCCTCTGTTATCCCCTTCTTCTCCTGCCCTCAATCTTTTCCAGCATCAGGGTCTTTTCAAATGAGTCTGCTCTTCACATCAGGTGGCCAAAGTATTGGAGTTTCAGCTTCAACACCAGTCCTTCCAATGAACACCCAGGACTGATCTCCTTTAGGATGGACTGGTTGGATCTCCTTGCAGTCCAAGGGACTCTCAAGAGTCTTCTCCAACACCACAGTTCAAAAGCAGCAATTCTTCAGTGCTCAGTCTTCTTCACAGTCCAACTCTCACATCCATACATGACCACTGGAAAAACCATAGCCTTGACTAGACGGACCTTAGTCGGCAAAGTAATGTCTCTGCTTTTGAATATGCTATGTAGGTTGGTCATAACTTTTCTTCCAAGGAGTAAGTGTCTTCTAATTTCATGGCTGCAGTCACCATCTGCAGTGATTTTGGAGCCCCAAAAAATAAAGTCTGACACTGTTTCCACTGTTTCCCCATCTATTTCCCATGTAGTGATGGGACCGGATGCCATGATCTTCGTTTTCTGAATGTTGAGCTTTAAGCCAACTTTTTCACTTTCCTCTTTCACTTTCATCAAGAGGCTTTTGAGTTCCTCTTCACTTTCTGCCATAAGGGTGGTGTCATCTGCATATCTGAGGTTATTGATATTTCTCCCGGCAATCTTGATTCCAGCTTGTGTTTCTTCCAGTCCAGCGTTTCTCATGATATACTCTACATATAAGTTAAATAAGCAGGGTGACAATATACAGCCTTGATGTACTCCTTTTTCTATTTGGAACGAGTCTGTTGTTCCATGTCCAGTTCTAACTGTTGCTTCCTAACTTGCATACAGATTTCTCAAAGGGCAGGTCAGGTGGTCTTGTATTCCCATCTCTTTAAGAATTTTCCACAGTTCGTTGTGATCCATACAGTCAAAGGCTTTAGCATAATCAATAAAGCAGAAGTAAATGTTTTTCTGGAACTCTCTTGTTTTTTTAGATGATCCAACAGATGTTGGCAATTTGATCTCTGGTTCTTCTGCCTTTTCTAAATCCAGCTTGAACATCTGGAAGTTCACATACTGTTGAAGCCTGGCTTGCAGAATTTTGAGCATTACTTTACCAGCATGTGAGATGAGTGAAGATGGCAAGCCCAAAGCTTAAGAAGAGGCAGTATTTCAGTTTCAATCCAAAGGCAGGGAAATACAGATATCCCACCTAAAGCAGTCAGGTAGGAATTCCCTCATCACAGGAAGGTCACCCTTTTAGTTCTTTTGGGGCCTTTAAATGATTGCTCAGGTGGTAAAGAATCTGCCTGCAATGTAGGAGACCAGGGTTCAATCTCTGTCTCAGGAAGATCCCCTGACACAGGGGAGTGGCAATCCACTCCAGTTTTCTTGCCTGGAGAATTAGCAGGCTACACAGTTCATGTAAAGAGTTGGACATGACTGAGTGACTAACGTCCACATTAGGGATGGCAATCTGCTTTACTCAGTCTACTGATTCAAATAATAATCTTATTCAAAATGTACTCTCAGAGACAAATTCAGAATAAAATTTGACCAAATATCTAGGCACCATCTGGCCCAGTTAAGTCAACATATAAAATTAACCATCATGCTAGAGATTTTGAAAAGACATACAGTAAAAGTCATCATCCGTACTGCATAAAAATAGTTCTTAACAAAATAGGAGGTTTTTCTACTACAATTTTGAAGATCGAACAGAAAAAGAAATATCTACTTCAGCCCCCAAATTATATCATTTTTAATTAGGAAACACTACAGGTATTCCCATTAAAGTTAGGAACAAAGACAAAGATGTCAAATACCAATATTATTTAACACTTTAGGAAGTATTAGTCAATGCTGTTTATTGAGAAAAAGTGAGATAAAAAATGGGAAATGAATTTATCATCATTCACAGATATGACTATATATCTGGAAAATCAAAGTGAATCAACTGAAAATCTATTGCAAACATTAAAAAAACTCAGCACTGGATACATCAAAGATTAATGTGTAAAAATTAGTAGTCTTCACAAGCAAACAACAAACAGAAGATATAACAGTAGTGCAACTGACATTTACAATTGCAGCAGAAAAAAAATGAATATCCAACATCAAAAGAAATGTGGAACTTTTTTTTTAATTTTTAGTGTCTACAAAGAGACACAAAATACTTGAACAGATGAAAAGGTATGCCATATGCTTATATAAAAAGATAATAATTCTCTAAATTAATCTATAAATTTACTCAAATCTCAATAAAAGGGTAATAGGATTTTTTTGGAGAAGGAAATGGCAGCCCACTCCAGTGTTCTTGCCTGGAGAATCTCAGGGACGGGGGAGCCTGGTGGGCTGCCGTCTATAGTGTCGTGCAGAGTGAGACAGGACTGAAGCAACTTAGGAGCAGCAGCAGCAGGATATTTTTAGAAACCTACAAACGCATTTTAAAACTCACAATAAAAATAAGGAAGAATTGCCAAGAAAATTCTGAAAGGAATAATAATGACAAAGAAGATTAGACTAACCAGATATTAAAATAAAGTTGAAATGATTAAATTATTATAACAATGTATTATGGTAGACAGGCCAATGCAACAGAATAAAGTCTAGAAAGACACCAAAATACATACTGAGGAAAATTCAGGATAGAATAAAGGTGACACTTCCAATCAGTGAGAAAAATATTAAATATACATTAAATGTTGCTGGTACAACTGAGTAGACATCTTAAAAAACAAATTCCAGATAGATCAAACATTTAAATATAAGTAGTAATACCATAAAAGTGATACCAAAAAAATTATAATGTTATTTATAACATAGTATAGAGAGCTTTTTTAATAATAAAAGAAACAGAAGACAATAAAAAACAAACTGAACTATTTCTACATCGCAAAAATTGTTAAAAACTAACTTAAAAAGCACTACGATCTTAGAAAATATAATTCATAGCACACATAAAAAGAAGTTCTACAAAACTAAGATACTTATAGAAGAATGAGTACTATACGCCATGTAGAATTCTAAGCACTCAGAATACAGCAGCGCAGAGATAAAAAGAGATTTAAAAAAGAAACCTGCCCTCATAGAACTTACACTACCTCTACCATGGAGCAGGTAAGTAAGTAGGTAAATAATAGATAATTGATATATAAACATGCACACACACATACACATACAGACATACATGTATTTGCTTACGTAAGTACAAAATATCTCTAGAAGGACAAGTAAGAAAGCACTAAATACCAGTTACCTAGAGAGAAGAAAACTGAGGGGCAGAAAAAAGCAAATGATTTTTCACTGAATAACCTTTTACACCTTTTAAGTTTATACTATGTGATTTTTAAAATAAATTCAATTAAAATTACACAAAATTATATGTTCAAAGAAAAGCAGGAACAGGATATTTGAAACAAAAGAGAAGTGCATTTAAGAAACACAAAAGAAAGTCTACAAAACTCTCATCACAAGAAAAAAAGAATCTGCAAATACCTGATGTAATGGATGTTAACTAAACCTATTATGGTAATCATTTTACAATATAGATTCATATGAAATCATATTATACACTGAAAATTAATACACTGTTATATGTCAACTGTATCTTAATAAAATCTAAAAGAAAAAAACCCAAAAAAAGAGAAAATCTAGAAAAACATAGCAACTGAAATTAAAAAATCTCAAAAGCAGTTTGAATAATAGAGTAGGCCCCAAATGAAAAGAAAGTAAATAGGAAAATAGGCTGAAAATCACCACCACACTCCCCCCTAAAAAAACCAGCACAAAAAGGCAAAGAAACAAAAACACGAGAGAAAAATTAAGAGACACGAAAGATAGCAAGACACAATCCAATACACATGTAATGGNAGTGAGGCAAGAATACGCAATGGAGAAAATATAGTATCATCCAGAAATGGTGTTGGGAAAGCTGGAAAGTCCCATGTAAATTGATGAAGTTAGAGTACACCTTCACATCATACACAAAAGTAAATTGAAAATGGCTTAAAGTCTTAAATAGAAGACATGACTTGATAGAGCTAGAAGAGAATATAGCAAAACATTCTCTGACATAAATCACAGCAATGTTTTCATAGATCAGTAGTCTCCCAAGGCAATAGATATAACAGCAAAAATAAATAAGGAACATAATCAAACTCATAAGCTTTTCCACAACAAAGGGAACCATAAACAAAAAGAAAAACAATCTGCAGAATGGGAGAAAACATTTGCAAATGGTGTAAATAACAAAGGATTCATCTCTAAAATATACAAACAGCTCATACCTGTCTCTTATACACATCTAGATGTGTATAAGAGACAGACGGTGTACAATCCAATAATAAACATGAATTTCTATTAATATATACTTCACAAAATGGACTATAAACAAAATAACCACACTGACAGAAACACAAGGAGAATCTATAAACACATTAGGAAATTATATAGTTTTTTTCAAAGAAATAGATTAGACTATAATAAATAAGGTCATATAACATTTGAATAACAATACAAAAGCTTAATCTAATAGAGGTACATAGAACTTCATGCAATCAAACAAAACAGAAATTCATATTTGTTTCAAATATATTTGTGGCATTCAAAAAAATCTGACCTTGTACTATATCAGAACAAAATCTAAATTATATTCCAGAGGCTTTCTTGATGGTCCAGTGGTTAAGAATCTGCCTTATTGGACATCCCTAGTGGTTCAGTGGTTAAGAATTCGCCTTGCACATGGGTACATGGGTTCGATCCCTGGTCCAGGAAGATTCCACATGACATAGGGCAGGTAGGCCCTTGTGCCACAACTAATGAGCCTGAGCTCCAGACCCTGCAAGCCGCCACTATTGAGCCCACCCGCTCTAGAGTCCCTGAGCCAAACAAGAGAAGCCACTGCAAAGAGAAGCCCGCACACTGCTACTAGAGAAAGGCTGCCTACAGCAATGAAGACCCTACACGGCCAAAAATAAATAAATAAACAACTTTGTTTAAAAAAAAAAAGAACGTGCCTTGCAATGCAGAGGACTCAGGTGCAATCCCTGGTCTCCCGTAGACCACAACCACTGAGCTCTTGTGCCACAACTCAAAAGTCCCTGCACTGCAACAAAAGATCCTGCATAATCCAATTAAGACCCAACACAGGACTTCCCTGGCGGTGCAGTGGATAAGAATCTGCCTGCCAATGCAGGAAACATGGGTTTGATCCCTATTGCAGGAAGATTCTACATGCTGTGGAGCAACTAAGCCCGTGCACAACTACTGAGCCCACGAGCCCTCTTAGGGACTTCAAGCCACAACTACTGAAGCCGTGTGCGTAGAGCCTGAGCTCTGCAACAAGAGAAGCCACCACACTAAGAAGCCTGTGCACCACCACAAGTAGCCCCTGCTCGTCGTAACTAGAAAAAGCCCACGGGCAGCAGCAGAGCCAGAGCAACCAAAAAGATACATGAAATAATTAAAAAGAAAGAGCCAACCCAGCCAAATAAATAAATATTTTAAAAAATAAATTATACTCCAAAGACAGAATTCATATAAGCCATTTTCTGTGATCATGATGCACTAAAATTAGAAACTGAATATCAAACAATTACCCAAAAGAAAATTCACCATGTAGACATTTTAAAATTTTATTTAAATAGTTCTCATATCAAAACGAAATCAAACCAAGCTACATTTAGAAATGATGAGACCACACTGAAAACCTGTGATACGGCCAAGTCTAGAGAAAACTTTAAAGCTTAAGTGTATATACGAGAAAATAATAAACACTGGGAAAAACTGAGATAAGAATAAAATACAAAAAGAACAAAACATCACTAGATCTAATAAGAAAGTAAATGAAAGAAAGTAATACAGATATAAGTATAAAATAGTGAACCATAACACAAACAGAAGATAACCAGCAGAATCAAAGGTAATAATCTGACTGCCAGGTTCTGCCCAGGTTGGAGTTATCAACAGGTGTGGAAACAGAGACAAACTTCCCTGGGACAGGTAGAGGGGCAAAGGCAGGACCAATGAGACCTCATAGCTATCCCCACAGGTCCCAGAACCCTATATTTCTTAAGCCTTCAGTTTATCAATAAACGATACCTCTTTTTTTTTCCCCCGTGTTTGGCCACATGGCTTATGGTATCTTAGTTCCCTGGCCAGAGGTTGAACCCAGACCTTGGTAGTGAAAGCACCAAGTCCTAACCATTGGATCGTCAGGAAATTCCCAACTAGCTCAATTTTTTTTTTTTAAGCAAATTCTTTAAGAAACCTAAAATAAATTTGTGTTGTTTTATTTTTAAAATAGAAGACACAAATAAACCATATTAGAGGAAGGAGGCAGATATTGATATGGTACAAATTACAATAATTACACTTAGGTTTGGCTGCAAACAGAAGACCAAATATTAAAAGTCTTAAGATTTTTTTCTCACAAAGAGACTCAAGGAGATAGTACAGAACCAGGTAGCTCTCTTCCATGTAGGCATGGAAGATGCAGGCTCTGTCTTGTTGCTCTGCCACAGATGGCCTCCATTTGTAGGGTCACACTATGATCAAAATGTACAACAGCAAATATGAAGGAAAAACAGATATAAGTGGCAAAGGAAGATTTCCAAAAGCTCCCATACGACAATTCTGCTCATACCCTATTGGACAGAACTACTCATACAGTTAAACCTAGCTATAAGGAAAGCTAGGAAATGGCATCAGTGTGTCTAACTAAAAGATATATTAATATGGAAGAAGGAAAACACAGCTATTGCGGAAACAAAAAACCTGTGCCACATCAATCACATAAAGTATTTATGCCCACAAATCTGAAAATTTAAGTAAGATTAATTATATACTAAGAAAATAAAATTAACAAAAATTACTTAAGAAAAGAAAGATCCCACACAATGTGAAGCAATTAAGCGTGCTCTCCTCAACTAATGAACCAACATGCTCTGGAGCCCACACGACACAACTAGAGAGTCTATGCACCTCAAAGAAAGATTCTGAATGAAGCAACTAAGATCCAATGCAGCCAAATAAATAAATAAATATTGAATGGGAAAAAAAATTTTTTTTTTTTGGCCACGCCACAGGGCTGGTGGGTTCTCAGTTCCCCAACCACAGATAAAACACAGGCCCGGCAGTGACAGCACCAAGTCCTAACCACTGGATGACAAGGGAATTCCAGGCACAAAAGGACAAATATTATAATTCCATTATATGAGATTCCTAGGATAGACATATTCATAGAGACATAAAGTAGAACAGATATTAACATGGGCTAAGAGTAATTGATGCTTTTGAACTGTGGTGTTGGAGAAGACTCTTGAGAGTCCCTTGGACTGCAAGGAGATCCAACCAGTCCATTCTAAAGGAGATTAGCCCTGGGATTTCTTTGGGAGGAATGATGCTAAAGCTGAATCTCCAGTACTCTGGCCACCTCATGAGAAGAGCTGACTCATTGGAAAAGACTCTGATGCTGGGAGGGATTGGGGGCAGGAGGAGAAGGGGACGACCGAGGATGAGATGGCTGGATGGCATCACGGACTCTATGGACGTGAGTCTGAGTGAACTCCGAGAGATGGTGATAGACAGGGAGGCCTGGCGTGCTGCAATTCACGGGGTCGCAAAGAGTCGGACACGATTGAGCGACTGAACTGAACTGAACTGAAGGGTACTAGAGGGAGTTTTTTTTTTAATGCATACCATTCCACGCATTTTTAATGCATTCCATTTTGGATGATGAAAAATTCTGGAAGAGTGGAAGAGGCTCCTATGTTATTTTAATTTTTGATCAGTATGGATTATTTTTATAGTTAAAATAAATAAAATATCTTGCAAGTTAACAGATAGCTCAAGAGGAGTTTACAATACTACTCAAGATCCACAGCACCCTGACAAGGCAAAGCCTACATCCTAATGAAACACAGCTGTGAACTCTGCAGTGAAACTGACCCTCAACAAGACAATATGAGAAAAAACTGTGGCATCACTCACCTTGAACACTTCAGAGAAGAAGCCAGACCCTATTTTTTCACAGGTGAAGTCATCTAAACGTGTCAGTCTGGAAAAGGCACTTATAAGAGCTCGATATGAGGAGGGCCAAATTCTTCCCACTTGGGTCATGTTCCCATCCCCTCCACCACCTCCTTCAAAATCCTCAAGACGCTCCACACGTGGAGGTAATCCTGCAATTGAATTCCGTTTGCTCCGATCCATAGTCTTCAATAATCACTTGTTTCTTCTTTTAAGAATGAATTCCATACATAATAAGTTTTTGTTGACTTTTACTTCTCTTCTGGCTTGACCCTAAACAAGAGATCAAAATAATATTTCATTAAAACCATTAATAAAAATTAAACACATGCATACAGTAAACTATTAATGTAAAAGTACTGCCTCTCTTATATTCTAGTTACTGATTCTCAGATCTAAATAACACTTTATGATACAAAGATTGTAATGCTTATTTTGCAGAGAGGTCAAATAATCATACAGTCACTAAATGACAGAGATAAAACTAAAATGCCAGACTATCTGATTCAAAAACTTGTACTCTTGCCAATGCCCTTCACAGTCTCACATAATTTTCTCTTCATTTGAAAAAGTCAAGTTCAAATATATAAAACAAGGATGACAAATATTTTACATCTTAAAATTATATAATTTTAAAAGAAAAAAACTATATCCAAAGGCAATTTAAAAAGCCACTCTTGATTAAACAACCCAGTCTAGCAGAAATGACCACAGAAGGCTCTACCACTCTGGTACCTGATGAACAATAAAAACAAAAGCCCACTTTTTCTTTTAGTCTGTCTCTACTACTTTTTCCCCACAAGAATCAATTATATTTAGGTTTAATTAATCCATTTTGAGTTTAGTTTTGTGTTTGGTGTTAAAGAAAGTTCTAATTTAATTTTCTTACATGTAGCTGTCCAGCTTTCCCAGCACTTATAAAACTCTTAGAGGAAAATATAGGCAGAACACTTGACATAAATTATAGAATTACTTTTTCAAGCGGTTTCCTAGAATAATGGAAATAAACAAATGGGACCAAGTTAAATTCAAAAGCTTTTAAACAGCAAAGGACACCATAAAAAAAATAAAAAGAAAAAGAAAACCTACAAAATGGAAGAAAATATTTGCCAACAATACAATGACTAAGTGATTAATCCCTAAAATTTACAACAGCTCATACAGCTCAATTAAAAAAAAAAAAAATCGGCAGATCTAGACAGACATTTCTCCAAAGACATACAGATGGCCAAAAAGCACATGAAAAGATGCTCAACATTGCTACTTATTAGAGCAATACAAATCAAAGCTACATGACATCAGGCTTCCCTGGTGGCTCAATGGTAAAGAATCTGCCTGCCAGTGCAGGAGACATGGGTTTGAACCCTGATCCAGGAAGATCCGATATGCTGTGGAGCAACTAAAAGCTGTTCGCTACAACTACTTAGCCTGTGTTCTGGAGTCTGGGAGGCGCAACTACTGAGTCCACGCGCTGCAACTAATGAAGCCCAGGTGCCCTAGAACCCATGTTCCACAAGTGAAGCCACCACAATGAGAAGCCTTTGCACTGCAACTAGAGTAGACCCTGCCTGCTGCAACTAGAGAAAACCTGTGCAGCAACAAAGACCCAGCACAGTCAAAAATAAATAAAATCTAAAATATATATATATATATCACCTCACACCAGTCAGATAAATACTGGAGAGGGTGTAGAAAGAAGGGAACTCTCCTGTACTGTTGGTGAAAATGGTACAGTCACTATACAGAACAGTATGGAGGTTCCTCAAGAAACTAAAAATACAGCTACCATATGATCCAACAATTCCATTCCTGGGATTTTTCTCAAACCTGAGAAAACCATGGTTTGAAAGGATACATGCACCCTAATGTTCATTTCAGTGCCATTTACAATAGCCAAGACATGGAAGCAACCTAAATGTCCACTGACAGATGAATGGATAAAGATGTGGTACATATATACAATGGAATATTACTCAGCAACTAAAAAGAATGAGATAGTTAGGACCAACCTAGACAGCATATTTAAACGCAGAGACATTACTTTGCCAACAAAGGTCCGTCTAGTCAAGGCTATGGTCTTTCCAGTGGTCATGTATATCCATACATGTGAGAGTTGGACTATAAAGAAAGCTGAGCACCAAAGAATTGATGCTTTTGAACTGTGGTGTTGGAGAAGACTCTTGAGAGTCCCTTGGACTGCAAGGAGATCCAACCAGTCCATCCTAGAGGAGATCAGTCCTGGGTATTTATTGGAAGGACTGATGTTGAAGTTCAAACTCCAATACTTTGGCCACCTGATGCAAAGAGTTGACTCATTGGAAAAGATCCTGATGCTGGGAAAGATGGAGGGCGGGAGGAGAAGGGGAGGACAGAGGATGAGATGGTTGGATGGCATCATCGACTCAATGGACATGGGTTTGGGTGGACTCCGTGAGCTGGCGATGGACAGGGAGGCCTGGCATGCTGCAGTTCATGGGGTCGCAAAAGGTCGGACACGACTGAGCAACTGAACTGAACTGAACTGAGTGCCATTTGCAGCAACATGGATGGACCTCGAGGTATCATACTAAGTGAAATCAGACAGAAAAGACAAATTTCATGTGGTATCTCTTATATGCAGAATCTTAAAAAATATGATATAAACAAACTTATTTACAAAATAGAAACAGACTCTCAGACAATGAACTTATGGTTATCAGAGGGGGAGGGGGAGGGGGAGGGATAGATTGAGAATTTGGGATTGACATGTACACACAGCTATGTTTAAAATAGATAACCAATAAGGACATACTGTATAGCACAGAATACTCTGTAATTCCCTAAACAGGAAAAGAACTTGAAAAACCATACACACATGTATATGTATAACTGAATCACTTTGCTGTACACCTGAAACTAACACATTATTAATCAACTATATTCCAATATAAAATAATAAAAATTAAATTAGTATTGAAAAAAACTTTTTAAAAAGAATCAATTATGAGTCCTATGCAAAATACTACATTGTGATCCTACAATTAGTGAAATGCTTTTGTAAATGTTATGAATACCTAACTCAGACTACCTCTACCAACCTCCAATCATGGAGAACTAGCGGCAGGGCTCACAAGACCATCCTTATACTATGCCCCTGGTGTAGTGAAAGCTGGTGGCCTTCTACCCAATATGGACCAATCACATTTCCTTTCCTGGCAATTTGGAATTGGAATTAAGATATTACAGCCTCAGTCTGGCTGCTTTCTAAAATGAAAGCAATGTAAACTCAGGAGATGTTGTCCATGTCCATTTTCTACCATGCAGCCTTGAAGGCACAAAAAGCCAAGGGACTGAGGCCAATTTGTAAAAAAAAAAAGAGACAGCAAGAACTTCTTGATTTTCCTAATGTGCTCTATCTAGTTCCTGATTCCTAAGGCCTAACTGCGTCCTGGCAGTTAAGGTTTCACAAGCTATCCCCATATCTTTAAATTACTTTTGCTTAAGCTAGTTTCACCAGTCTTCATAGAAAGAAGCATAATCCAAGTTCCTAAAGTACCTCTAATGAACTTCTGCCAAGAAGTGGCAACAGATCACCAGTTCAAAAATTTAACATTATAAGATCAACATTTTTAAAATTTTACAGCCAATAGAGACCATAAAGTTCATTTTATATTTGAAGAAACACAAGGACCAGAAACTGGAAATTATGTGTCCACAGCTCTAAGTTATTTACTAGCAAAGCTAGACATGGAATCAAGGATAGTGCATCTCTAAAAGTTCATGATCTGCTTCAAAATTACCCAAGGACTTTGTTTAAAACTCAGATTCCTGGGTCTCAACCTTGACCTACTACTCACTCTTGGAGTGAGGCCTGGAAATTTTCTCAGAAATTCTGATGTGCACTAAGAGTTGAAGATCCTCTACAGCAAGGAAGGGGAATATTAATAGCTTATAAAAAAAATATTTTTTTTTAAACCTCCAAGAATTTCACAAGCATTTTCTCTTTTAATCCTCAAACTATACCACCAAGTAGGTATATTTTGAGGATTTTTTTGAGGATTTTCCCCAAGTTACAGAAAAAGAAATGCAGGCTCAGGAGGTAAAGTAAATTGTCTAAGGAAAAACAGCTAGTAGAATCAGCACTGTAATCAAGGTCCACCTAGCACCAAAGCTCAAGCTTTCTCCATTTCATTATTACTTAGTTCAGTGTTTTTTCCACTAAGAGAATTAAAAGGAGTTCAGCTAGTCATCTGCATAGAAAAGAAAATCAGGACTTGAGTGCAGAAGAAGGCCAGGCTGATTACAATTTAGACAGAGATGGAAAAGAAAAAGAAACTTTAGAAAAATACAGAATGGGAGGAAATATTTTCAAAACAACGCAACTGACAAGAAATTAAAAGAAACTTTACAAAAATACAGAATGGAAGAAAATATTTTCAAAACAAAGCAACTGACAAGAAATTAATCTCCAAAATATACAAACAGTTCATCCAACTCAATAGCAAAAAAAAAGAAAAACCCAATCAAAAAGTGGGCAGAAGATCTAAATAGACATTTCTCCAAAGAAGACATACAGATGGCCAACAGCACATGAAAAAATGCTCAACATCACTATTTGAGAAATGCAAATCAAAACTTCAATGAGATATCACCTCACACCAATCAGAATGGGCATCACCAAAATATCTACAAACAATAAATGCTGGAGAGGATATGGAGAAAAGGGAACCCTTCCTCACACTGTTGGTGGGAATACAAATTGGTAGAACCACTATGGAGAACAGTATGGAGGCTACTTTAAAAACTAAATATAGAACTACCATATGATCCTGTAATCCCACTCTTGAATCCAGAAAAAATTATACTTTGAAAAGATATATGCACCCCAATGTTCATTAAAGGACTGTTTACAATAGCCAAGACATGGAAGTAACCTAAATGTTCACTGACAGAGGGATGGATAAAGAAAATGTAGCATATGTACCGGAGAAGGCAATAGCAAGCCACTCCAGTACTCTTGCCTAGAAAATCCCATGGATGGAGGAGCCTGGTAGGCTGCAGTCCATGGGGTCGCTAGAAGTCGGATGCGACTGAGCGACTTCACTTTCACTTTTTGCTTTCACACAATGGAGAAGGAAATGGCAACCCACTCCAGTGTTCTTGCCTGGAGGATCCCAGGGACGGGGGAGCCTGTTGGGCTCCTGTCTATGGGGTCGCACAGAGTCGGACACGACTGAAGCGACTTAGCAGCAGCAGCAGCAGCAGCATATGTACACACACACACAAAGAAGTATTAGCCATAAAAAAGAAAGAAATAATGCCATTTGCAGCAAACGAATGCACCTGGAGATATCACACAAACTGAAGTAAGCCAGACAGAGAAAGACAAATATGATATCACTTATATGTAGAATCTAAAAAGAAAAGAGAGAAAGATACAAATGAACTTATTTATAAAACAGAAATAGACCCACAGATATAGAAAACAAATTTATGATTACCAAAGGGGAAAGGTGGGAAGGGATAAATTAGGAGCTTGGGATTAACAGATATACACTGCTATATATAAAACAGATAATCTATAAGGGCCTATTGTATAGCATAGGGAACTATATTCAACACTTTTTAATAACATATAAGGGGAAAGATTCCAAAACAGAAGAGAGATATATACATGTATAATAGAATCACTGTGCTGTATTCCTGAAACTAACACAATACTGCAAATCAGCTGCTGCTAAATCACAGTTAGCAAGAACACTCCAGTGCTCTTGCCTGGAGAATCCCAGGGACGGAGGACCCTGGTGGGCTGCCGTCTATGGGGTCGCACAGAGTCAGACACGACTGAAGTGACTTAGCAGTATAGCGTAAGGGGACTCTATTCAATACTCTGTAATGACCTCTATGGGAAAAGAATCTAAAAAAGAGTGAATATTATGTATATGGATAACTGATTCACTTTGTTGTACAGCAGAAACTAATACAACATTGTTAAATCAACTATACTCCAATGAAAATTTTAAAAAAAGATGTGGGGGGTGTGTGTGTGATACATACACACATACAATGGAATATTAGCCATAAAAATTGAAGTAATGTCATCTTTAGCAACACGGATGAAGCTAGAGATAATCATGTTAAGTGATGCGAGTCAGAGAAAGACAAATATATGATGTTACATATGTGGAATCTAAAAAAAATGATATAAATGAAATTACTTTCAAAATAGAAATACACTCACAGACATAGAAAACAAACTTACAGTACCAAAGGGGATGGAAGGGGCAGGGTAAATTAGGACTTTGAAATTAGCAGATACACACTTCAGTTCAGTTCAGTCACTCAGTCATGTCCAACTCTTTGTGACCCCATGAACCGCAGCACACCAGGCATCCCTGTCCATCACCAACTCCCACAGTCCACCCAAACCCATGTCCATTGGGTCAGTGATGCCATCCGACCATCTTATCCTCTGTCGTCCCCTTCTCCTCCTGCCCTCAATCTTTCCCAGCATCAGGGTCTTTTCAAATGAGTCAGCTCTTCGCATCAGGTGGCTAAAGTATTGGAGTTTCAGCTTCAACATCATATAAAATAGATAAACAATAAGGACTACTGTATAGCACTGCTACTGCTACTGCTAAGTCGCTTCAGTTGTGTCCAACTCTGTGCAACCCCACAGACGGCAGCCCACCAGGCTCCTCCGTCCCTGGGATTCTCCAGGCAAGAACACTGGAGTGGGTTGCCATTTCCTTCTTCAAAGCAGGAAAGTGAAAAGTGAAAGTGAAGTCACTCAGTCGAGTCCGACCCTTAGCGACCCCATGGACTTCAGCCTACCAGGCTCCTCCGTCGGGAAGAAGCTGAGGTTGAACGGTTTTATGAAGACCTACAAGACCTTTTAGAACACACACCCAAAAAAGATATCCTTTTCATTATATGGGACTGTAATGCTAAAGTAGGAAGTCAAGAAACACCTGGAGTAACAGGCAAATTTGGCCTTGGAATGCAGAATGAAGCAGGGCAAAGACTAATAGAGTTTTGCCAAGAAAAGGCACTGGTCATAGCAAACACCCTCTTCGAACAACACAAGAGAAGACTCTACACATGGACATCACCAGATGGTCAACACCGAAATCAGATTGATTATATTCTATGCAGCCAAAGATGGAGAAGCTCTATACAGTCAACAAAAACAAGACCAGGAGCTGACTGTGGCTCAGATCATGAACTCCTTATTACCAAATTCAGACTCAA
>SJYT01083452.1:0-12260 GCA_006410635.1 Cephalophus harveyi | reverse complement strand
AAGTAGTAGACAGTTTGGAAGTGAGTGGGGCTTAAAGATGAAGTAAAGAGAGAACGGATATAAAAGGATACGTTTCTCCTATGGAATTTCATTAATCTGGAACAGACAAAGGGTTAGAAGATTAGTTTTTTTTTCTCTCCTTCTCTCTCTTTTCTTTAACTGAGAGTCACTGTAGCATTTACACTTAAACAACTGCGTCCCTTTCTGGGGCTCAAGAGGAAACACCTGCGGTACTGAGACAAGCAAGGCCAGAGCGACCCTGGGAACCCAAATGGGAGTCCTGTAGAAGGGAAGATGGTGCACAGAGACCTTGTGTTAATCCATCACCAGGCTGACTAGTTGCCCAACCTTGTAATTATTCATGAGGTATGCAGCTGTGCTCAGATGTTTCTGTATGTTGTATATTTTTGTAAGAAAATAGAAACAAAATGTTCTAGAACATCTTCAGGCTCTTGCACTTTATATCTGCAAGCATTTTCTGAGCACATGCTGTGTAAGGGACTGTGGCTTCTGTCAGAGATTCAGAAATCAATAAAATATGGTTCCCTATTTGGGGAAGAAGGTCAAAAGCAGATCAACTCCAGGCAAGAATAACGAAACCTAGAGGAAGAAAACACTAATGCTGATGGAATCTCCTTACATTAAGTTACTGAATAAAAGTGATTAAAACACATATGAAGACTAGAATTAGAGAGTACCAATAGTCAAGATATATAATAATGATGGTAGATAAGAAAGAATCGAATCATTGAAAAGAATCATTGAGATGGTTTTCCATCTTCACAAATAAGATGTGTCAATATAACACACGTATAAAATGAAAAACTGGAGAATACCATCAAGAGGAGAAAGGACTTGAGAAACCAGGGTGGGAGGAGAGGAAAGCTCTGAAATGTTTCCATGGGATGCTCTTAGAGCTGCCTTTCTCTATGTGCTTTGAGGATTAGCTTGCCTTGACTTACATATTTCTAAATTTCAGCTTTGTGAGCATACCTTGACTTCTCCAGCTTTAAGAAGAAAAAAATTTTCTACTCTGGAGTGGACATTATAATCACTTTTTAGTCGATCATCTAGATGTACAAGTCCTGTACAAGTTGGTAATCTTACCAGGGTCATTGATTTGTTATCATTAAACTGCCTAATTGGTAGTTATGTTGAAAAGAAGATTGCATGAAATATTAAAGTTAAGACCAGAGGGAAACATTGCATTTGAGAATTGTAAGCTGTCACCGTGCTTGGTGTCTCTGTTCTCCAGCACCCTGAAGGCCTAATCATGTCTTCTGTGTAGTTTTACATGTGTAGACTTTCTCTTCATTACCATTTTCCAATTCCCTATTGTTCACACTGTACTAGAGCAATAATCTTTGTCACTTTTGAATTGGTGTCCAGGTGGCTGCTGTCACATTACATCCATTTTTAGACATTCCTCAAACCCACGGAGGTGATATGCAGTTTTCTGACAATGTGATTTTTTTTTTTTTCAAGTTTTGTCTCTTCCGTGGAAGATATCTTTGTCACTTTTGAATTGGTGTCCAGGTGGCTGCTGTCACATTACATCCATTTTTAGACGTTCCTCAAACCCACGGAGGTGATATGCAGTTTTCTGACAATGTGATTTTTTTTTTTTTTCAAGTTTTGTCTCTTCCATGGAAGAGAAACTTGCTGTCGTCTTTGACAGCTGGACAAGGAGAGATTGCAATCTCATTTTCCTCTCAGTATTTTCTACCTTGCCAACATCATGAATAAGCAACATTTTAGACGGTTGACTTCCAAAAACCATCCTGACAGGATGGTTTCCTGTCAAGCTCCTGTCAGGATTTTGCAAGTCAGAGAACAACTTCTTTTCAGTTGCGATTTTCTATAATTTTGTTTTTGAAGTCTGAATTATGATGTTTTTTTTTTCCTTTCTGAAGTTTAATTTTTCCATAACCTAAAGCTGGGAAGAAAAGGAAGCTTAATTCCTTCTTGTGTTTAGTTTGATAATGGAGAGTATCCTCTGTGTCAGTGGTACCTCTATATTAATGGGATCCACTAGTGGAAATCTATGGTATCATCTCTTTTATTAGTAGTTTAAATTACTATTGTTACATTTTAAATTTAATTCTATCTTTCACAAGTCAATGTCTAGATGACTTTGCAGTGACCATTTTCAGGATATCTGTGATTTTTAAAAACCCCATTGCATTTCATACATGCAGATATAGCATAACATTGAAAGAAATGGAAAAGGTAACAGACCTTTTACCTTCTGTTATGCAGACCTTTCAACCTTCTGTTTTCTCCTCGGTCCTTACACTTATTAAGAGGAAAGGAGGAAAAGAAATTGGGAACTAAATTAAATGTTTCTGAATTGATCTCAAAGAATGAAATGGAAGTCTTTTAAACACACCTGAAATCTTTTTCTGCTGCTTTCTTCCTGACTTCAAAGCTACAACTTCCCACGGTCACTCTGGGTTACACTTCTACAGTATTGTTTCTACAGAGAGGAGTCAACATAGTTGTTTAAAATATCGTCTTAGAAACCTGGCCCCCAAACCTGATCCTGCCAGAATTTGTGTGACTCTGAGCAAGTTCCTCACCATCTCATTCCCCCAGTTTTCACATCTGTATAATGGAGATCCTAAAAAAGAATGTTCACATCTTTGAGCTGTAGTTAGAATTTAATGAGTGAATCTATGTAAGGTGCTTAGGTAAGCAGCACAGAGCAGGCATTATGCATGTGTGATAAAGAGATGCATACATACTTAATGTATGAAGTAAAAAGTGAAAGTGAAAGTGACTCAGTCATGTCTGACTCTTTGCGACTCCATGGTCTATATAGTCCATGGAATTCCCCAGGCCAGAATACTGAAATGGGTAGCCTTTCCCTTCTCCAGGGGATCTTCCCAACCCAGGAATTGAACCCAGGCCTCCCACACTGCAGACGAATTCTTTACCAGCTGAGCCACCAGCTTCCCTGGTGGTGCAGAGGTTAAAGTGTCTGCCTGCAATGTGGGAGACCTGGGTTCGATCCCTGGGTTGGGAAGATCCCCTGGAGAAGGAAATGGCAACCCACTCCATTATTCTTGCCTGGAGAATCCCATGGACGGAGGACCTTGGTGGGCTACAGTCCACGGGTCGCAAAGAGTCGGACACGACTGAGCGACTTCACTTTCACTTTGAGCCACCAGGGAAGCCCACTCAACGTATATCCAGCCTCATATTTTGGTCCAGGGCCACTGGACATCTTATCCACCAGTGATAGCATAGGTTTAACCTTGGCAGTGGTGTGTTTGCTGACTTGTTTCCAAACAAACCCCTGGGTTTCCTGACTAATGTGTAGGAATTAATAAGGGTATAAGCTCTTTGCATTTAAGCAAAGTCTAAAGTATCTCACCCCTCCTTCTCTTTTTTTTCTCTTGTGAGTAGACTTAAAGTTGTTCCTAGTAGATCAAGTTCATCTCTTAAAGGAATTAGCACATCATTAAGATCCAGGTACCTTCTCCTTGAATTCAGTTCACTCATTCCATGCCCAGTTTTAGGTATTGTAATCAATCTTTCCCTGCTCTAAAATGTTTATTATTATTTATCCAATTATCTTAAAAAGCTCTCGTGGAGTTAATTCCTGTGGCTAGGGAAATTCCTTCCATCAGTAGTCTTACAATGACCTGTGGCCAGGCAGGACTGTTGTTTCTCTCAGCTATAATCTGGATGCACTTACTGGGATCTTCCCAACCCAGGAATTGAACCCAGGCCTCCCACACTGCAGACGAATTCTTTACCAGCTGAGCCACCAGCTTCCCTGGTGGTGCAGAGGTTAAAGTGTCTGCCTGCAATGTGGGAGACCTGGGTTCGATCCCTGGGTTGGGAAGATCCCCTGGAGAAGGAAATGGCAACCCACTCCATTATTCTTGCCTGGAGAATCCCATGGACGGAGGACCTTGGTGGGCTACAGTCCACGGGTCGCAAAGAGTCGGACACGACTGAGCGACTTCACTTTCACTTTGAGCCACCAGGGAAGCCCACTCAACGTATATCCAGCCTCATATTTTGGTCCAGGGCCACTGGACATCTTATCCACCAGTGATAGCATAGGTTTAACCTTGGCAGTGGTGTGTTTGCTGACTTGTTTCCAAACAAACCCCTGGGTTTCCTGACTAATGTGTAGGAATTAATAAGGGTATAAGCTCTTTGCATTTAAGCAAAGTCTAAAGTATCTCACCCCTCCTTCTCTTTTTTTTCTCTTGTGAGTAGACTTAAAGTTGTTCCTAGTAGATCAAGTTCATCTCTTAAAGGAATTAGCACATCATTAAGATCCAGGTACCTTCTCCTTGAATTCAGTTCACTCATTCCATGCCCAGTTTTAGGTATTGTAATCAATCTTTCCCTGCTCTAAAATGTTTATTATTATTTATCCAATTATCTTAAAAAGCTCTCGTGGAGTTAATTCCTGTGGCTAGGGAAATTCCTTCTGTCAGTAGTCTTACAATGACCTGTGGCCAGGCAGGACTGTTGTTTCTCTCAGCTATAATCTGGATGCACTTACATAGCTCAGTGGGGATTTCTCCATCATTTTTTTCCCCTTTGGAAGCTGATTACAGCATCCAATAAAAAATCTAAGGCTTGTCTAATTCTCTGGCAGTTCACAGCCCTTACCCTTAAAAGTAGCATTTACTGAGCTATCACTCAATTTCCTCCTCCATTCAAGTTCTTAACCTTCAGGATTGCTTCAGTATTAGGAATGATACAACAGCACGCAAAGTATTGCACAATATTCTAGAGGGGAATGCCAGTCTTTATAACCTCAGAGTAGGACATCGTCTTTTTCACTCCTAAGTAACTGGACCACCAATAGAACTGTAAATAATTCTCCTCGTCACCCCGTCCCTTTCCATTCTCTCCTGTCAGGCTCTAATAGGAGCTGCTTAATACTTTTTTTGTGTGTATATGTGTTTTTGACCTCTTGGTACCTGTGGATTCCTGTTCAGAATATTTGAAATCCATAGAATAAAATACAAAAATTTACTTAAGAAACCAATTATATAGAAATATTTACCAAAAATTTAAAATGAAATTTTGAAATATTAATGTATGTTCTTTTATGTTAATACATTAAATATCAAGAGCTAACAGCAGGTCTAAAAATCACCCTAATTCCTGAGTAGTGATGAGTAGAAATGATATTCTGGGATCTCTACATCAACTAGAATGCAATAGGAAAATATTTGTGATTTCTCCTGTTGATAAAAATCACTGGATTTCCTGAAGCCAGTTTGATTCGTTCCCAGCATTCACAAGTGAAAGAAATGGTATGTTTAAGTCAGGTTCATAGAAATAAGGATTTTTTTTTTCCATCCAAGTTCACGGCCCCTAGGTCTCTGAGGGTACAGAGATATATGTCTCGTTTTCTACCCTTGAGGAACTTAGAGTCTAGTGAGAGAGGCTGGTGGCAGGGTCAAAGAGTGTCCAGAAGGGGCGGGGATGTAACACCACCATAATATCTATCAGCCTTCCAAGTACACCCCACAGTGATTGTTGCATTAAGAAGTGAGACAGGCAGGGACCTGGGACCCTTTGCCGCAATGCTTGTACCAGGACAAACTTCTCAAGAAACAAACTACAAAGAAACCCTAAGGGTCTAAAAATAACTGCCTACAGTTGGGGCAAATTCTGGATAAAAGATACAAAAAGACCAAAAAAAAACCCAACTGCCTCTTTTGAAGAGCTGGGAGCAAAAGTACAGTGTCAGGAGCAAAACCACGGTATTGCATATAACCCCTGTGCTCAGTACCACCCTGAAGTGAAGTGAAGTGAAGTCGCTCAGTCGTGTCCGACTCTTTGCAACCCAAAGGAAATGGCAACCCACTCCAGTATCCTTGCCTGGAAAATCTCATGGACAGAGGAACCTGATGGGTTGCAGTCCATGGGGTCGCAAAGAGTCGGCCACGACTGAGCGACTAACACATAACACACAGACTGAAGCATACCAGGCTCCTCGGTCCATGGGATTTTCCAGGCAACAGTACTGGAGTGGATTGCCATTTCCTTCTCCAGGGGATCTTCCCAACCCAGGGCTCAAACCCAGGTCTCCCGCATTGTAGACTGATGCTTTACCATCTGAGCCACCAGGGAAGTCCACCTTAGGGGTGGGCAAACGACCTAAGCCACCCCTCTGGCCCAAGACCTGGATTGACCCCTACACTCACCCCGTATAAGGAACAAGCTCACCCACCCCCGCTTCAGGGAGCAAGTGAGCAAGGAAATGTTTCCTGTTCTTGTTCAACGTGGTGCAGCAGGGGCCCCACAAAAGCCCTGCCTGGA
The DNA here is from genome assembly GCA_006410635.1 of Cephalophus harveyi. NCBI lineage: Eukaryota > Metazoa > Chordata > Mammalia > Artiodactyla > Bovidae > Cephalophus > Cephalophus harveyi. The sequence continues at coordinate 5,960 of SJYT01083452.1, read as the reverse complement.
TTTTTTGTCTGGCATCTGATCAATTTTTATTGATTGAGGAGACCAAGAACCCTGGGCGGTATCAGACTGAGTGAAATCTTAGGTTAAATATGAATTAAGTACTCCTTAAAAAACATAAATATTTTTGCTGTTACATGACACAAAATCCAAATAAAATTTGCATGTTTTCTGTGGAAATAGAACATAACATCCCCTAGCTCTGCTTTCAAAATACCATAGCTACCTACTGCATGTCCCCTTCCACCTGTCCTCCTGTATAGAATCTTGGTACCTTCCTTGGGTTACATAAAAAGTAAATGGATAAATTTAATGACAGTCTTCAGAAATCATCGTTAAGTCAGTGCTGTAAACTTGGAAGCTGAGTGACTGGGTGACTATTACAGAGTGATCATTCGGGCATGTCGTGAACCTGGAGCCCTTATAACATTCAGAACTCATGCCATTGCAGGCTTATATGGCAACGCACACCTGGTATTTTTGTGGTACTGTTACTTCATGAAAATCCTTTAAAAGTGTATGACATTTAGTCCATTTGAAATTAGGCCATCTTGATGAACTTTGGGAGTAGTCACAAAATTAAATTTTACAAGCAAAGTGAGGTATTGAAATGTTTCATCTTACTTTATAATGTATCATAAGTTGCTCTTCCTGAAAGGAAATGAGAAGAGGAAAAGCAACATGAATTTAATGGTGTTGATGACATAGAAGTTTAAACTGGTTTTCTCTTGTTCAAACAGTAATGCCCATGTGCTGATTGACAAATAGGGGGGTGGGGTTGAGAAATACATGGCCCCTTTTGGGCTTCCCTGGTGGCTTAGAGGTTAAAGTGTCTGCCTCCAATGCGGGAGACCTGGGTTCGATCCCTGGGTCGGGAAGATCCCCTGGAGAAGGAAATGGCAATCCACTCCAGTATTCTTGCCTGGAGAATCCCATGGACGGAGAAGCCTAGTAGGTTACAGTCCACGAGGTCGCAAAGAGTTGGACACGACTGAGCAACTTCACCTTCACCTTCACCTTCACATTTGGTGACTCAGTGTGCCTTTTTCACAGCTACAGCCTCAGCTCCTGCCATGATGCCTGATATTTGGTGATCTTCAAATATTTGGTGAATGAATGTATGAGTGAGTGAATAAACAGACTGATGGATGTCCAGATGTGTGGATGAGTGGAATTAAATAAACAAGCACGCTAAACTTCCGTTCCTCCCCTGGGACATGGGAATAATAATACCTATTGGATGGGATTATTGTGAGAATTAAAAGCAATAATGAACAGTCATCCCTCTGTATCCTGGATGATTGGTTCAGGACCCCCTCAGTTAACAACATCTGCAGATGTTCAAGTCCCTTATATATATGGCGTTATATTTGCAAATAACCTACACACATCCTCTTGTATACTTTCAATTTTCTTTGGATTACTCAAAGTACCTAATACAGTGTAAATGCTCTATTAGGAGTTACTGGCATGAGGCAAATTCAAGTTTTGCTTTTTGGAACTTTCTGGAAATTTTTTTTTTTAATATTTTTAATTATTGGTTAAAATTGTGGTTGGTTGAGACTGCAGGTGCCGAACACTTGTTTACAAATGGCCGATTGTGTATAAAGTATTTAGCAAATGCATGTAAGCACTAAATAAATTATGGCTCTAATAAAATATAAAATTCTGATTATTTTAAATAACTGTATTTTTGCCAGCCATTAAAACTGCCCCTGTGAGTCTAAGAAACAGAGGTAAATTTGGATTGTAGTTTTGTTCTTTGTGCCTAGTAAGTGATGTTTCTTCATGAGGAAAGGGCCTTCTTTTCATGACTAAGAGCCTGACACAGCTGCTTGACAACTATTAGTAGCAGTGGAAAGATCTGAGTCTGTTAGCTAGAAAGCATGATCAATATATGTGAGTGCTGATCTTCAAAAGCCCATTTCAAAGCTCTTTTGCTACTTTGCAGTAGTTTAGTTGCTTTTTCTTAGTAACTCATTAAAATAAAAAATTGGATCCATCATCATCAAGTTTTCAAAAATTATTTATTTATAATTTAGTATTCTAATAATATTTTATACATATAGATTATTATATGATAATTTTTCTTCTGAAATCTTACCCTGGGATAGATTAATATGTCCTTATTATTGCAATTTTCAAAATTATCTAGTTAAATGTCTTTGAGTCAGATTCCTATTTTACTTGTTTATCAAATATCCAATGAATGCACTATATTTAAAATTAATGCTTGTATGACAGAACATGCGGCTGTACATAGTCCATATATGTAACACAATCTTATTTCTATCTTGCCACTTAACTTTTGGCTACAGAGGCAGAATTGTATCACTCTTATTCTCACATACCAAATATTGGGTTGACCAAAAATTTTATTTGGGTTTTTCCATCACATTTTATAGAAAATATTGAGCGAATGTTTTGGCTAACTCAATATAGTAGTAATACCAGATACCCTTTGTATTTGTGTGAGCACAGAATGGGTGGCCAAAAGCAAATGACAACAAGATGAAATAAACAAGCCCAGGGTAGAGGCAGGTAGAGCAAAGTCATAGAAAGGGCATGCAGAGGAAAAAGGCCAACAAGATGACATAGAGATTCTCATGGAGATTTTACATTCATGTGCTGAGCAATATATACAAAGAGAAACATATTTTCTCAGGGAAAATGATTATTTTAGAATTGCTTCTTGTCAATGATAAATTTGTTGTTAAGTTGATCTTTGCAAAAGATATTTCTTTTCTTTGTACTGATTTGTTCAGTCACTCAGTCTTGTTCAACTCTGTGACCCCATGGACTGAAGCAAGCCAGGCTTCCCTGTCCTTCACCATATCACAAAGATTGCTCAAAACTGATGTGCACTGAGTCAGTGATGACATCCAACCATCTCGTCCACTGTCTGCCCCTTCTCCTCCTGTCTTCAGTCTTGCTCAGCACCAGGGTCTTTTCCAATGAGTCAGCTTTTTGTATCAGGTGGCCAAAGTATTGACTCTTCAGTTTCAGCATCAGTCCTTCCAATGAATATTCAGAATTCATTTCCTTTAGGATGGACTGGTTGGATATCCTTGCAGGCCAAGGGACTGTCAAGAGTCTTCACCAACACCACAACTCAAAAGCATCAGGTCTTCAGTGCTCAACCTTCTTTATGGTCCAACTCTCACCTGTACATGCATATAGGAAAAACCATAACTTTGACTATACAGAGCTTTGTTGGAAAAGTAATGTCTCTGCTGTTTAATACACTGTCTGTGTTTGTCATAGCTTTTCTTCAAGGAGCAAGCATCTTTTAATTTCATGGCTGCATTCACTGTCCTCAGTAATTTTGGAGCCCAAGAAAATAAAGTCCATCACTGTTTCCATTGTTTCTCCGTCTATTTGCCATGAAGTGATGGGACTGGATGCCATGATCTTCTTTTTTTTTTTTAATAATTTTTTTTTTTATTGAAGGATAATTGCTTTACAGAATTTTGCTGTTTTCTGTCACACCTCAACATGAATCAGCCATAGGTATACATATATCCCATCCCTTTTGAACCTCCCTCCCATCTCCCTCCCCATCCCACCCCTCTAGTTTGATACAGAGCCCCTGTTTGAGTTTCCTGTGAAGTGAAGTGAAGTGAAGTCACTCAGTTGTGTCTGACTCTTCGCGACCCCATGGCCTGTAGCCTACCAGGCTCCTCTGTCCATGGGATTTTCCAGGCAATAGTCCTGGAGTGGATTGCCATTTCCTTCTCCAGGGGATCTTCCCAACCCAGGGATCGAACCTGGGTCTCCCACATTGTAGTCATTTCACTAAGGAATTCTTGTCCAAGTAGTAGATATAATGATCATCTGAATTAAAGTTGCCTATTCCAGTCCATTTTTAGTTCACTGATTTCCTAAGATGTTGATGTTCACTCTTGCCATCTCCTACTTGACCACATCCAATTTACTTTGCATGAATCTGACATTCCAGGTTCCTGTGCAGTATTGTTCTTTATAGAGTATTGCAGTATTGCTCTTTATGTCTGAGGTTGTTGATATTTCTCCCGACAGTGTTTTCTTTTTTATTGAAGGATAATTGCTTTACAGAATTTTGCTGTTTTCTGTCACACCTCAACATGAATCAGCCATAGGTATACATATATCCCATCCCTTTTGAACCTCCCTCCCATCTCCCTCCCCATCCCACCCCTCTAGTTTGATACAGAGCCCCTGTTTGAGTTTCCTGTGAAGTGAAGTGAAGTGAAGTCACTCAGTTGTGTCTGACTCTTCGCGACCCCATGGCCTGTAGCCTACCAGGCTCCTCTGTCCATGGGATTTTCCAGGCAATAGTCCTGGAGTGGATTGCCATTTCCTTCTCCAGGGGATCTTCCCAACCCAGGGATCGAACCTGGGTCTCCCACATTGTAGACAGATGCTTTACTATCTGAGTCACCTACAGCAAATTCCTTTTTGCTATCTATTTTACATATGGTAATATAAGTTTCCATGTTACTCTTTCCATTTGAACCTTGAGTTTTAAGCCAGGTTTTTCACTCTCCTCTTTCACCTTCATCAAGAGACTCTAGTTCCTCCTCACTTTCTATGATTAGAGTGGTATTATCTGCATATTTGAGGTTGTTGATATTTCTCTTGCAGTCTTAATTCTAACTTGGGATTCATCCAGTCTGGCATTTCATATGATTTGTTCTTTATATAGGTTAAATAAGCAGAGTTGCAATATATAGCCTTGTCGTACTCCTTTCCCAATTTGGAACCAGTTTGTTGTTTTATGTAAAGTTCTAACTGTTGCTTCTTGACCTGCATCCAGGTTTCTCAGAAGACAGGTAAAGTGGTCTGGTATTCTCATCATTTTAAGAATTGTCCACAGTTTTTTGTGATCCATACAATCAAAGGCTTTCTCATAGTCAATGAAGCAGAAGTAGATGTTTTTCTGGAATTCCCTTGCTTTTTCTAGGATCCAATGGATGCTGGGCAATTTGATCTCCCTGCCTCTTTGAAACCCAGCTTGTACATTTGGAAGTTCTCAGTTCATGTACTGCTAAAGCCTAACTTGAGAGATTTGGGGCACAACCTTGTTAGCATGTGAAATGAGCACAATTGTATGGTAGTTTGAACGTTCTTTGTTATTGTCCTTTTTTGGGATTGGACTGAAAGCTGTCTCTTTACAGTTCTATGATCACTGCTGAGTTTTTGCTATAGTAATAAGTGAAGTACTTTAACAGTATCATCTTTTAGGATTTGAAGTAGCTCAGCTGGAATTCCATCACCTCCACTAACTCTGTTGATAGTAATGCTTCCTAAGGCCCACTTGACTTCACACTCCAGAATGTTCAGCTCCAGGTGAGTGGCCACATCATCATAGTTTTCTGGGTCATTAAGACCNACTTTAACAGTATCATCTTTTAGGATTTGAAGTAGCTCAGCTGGAATTCCATCACCTCCACTAACTCTGTTGATAGTAATGCTTCCTAAGGCCCACTTGACTTCACACTCCAGAATGTTCAGCTCCAGGTGAGTGGCCACATCATCATAGTTTTCTGGGTCATTAAGACCCCCCCCCTTTTTTTTTTTAACAGTCCTTCTGTGTATTCTTGCCACCTCTTTTTAATCTCTTCTGCTTCTGTTATGTCCTTACCACTTCTGTTCTTTACTGTGCTCATCCTTGCATGAAATATTCCCTTGATATCTCCAATCTTCTTGAAGAGATCTCTAGTCTTTCCTCTTCTGTTATTTTCCTCTGTTGCTTTGTATTATTCGTTTAAGAAGTCCTTCTTATCCATCTTTGCTTTTCTCTGGAACTTTGCATTCAGTTGGATATTTTTTCCTTTCTCCTTTGCCTTTAACATGTCTTCTTTCCTCCGCTACTTGTAAAGCATCCTCAGACAACCACTTTGGTTTCTTTAATTGCTTTTTCTTTGGGATGGTTTTGGTCACTGCTTCCTGTAGAATAGTATGAACTTCCATCCATAATTCTT
>SJYT01083443.1:763957-789830 GCA_006410635.1 Cephalophus harveyi | reverse complement strand
TATGGTAGTTTGAGCATTCTTTTGCATTGCCTTTCTTTGGGATTGGAATGAAAACTGACCTTTTCCAGTCCTGTGGCCACTGCTGAGTTTTCCAAATTTGCTGGCAGATTGAGTGCAGCACTTTCACAGCATCATCTTTCAGGATTTGAAATAGCTCCACTGGAATTCCATCACCTCGACTAGCTTTGTTCATAGTGATGCTTTCTAAGGCCCACTTGACTTCACACTCCAGGATGTCTTGCTCCAGGTGAGTGATCACACTATTGTGATTACCTTGGTCATGAAGATCTTTTTTGTACAGTTGTTCTGTGTATTCTTGCCACCCCTTCTTAATATCTTCTGCTTCTGTTAGGTCCATTCCATTTCTGTCCTTTATCGAGCCCATCTTTGCATGAAATGTTCCCTTGGTACCTTTAATTTTCTTGAGGCGATCTCTAGTCTTTCCCATTCTGTTGTTTCCTCTATTTCTTTGCATTGTTCACTGAGGAAGGCTCTCTTATCTCTTCTTGCTATTCTTTGGAAGTCTACATTCAGATGCTGTATCTTTCCTTTCTCCTTTGCTTTTCGCTTCTCTTCTTTTCACAGTTATTTGTAAGGCCTCCCCAGACAGCCATTTTGCTTTCTTGCATTTCTTTTCCATGGGAATGGTCTTGATCCCTGTCTCCTGTACAGTGTTACAAACCTCCGTCCATAGTTCATCAGGCCCTCTATCTATCAGATCTAGGCCCTTAAATCTATTTCTCACTTCCACTGTATCTACCAGGCTAAAGGTCTGAGTAATCAAGTCTGGTCCCTGATCCTGCATCAGAATCTTCTGGAGATCGCGAATCTGACACTGTTCACCATAAGCTATCACTGGTAAAACGATACAAACTGAGCTATAAAATAAATAAAGTCTGAGGATTATATTCTGGCATGACAGGTATAGTAAAATAATACAGTATTGAAAGGGGAATCTTTCACAGTGTATAATGATGTTGTATGATATACTTTAAGTATATCATAATTTTGTTTGTCAGTGAAGTCTCCAATAAAGCTGAAAAAAATTACAAAGTAATTTAAAAGCCAAAGAGACAAAATGCCATAAAAATTATGAGTAAAAAATATGCTGTTTAAAATTTGTTTTTAATTGGAGAATAATTGCTTTACAATATTGTGTTGCTTTCTGCCATACACCAACATGAATCAGCTGTAGGCATGCATATGTCCCCTCCTCTTGAGCCTCCCTCCCACCCCTCTAGGTTGTCAGAGCGCACCAGGCTGAGCTCCCTGTGTCATACAGCAAATTCCCACTGGCTATCTGTTTTATGTATGGTAATAAATACGTTTCATTGTTACTCTCTCAATTCGTCCCACCCTCTTCTTGCCCCAGTGTGTCCACAGGTCTGTTCTTTCTCTATGTCTGCATCTCAATTTCTGCCTGCAGATAAGTTCATCAGTACCATCTTTCTAGATTCCATATATATACATTAATATATGATGCTAAGTTATTCTTATGAAAGATGACTTGGGTGAAAAAAACTTTCTGGCAGCAAAATGGCTTCAACTAAAAATCTCGAGTAGAGAACAAACTGGAACTCAGCCAGGATTTTTTTCCAGCTGGAGTCAGGATGCGTGAAGCAGCATATTGTAGGGAACATTCTCACTTGGTTAAGAATTATGAGAACAGACAGTCCAAGGAGGATGCAGGAAGACTGACTGAGGGAAGGAGACGGCAGGACCCAAGGGAAAACATAGCCGGGGAGAACCTTGGAAGTAATTAGTTAAAGAGACAATGGAAGGTGCCCCTGAAACTGACACATTTAGTAATGGAATAGTTACAGGCCTGACAAAAGGTAAGGCTAGGCAGCATGCTTGAATGAACTAGAAAAGAAGTTATGAAGACGACTATTTTTCACTGCAGTTTTGCTGAAATAAATGCTTATCACTACCTGAGAAATTAAAGCACACATTTTTGTAAAGGAATTTAAAAGTCTGTAAAACAGGAAAAGCTTTTCCTTTTGTCACACCTCTTAGACAATAATTAACCTTGGTTAGTCCTATAAAATTCTACCTGAAAATTGTAAGTGAACTCAGAATGTTTTGAAAATGCGAATGTCTTGAAAAGTGAAAATTCAAAAAGGATGTCGTTGGCTAACATGACTGGGACCGTCTTCTGGCGGATGCAGGACCCTGGGGCTGTCTGTCATTCCTAGAGAATATATGTCAGAAAATATGAGTTTAAAAGAACCGGAGAGGTAAACCTACAGAGTTAGAAGGGCTCTACACTTCCCAGGGGTTCTGATCTTTAAAACCAATTCTCAAATTCCATTTGTGAGTGATTTCCTCTGTATGTGTGTCTCATTTTCATTTTCCTGAAAATAGCAGACAGTTTTTAAAGAAAATATATACCTATCAATCTGTGTAAGCTCATAATTTACTCCAAAAAAAATACAGTTTTCTTTTCCCCATACATTTCAAAGTTTTCATCTAAGTTCAGGTAACAAAAATCAGAAATGAGTGCTAGAGACTCCCTGTATCCAGTGATATGTTCCTCAAGCACAGATACTTGTGAACTTTGGGGACATAAAGATGTCCGAGGCAATCCTCACAGCCACAGGATATAGACAATGAGTGTGAAATGTTTGGGGGAAAAATATATTAATATTGAATCAAGCAAGGATTTGATATTAAGCCCCAAATTCCGTATTTTTTTTAAAAAATGAACATTAAACAGCATTCCTCACTTTAAGTATCCTGGGATCTGCTACCTTCGGCAATTACCAGGGCTTCACCTGGGGAGCTCGCTAGGGAATGTTGCCCTCCCCACCCCAGACTTGGTCCAGAGCTCCTGCCCTGCAGTCTCTGAAGAGAGACACGGTCAAGGACCCTGGACCCCTCTCCAGGCCATGCTCCGAGGAATGTTTGCATTCCGAATTCAAATGCCCTCTTTCCTAGGTCTCTCTATCTGAATCTTCTGCTGAAGTCATCTTACAGCCCTCCTAATCAGGAGAGAAGAGAGTAACTTTGAAGAAGCCACTTTTCCCCTATGTGACTCCTACCACTATTTTTCCAATCCTCCCCCTCCATCACAGCCCCCATCCTCAGAATAGGTTCATAAAAATACGGGAGTCTTATTTCTGCTTCCTTGAAAGTGAGATAACTTCCATGTCTGTGCTGGTCAAGTTTATTCAGTTTTTTTAAAAAAAAACTCATTTTAATTCACCATATTGAAAACATGATCATGTCAATAGATGCAGAAAAAGCAGATGACAGCAATCTCACAGCCATTTCTGAAAAGGGAAAAATAAGCTCTGCAAATTAGAAACAGAAGGAAGACTCCTTATTTGGCAAAGAGCATCTACAAAAAAAAAAAAAAAAAAAACCTACAGGTAACATCATATTCAATGATGAAAGCCTCAGTGCTTTCTCCCTAAGCAAGTGGGACAAGGCGAAAATGTTCACTCTCACCATTTCTATTCCATATTATACTTCCTAGGAAAAGAGATAAAAAGCATCCAGAAAGAAAGAAGCAAATCTCTCCTTATTCACAAAGGATTTTGTCTATGTGAAAAATCCTTCATAAAATGTAAAAAGCTACTGGAAAGTATATTTAAGAATAATTGCAGAATACATGTAATATGTATTCAAATGCAAAAATCAGTTTGATTCCTATATGTTAGCAAAGGACAATCAGAAATTGAAATTTGATTGTAAGAAAGCATCAACAGATATGAAATAGTAAATGTAAATCTGACAAAGTTTTGCAAGTCATGTACATAGAAAACTATAACATTGCAGAGAGAAGTTGAAGAAGCCTTATATAAATGGAGAGGAATGTGGTGTTGATTTATCTGAAAAATAATATAGTTAAGACGCCAATTCTCCCAAAATTGATCTATAGCTTAAATGCTATGGTAATCGCAATTTCTTTAGACTTATTTTTGCAAAATATGATGATGTTAATTTGCTGCATCAATTAGTGAAAGAGATCTTTACTTTCTTTGGAAGATCATCAAACAATGAATGTTGACTTTCCATCTATTTTCAAGAAAATGATTTTCTGGATGGGATCTGTACTCAAAGCAGACTCCCGTTGGAGCTGACAGCCAGTATCCAGACATACCGTGTATGAGAGCAAGAAGGGCTTAAACAGAACCTCCCACTGGAACTGGAAAATGACCATGGTTATTACTTAGGAAAAGGTTACATAGTCAATGAAGTGAAAGTCACTCAGTCCTGTCCAACTCTTTGTGACCCTGTGGACTATACACTCCATGGAATTCTCCAGGCCAGAATACTGGTATGGGTAGCTGTTGCCTTCTCCAGGGGATCTTCCCAACCCAGGAAGCACATTGCAGGTGGATTCTTTACCAGCTGAGCCACCAGGAAAGCCCAAGAATAGTGGAGTGGGTAGCCTATCCCTTCTCCAGGGAATCTTTCTGACCCAGGAATTGATCCAGGGTCTTCTGCATTGCAGGCGGATTCTTTACCAGCTGAGCTACCTGGGACATAGTCAATAAAATGAACCACAACCACATCTTCCTTCAACAAAGGAATTCTCAGAGATCTGTGATTATACACAACTTGAGTATCTGGAATCTTTATATGCTGTGGTTCCCAATGTCTTTAACCAGAGAACCCCCCTTTCACACTTATTAACAGCAAAGTCAAACAGCCCCGTATTTCTTTGACAGTGCTGTAAGAAATGTTGATCCAGAGCATCAATCCAGCAACTATTTACTGCTTACCTAATTTATGCTAAGGTGAAAATTCTAGGTACTCGGGATGCACAAAAATTACAACTCTAAACAAATTTTCATTCCAAATATCATTTAAACACTCATTCCTTTTAAATGCTTGCTACCTAATACTGTGTGTTCAATCCAATTCTCTACAAATTGGCATATAATTTTTATTTTAAAAAATTTTTATAGTTGCTTTACAGTGTTGTATTAGTTTCTACTGTACAATAAAGTGAATCAGCTGTATGTATACATCAGTTCAGTCGCTCAGTCGTGTCTGACTCTTTGCGACTCCATGAATCGCAGCATGCCAGGCCTCCCTATCCATCACCATGTATGTATACATACATCCCCTCTTTTTTTTTTGGTTTTCATTCTCATTTAGGTCAGTACAGTGAGTAGAGTTCTCTGTGCTAAACAATAGGTTCTCATTAGCTGTCTATTTTATACATAGTATCAATAGTGTATATATGTCAATCCCAGTCTTCCAATTCATCCCACTCCCCTTTCCCTGCTTGGTGTCCATACGTTTGTGCTCTATGTTTGTGTCTCTGTTTCTGTTTTGGAAATATGATCATCTATACCATTTTTCTAGATTCCACATATATGTGTTAATATATGATATTTATCTCTTTCTGACTTACTTTACTCTGTATGAGAGTCTCTGAGTCCTTCCACATCTCTACAAATGACCCAATTTTGTTCCTTTTTATGGCTGAGTAATATTCTATTGTGTATATATGTACCACATCTTCTTTATCCACTTCTCTATTGATGAACATCTAGGTTGCTTCCATGTCCTGGCTATTGTAAACAGTGCTGCAATGAACTTTGAGTGTATGTGGCTTTTTGAATTATGGTTTTCTTTGGGTATATGCCCAGAAGTGAAATTTCTGGGTCATTTGGTAGTTCTATTTTTAGTTTTTTAATGAACCTCCATACTGTTCTCCATAGGGGCTAAATCAAGTTACATTCCCACCAACGGTGCCAGAGGGTTCCCTTTTTTCCTCATCTTCAGCCTTTATTGTTTGTAAATTTTTAAATGATGGCCATTCTGACAGGTGTGAGGTGTAACCTCATTGTAGGTTTTGATTTGCGTTTCTCTAATACTTATATCCTATATGGATGTGAGAGTTGGACTGTGAAGAAAGCTGAGTGCCGAAGAATTGATGCTTTTGAACTGTGGTGTTGGAGAAGACTCTTGAGAGTCCCTTGGACTGCAGGGAGATCCAACCAGTCCATTCTGAAGGAGATCAGTCCTAGGTGTTCTTTGGAAGGAATGATGCTAAAGCTGAAACTCCAATACTTTGACCACCTCGTGCGAAGACTTGACTCGTTGGAAAAGACTCTGATGCTGGGAGGGATTAGGGCAGGAGGAGAAGGGGACGACAGAGGATGACATGGCTGGATGGCATCACTGACTCGCTGGACGTGAGTTTGAGTGAACTCCGGAAGTTGGTGATGGACAGGGAGGCCTGGTGTGCTGCGATTCATGGGGTTGCAAAGTGTCAGACACAACTGAGTGACTGAACTGAACTGATACACGTTTTGTGCCAAGAGGGCAAAGTAGAAGGACATGTGCTCATCTTCTCCTGCAAGAATTCCAAACTTACAACTTGCTGCTGAACAACGATCAACAGGAGAATGTTGGATCCCACCAGAAAGGATACCTTGTGTCCAAGGGCAAAGGAGACCCCAGCAAGATGGTAGGAGGGGCAAAATCGTGTTTAGAATCAAACCTTATACCCGCCAGAGACACTCTGAGGACTCAAACCCTTTTGTGCACCAGGAGATCCCACAGAGACTGAGCCAGACCTGCCTTTGAGTGTCTGAGTGTCTCCTGTGGAGGCAGTAGCCTGCCACAAGGGCAGGGGCTCTGGGTGCAGCAGACCTGCAAGTGGCATGAGCCCTCTTGGAGGAGGTCCATGCCATTAACCCCACCATAGAGCCGCCAGAACTTACACAGGCCTGGGGAAACAGACTCTTGGAGGGCACAAACAAAACCTTGTGTGCGCCAAGACCCAGGAGAAAGGAACAGTATCTCCATAAGACAGACCTGCCTATGAGTGTCCAGGAGTCTCTGGCAGAGGAGTGGGTCAGCAGTGGCCTGATGCAGAGTGGGGGCACTGAGTTTGGCAGTGCTTGCACTGGACCTTTTGAAGAAGGTCCCATCATCTTCATCACTTCCACCATAGTTTGGTCTCAGGCCAAACAACAGGGAGGGAACACAGCCCTGCCCATCAACAGAAAACTGGATTAAAGATTTACTGAGCATGGCCCCACCCATCAGAGCAAGACCCAGATTCCCCCACAGTCAGTCTCTCCCATCAGGAAGCTTCCAGAAGCCTCTTATCCTTATCCCTCAGAGGGCAGACAGAATGAAAGTCACAATTGCAGAAAACTGATCAAATTGATCACATGGACCACATCCTTGGCTAACAGTGAAACTGTGAGCCATGCTGTGTAGGGCCACCCAAGATGGATGGGTCATGGTGAAGAGATATGACAAAACGTAGTCCATTGGAGAAGGGAATGGCAAACCACTTCAGTATTCTTGCCTTGAGAACCCCATGAACAGTATGAAAAGCCAAAAGATAGGACACTGAAAGATGAACTCCCCAGGTAGGTGCCCAATATGCTACTGGAGAATAGTGGAGGAATAATTCCAGAAAGAATGAAGAGACAGAGCGAAAACAAAAACAACACCCAGGTGTGGATGTGACTAGTGCTCGAAATAAAGTCGATGCTGTAAAGAACAATATACATAGGAACCTGGAATGTTAGGTCCATGAATCAAGATAAATCAGAAGTGGTCAAACAAAAGATTGCAAGATTGAACATCAACATTTTAGGAATGGACAGGAATGGGTGAATTTAACTCAGATGACCATTATATCTACTACTGTGGGCAGGAATCCCTTAGAAGAAATGGAGTAGCCCTCATAGTCAACAGAAGAGTCCAAAATGCAGTACTTGGGTACAATCTCAAAAATGACAGAATGATCTCTGGTTGTTTCCAAGGCAAACCATTCAGTATCACAGTGATCCAAGTCTATGCCCCAACCAGTAATGCTGAAGAAGCTGAAGTTGAACGATTCTATGAAAACCTATAAGACCTTCTAGAACTAACACCCAAAGAAGATATCCTTTTCATCAACTGGGACTGGAATGCAACAGTAGGAAGTCAAGAGATACCTGGAGTAACAGGCAAATTTGGCCTTGGAGTACAAAATGAAGCAGGGAAGAGATTAATAGAGTTTTGCAAAGAGAATGCTCTGGTCATAGGAAACACCTACTTTCAACAAGACAAGAGAAGACTCTACACATGGACATCACATGATGGTCAATACCAAAATCAGATTATTTTCTTTGTAGCCAAAGATGGAGAAACTCTATACAGTCAGCAAAAAAAAAAAAAGACCAGGAGCTTACTGTGGCTCAGATCATGAACTCCTTATTGCCACATTCAGACTTAAATTGAAGAAAGTAGGGAAAACCATGAGACTATTCTGGTATGATCTAAATCAAATCCCTTATGATTATACAGTGGAAATGACAAATAGATTCAAGGGATTAGATCTGATAGAGTGCCTGATGAACTATGGGCTGAGGTTCATGGCATTGTAGAGGAGATAGTGATCGAGACCATTCCCAAGAAAAAGAAATACAAAAAGGCAAAATGGCTGTCTTAAAGGCCTTACAAATAGCTGAGAAAAGAAGAGAAGTGAACGGCAAAGAAGAAAAGGAAAGATATGCCATTTGAATGCAGATTTCCAAAGCATAGCAAAGAGAGATAAGAAAGCCTTCCTCAATGATCAGTGCAAAGAAATAGAGGAAAACGATACAATGGGAAAGACTAGAGATCTCTTCAAGAAAATTAGAGATACCAAGGGAACATTTCATGCAAAGATGGGCACAATAAAGGACAGAAATGGTTTAGACCTAACAGAAGCAGAAGATATTAAGAAGAGGTGGCAAGAATACACAGAAGAACTATACAAAAAAGATCTTCACGACACAGATAAACATGATGGTGTGGTCACTCACCTAGAGCCAGACATCCTGGAATGTGAAGTCAAGTGGGCCTTAAGAAGCATCACTATGAACAAAGCAAGTGGAGGTGATGGAATTCCAGTTGAGCTCTTTCAAATCCTGAAAGATGATGCTGTGAAAGTGCTGCACTCAATATGCCAGCAAATTTGGAAAACTCGGCAGTGGCCACAGGACTGGAAAAGGTCAGTTATCATTCCAATCCCAAAGAAAGGCAGTGCCAGAGAATGTTCAAACTACCACACAATTGCATTCATCTCACAGGCTAGCAAAGTAATGCTCAATTTTTTTTGAGCCAGGCTTCAACAGTATGTGAACGGTGAAATTCCCAGATGTTCAAGCTGGTTTTAGAAAAGGCAGAGGAACCAGAGATCAAATTGCCAATATCCGTTGGATCATAGAAAAAGCAAGAGAGTTCCAGAGAAACATCTACTTCTGCTTTATTGATTATTTCAAAGCCTTTGACTGTGTGGATCACAACAATCTGTGAAAAATTCTCAAAGAGATGAAAATACCAGACCACCTGACCAGCCTCCTGAAAAATCTGTATGCAGGTCAAGAAGCAACAGTTAGAACAGGACATGGAACAACAGACTGGTTCCAAATCAGGAAAGGAGTACATCAAGGCTGTATACTGTCACCCTGCTTATTTAACTTATATGAAGAGTATATATCATGTGAAATGCCAGGCTGGATGAAGCACAAGCTGGAATCAAGATTGCCGGGGAAAATATCAATAACTTCAGATAGGCAGATGACACCACCCTTTTGGCAGAAAGCGGAGAAGAACTAAAGAGCAACATTCAGAAAGTTAAGATCATGGCATCCGATCCCATCACTTCATGGCAAATAGGGAAACAATGGAAACAGTGAGAGACATTATTTTTTTGAGCTCCAAAATCGCTTCAGATGGTGACTGTAGCCAGGAAAGTAAAAGATGTTTGCTCCTTGGAAGAAAAGCTGTGACCATCCTAGATAGCATATTAAAAAGCAGAGACATTACTTTGCCAACAAAGGTTGTCTAGTCAAATCTATGGTTTTTCCAGTAGTCATGTATGGATGTGAGAGTTGGACCACGAAGAAAGCTGAGCATCGAAGAATTGATGCTTTTGAACTGTGGTGTTGGAGAAGACTCTTGAGAGTCCCTTGGACATCAAGGAGATCCAACCAATCCATCCTAAAGGAAATCAGTCCTGAATATTCACTGGAAGGATTGATGCTGAAGCTGAAACTCCATATTTTGCCCACCTGATTCGAAGAATTGACTCACTGGAAAATTGTTGGAGAAGACTCTTGAGAGTCCCTTGGACATCAAGGAGATCCAACCAATCCATCCTAAAGGAAATCAGTCCTGAATATTCACTGGAAGGATTGATGCTGAAGCTGAAACTCCATATTTTGCCCACCTGATTCGAAGAATTGACTCACTGGAAAAACCCTGATGCTGGGAAAAATTGAGGGCAGGAGAAAATGGGATGACAGAGGATGAGCTGGTTGGATGGCATCACTGACTCAATGAACATGAGTTTAGGCAAGCCCCAGGAGTTGGTGATGGAGAATGAAGCCTGGTGTGTTGCAGTCCAAGGGCTTGCCAAGATTCAGAAACAACTGAGCAACTGAACTGAACTGATAAAAATTTTAATTGAAGCTTAGAATAAGGATTTTACTTTTAGAATTTTTAATACTACCATAATATTTACTGAGAAAAAAAAATGACACTGGTAACATTACAATTCTAATTCTGGCATTTCAGATTGTGATCATTTATTCTCTAAAACCTCATTTATAGAAATAACTACTTTCTTGTTCTTTAAGTTTTCAGTGGGTGAATAGTACCAAATTATAACCTCAATTATCTCACATTTAGATCTTTTCATATCAACATCTAGCATAATTTTAAAGTAAAACCCCAAGCATTGATAGGTGTAACATAAAATGACAAAAGATACGTACTTCATTCCTATGCCCTCCTGCATTTCTATCCCTATATCCTCATATTTTCATTTTTTTCTTTTCATTTGTAAAGTCAAATATTTTTCCTTTAATATGTGTCCTACTACTCATAATATTTGATACCATTGATGGAGATCCAACCAGTCCATCCTAAAGGAAATTAGTCCTGAATATTCATTGGAAGGATTGATGCTGAAGCTGAAACTCCATACTTTGGCCACCTGATGCGAAGAACTGACTCACTGGAAAAACCCTGATGCTGGGAAAAATTGAAGGCAGGAGGAAAATGGGATGACAGAGGATGAGCTGGTCGGATGGCATCACTGACTCAATGGACATGAGTTTAGGCAAGCCCCAGGAGTTGGTGATGGAGAATGAAGCCTGGTGTGTTGCAGTCCAATGGCTTGCCAAGATTCAGAAACAACTAAGGAACTGAACTGAACCGATAAAAATTTTAATTGAAGCTTAGAATAAGGATTTTACTTTTAGAATTTTTAATACTACCGTAATATTTACTGAGAAAAAAAAATGACACAGGTAACATTACAGTTCTAGTTCTGGCATTTCAGATTGTGATCATTTATTCTCTAAAACCTCATTTATAGAAAAAACTACTTTCTCGTTCTTTAAGTTTTCAGCGGGTGAATAGTACCAAATTATAACCTCAATTATCTCACAGTTAGATCTTTTCGTATCAACATCTAGCATAATTTTAAAGTAAAACCCCAAGCATTGATATGTGTAACATAAAATGACAAAAGAAATGTACTTCATTCCTGTGCCCTCCTGCATTTCTATCCCTATATCCTTTTATTTTCATTTTTTTTCTTTTCATTTGTAAAGTCAAATATTTTTCCTTTAATATGTGTCCTACTACTCATAATATTTGATACCATTGAGATTCATAAGGATTTTAAACAGCTCTTCTTACAGATTTTCTAATGTGTAATGTTAAATAGAGTCACTTCCCCTTTTAGACAATGCTATTTTATGTAGGGGAAGGAAACTACAAAATGGATCCACTGCCTTAAAAATCTCAGAAAAGTAGTTCTCAAAATGTACAACTTGCTAACAAGCGTAAAAATGAAGGATCTGCTAAAAGGTCAGCTCCACTCTAAGCTTTTATCTGTTCAAAGAATACCCCTGTGGGAACATGAGGTGTCTTAAAAGGCAATAATATTTTGATGATTCCAGGAGTTGGATTGGAAAGACTGAAAATGTAGGAAACTACAGTAATGTTAAATTCACATGGAAGCTGCGTATAGAGACAGCATATATGCTTCAGAACCAATGCAGAATCATATGAAGTTATAGGTTTATTAATGAAAATGGAGGCTGAAATTTCCCAGTGTGGGGGGAGAAAACATTTAAAGGAGAAGAAAGTTAAATAATATGATGAACCAACTCTTAACACATTATATTGCAGATCTAGTTGATTTTGCACAAGACTCACCAAAGTATGTGTGTACATGTCTGTGTCTAAGCTGGCTAATTGAAATATATATATATAATGTTGGGATTTCTTCAGTTGATTCTATTTAAACCTGGGAGTGAAACTGACATAAAAAGAGATGTAACTGTCCAAAAGAAGCAATGGTTATTTTTTGGATTGTCCCTATTATCTTTTCTTCTCTCGGTAAATAGAAATGAGAATGTACCAACTAAGGATTTCTCCAGTCTGGAAAGAGAGAACTTAAATGAAAATATATTGAGTCACCTTCTTGTAAGTTGTATGTTGAAGTCATTTGTGTTCAGATACTGCCTTGTGTTCGGAATCTGCCAGTGATTTGGACTGAATTCACCCCTGAATTATAATGTCAAATCTTTGTGTTTGTAGCAGAGATAACACAGGGGATGGAAGACATGGAGAAGACACTCTCTCCTGGTACCAAAAAAAAACCCTCTACAGAAAGGAATCTCACCAAGGGTCATTCGTGATTTCCCATGCAATATTTCTTTGCAATCTTCTTTTAAAAGACATACATATTTCCAGATAAAGTGAAATATCTCAGGCAGTCCATAAAATCCTAGAGTGGTTAGATTTATGGGATCTATATGAGATAACATGGAAGGAGAGAATCAGAGCACATAGGAATGGATGACAAAAAGAAAAACATCAGGAATGGACATGAAATTAATAGAAAAACAGTGAACTAGGATTCTGTGATTCCTAATTCTCAGTGTAATTTCTATCATTAGCTCATTTTGTGACTCCAGGAAAGCCATGTTTTCTTCATTTCCAAAATGAAAAGGTGGGGCTCTTTAACCACAAATATCATTTTCAGCCTAAAATTCCAGGAAACTGGTTACCTCCTTATATTTCCTGGGGCTAATGCTGCTTTCTACAACTCTTAAGTGAATTCAGGATTGATTGTTGTTCAGTCGTGTCTAACTCTTTGTGACCCCATGGACTGCAGCACACCAGGCTTCCCTGTCCATCACCTTCTCCTGGAGCTTGCTCAAACTCATGTCCATTGAGTTGGTGATGCCATCCAGCCATCCACTGTCATCCCCTTCTCCTGCCTTCAGTCTTCCCCAGCATCAGGGTCTTTTCCAATGAGTTGGCTCTTCACATCAGGTGACCAAAGTATTGGAGCTTCAGTTCAGCATCAGTCCTTCCAATGAATATTCGGGGTTGATTTTCTTTAGGATGGACTGGTCCTTGATGTACAAGGGACTCTCAAGAGTTTTCTCCACCACAGTTCAAAAGCATCGATTCTTTGGCACTCAGCCTTTATGGTTCAAAGTGGATTGTCAAGCACATTCTCCATTGCTAACCTGAGCGAAGAGCCTGTGGTAGGCAGCCCAGCTGAAAAGAAAGGTACAGAAAAGGCTCAGATGGGCCTCTTCTTACCTCTGACCCTGGATGACTTAAATTCTGTTACTCTACCAAGAAGAAAGGAGCATAACGTTTATAGTTACTAATAGGCAGTAAAATATACTTTCAGTACTCTTAAGAGTTCCCGTGAGGCCCTCAGGGTCTAAAGGCAGTTTCACACAAGGATATACACATCAGAAGTGCTGGGTCAGTGCTTTTCAGGAAGCTGATCAATGTATTTACACACAGTGCACAGGTATGCTGCTGCTAAGTCGCTTCAGTCGTGTCCGACTCTGTGCGACCCCATAGACGGCAGCCCAACAGGCTCCCCCGTCCCTGGGATTCTCCAGGCAAGAACACTGGAGTGGGTTGCCATTTCCTTCTCCATTGTGTGAAAGCGAAAAGTGAAAGTGAAGTCGCTCACTCGCGACCGACTCCTAGCGACCCCTTGGACTGCAGCCTACCAGGCTCCTCCATCCATGGGATTTTCTAGGCAAGAGTACTGGAGTGGCTTGCTACAGTGCACAGGTATAAAGCCGTTCATTTCAGCTTTTTGTCAGTTTTATTATAACTGCTTTCTCCATATTTTTTTTTTTCTTGCCATCACCAATAGCAAAAAGTTTTCCTTGGGTGAGGGGGAAAGAGTTTTTTAAGCAGCCTACTTCTCTCTCTGATAAATAAAGTTTCGTATGATTATGGCAAGATAAGTTTGAGCAGAGGAGCATCTGTTCTTGCTATTTCTAGAGGTCTGTGTCCAAGTATAACTTGCACAGGACGCAGTGAAACAGGTAAGCAAGATGACTCGAGATGAAGGCAGAGAGGCCAAAACTCAGTCTGAGCTCATTT
Source organism: Cephalophus harveyi (assembly GCA_006410635.1). Classification (NCBI taxonomy): domain Eukaryota; kingdom Metazoa; phylum Chordata; class Mammalia; order Artiodactyla; family Bovidae; genus Cephalophus; species Cephalophus harveyi. The sequence goes on along the minus strand of SJYT01083443.1, from coordinate 775,439 downwards.
CCATTAAGACAAAGGGTTAGGCAGTTTTTAAGAGATGAAGGAAAGGAGAGATGAGTAGGGAGAATTACAGAGCACCCATGTTTGATAACTGGTCTTGCCCAGAGGAAAGTAACTGTCTCATATTTTCATGATGAGAGATGGTGTGCAACTTAGAGCAAGGGGCCCTGTGCAAGTTAGGGTTCTGACTTCACAGAAGCTGGAACATGGGACCCTAACTTCCATGGGAATTCCATCTCAAAGATCTGGTTCCCAGGGTCTTGAGAAAGAGTCTTAGGTTGTAAATCTGGCAGGAGGCTTTTAAAATGATTTCCACCTAAAAGGGGTAGAAAAAGAATTTAAAATAAGTTTTCCAAACTAAATGCTCTCAGGAAAGAAAGACCAGGGTCTAGAGTAGGAAGAAGCCCACTAACCATCATCCAGCTGAAAGCAACGCGAATGTACTTCCATCAAATTCAAAACTTTTTTACAGAAAAAAAAATATTTTTTTCAGAATCTGAGAGTTTTTTTCAGAATCATCACTATCAACAAAAACAAACAAGCACAGAATTTAGTAAATGTTAAATCTGGCACTTCATTTTGGAGTTTAACCAAGTATAAAATGCATTCCTGTTCTCTAGATGTTTCTAGTCTAGCAGAGAAGAGGGAAATTAAGAGATAATGATCAAATAATTTAAGTTGGTATATTTTGAATACAGATGAGAAGCCCTAATAAAAAACCACCTCACCCTAAGCTCAGCCATGAAGAGATGACTCAGGCATGCAAGCAAACTTGCCTGTGTGAGATTTTGTCAAATTAACTTAAAAATTTTTATCATGAAGTCAGACATACTTTTTGACTACCTATGTTGACCAAGAAAAATGGGCCAGAAAACTCTGGTTCTGTAATTGACTTGAATGTGGTTTTCAAACTGGGTTTAATGGAGTAACCAGCACATGAAAGAGGAATTTAGATGGAAAAGACAGTGTGGAGCTTCAGTACTCTTTCCTGACAAGACGAGCTAGCAGTTTGATTTTCATGTCTTCTGTATGAGGGTGATAAGTTTCTCTGACTAGAGAAAGATTTTATTGCTTTCAGGAGGAGCTGAAAAACTGTAGAAAAACAAAACCAAAAATTGCACACAAGGAACAACATGTGAAAAAAATAATCCAATGATAGTTTAATTAAAGTTAAATAAGCAGGGTGACAATATACAGCCTTGACATACTCCTTTTCCTATTTGGAACCAATCTGTTGTTCCATGTCCAGTTCTAACTGTTGCTTCCTGACCTGCATATAGGTTTCTCAAGAGGCAAGTCAGGTGGTCTGGTATTCCCATTACTTTCAGAATTTTCCACAGTTTATCGTCATCCACACCATCAAAGGCTTTGGCATAGTCCTTACTAATGGTACAATAAAAGGAAGTGAGGCAGTTGGAATCAAGGACTGGGGAGAAGTGTACAGTGAAACAGAGGCCTGCAGCCAGAACTGGCCTCAATTCACAACCAATGTGTAAATCTATCCACATTTCATATGTGAACAATACTGACAAGCTGACAAGACAGTAGTAAAAATGTAGGTTAGTGCAAGATGGAAGCCTTGATCACAAGACTTGGGTCTAAGTGTGCTTCTTTATTTTTATTTATTTATTTTTTAAGTTTTCAGAGAACAGTTTTAATAACATTTTTATCTCCCATTGTAGAATACCTTCTACTCATCAGTCTTTTTTTTTTTAAGATTTATTTTGACATGAACCATTTTATTAAAGTCTTTATTGAAGTTGTTACCATTTTGCTTCTGTTTTATGTTTTGGTTTTGTGTCCATGAGGTATGTGGGATCTTGGCTCCCCTGCTAGGGATCAAACCCACAACTCTCTATATTAGAAGGCAGAAAACGACTGGACCACCAGGGAAGAATCACCGGACCCCTAGGGAAGTCGCTCATCAGACTTTCAAAGGGCATTTATTCATCTGTAGTATTAGGTTGTTCAATTTCTATTCAAGAGAAAAGACATACTTCCTAAAACCTGTCTAAGCAATGTTATGTTTATTTTTTAATCTAATTTTATTTTATATTGGTGTATCGTTGATTTACAATGTTGTGTTAATTTCAGGCATGAAGCTAGTGATTCAGTTATACATATGTATATATCCATTCTTTTTTTAAATTCTTTTCCCAATTAGGTTATTACAGAATACTGAGTAGCGTTCCCTATGCTATATAGCATATCTTTGTTGATTATCTATTTTATATTAATAGTAGTATGTGTATATTAATCCCATATTCCTAATTCATCCTTGCCCCCTTGCCCCAGACATTTCCCCCTTGGTAACCATAACTCTTTTTGGTATTTTGTGAGTCTGTTTTTATTTTGTAAATGAGTTCATTTGTATCATTCTTTAAGGATTCCACATATAACTGATATTATATTTGTCGTTCTGTTGTCCGGCTTACTTCATTTAGCACGACAATCTCCAGGTCTGTCTTTGATGCTGCAAATGACATTATTTCATTCCTTTTAATGGCTCAGTAATATTTCACTGTATATATGCACCATATCTTCATTATCCATTCCTCTTTCGATGGGCGTTTAGACTGTTTCCATGTCTTGACTATCATAGACAGTGCTGCAGGGAACACTGGGGTGCATGTATCTTCAAATGATGGTTTTCTCCAGATATATGCACAGGAGTGGGATTGCTGCATCATATGAAAGTTCTATTTTTAATCTTTTAAGGCACCTCCATGTTATTCTTCATAGTGGCTGTACCAATTTACATTCCCACCAACAGTGTAAAGGGTACCTGTTTTCCATATCCTCTCCAACATTTCTTGTTTGTAGATTTTTTAGTGATGGCCATTCTGACTGGTGTGAGGTGATACCCCTCTGTAGTTTTGATCTGCATTTCTCTGACAATTAGTGATGTTGAGCATTTTTCTCATGTGCTTTTTGACCATCTGTATGTCTCTGGGGAAATGTCTATTTAGATCATCTGCTCATTTTTGATTGTTTTTTTTTTTTTTCCTGATACTGAGCTACATGAACTGTTTGAACATTTTGAAGACTAATCCCTTGTTGGTTGCTTCACTTGCTAATACTTTCTCCCATTCTGTGGGTTGTCTAAGTATGCTTCTTTAGAAATAAAATGATTTCCAAAGCTCTCACTGAGATGTGAAGTTACAAGTAAAAGTACAAAAAATGGAGAGGCGTTCTTCACAAACTTATACTGAGTTTACACTGAGATGTCCCCAGGGCAAGCACTATTCTTGAATATAGAAAGAAATAAGAGAAGTAAAAAGGAATACTTTTGATGAACTGAACATTCTGGTGAGAAACTTGGCATCTAACCTAACACTCAGTGGGTTCTCTCGGGATTTAGGAGAGAAGAGATAAGCTGGTAGCCAGGAAGGAAATTAACTTCGTTTGTAACTCCACAGAGCAGAGATGGGGCTGGTTTTGGTTCAAACCTGAATGCTGACCAAAAAATACATCTGGAAAAATAATTTGACAAGTGTACTTTTCTAAATTCCTTCCCCTGTGTTTTCATGGTGTGTTAGTCGCTAAGTCGTGTCCAACTTTTGTGACCCCATGGACTGTAGCCTGCCTGGCTCCTCTATCCGTGGGATTCTCCAGGCAAGAACACTGGAGTGGGTTGCCATTTCCTCCTCCAGGGGATCTTCCCAACCCAGGGATCGAACCTGGGTCTCTTGCATTGCAGGCAGATTCTTTACCAACTGAGCTATGGAGGGAGATTTCTAATTTTTTTTTTTTTTTCTTAAGAAAAAGTGAAAGCAGGATGATATCAGATTAACTTTTCTATCCATCCTCCCTATATTGTCCTCAATATCTCCTCCCTATTTTATTTCCCTTAAGAGTGATCATTTATTCTCTTCAACAAGACCAAGGCTAGGAGTTACTTAACTGCCTTAATTTAAATATACAAGGATGAGAATTTTAGCACACAGTCTAGAGTTTTGCATTTTGCATCTGGCCTACAAAATGTAATTCAAAGCAATGAATGATTTCTAAAGCCTCATAAGTACAGGCAGTGTCTTTTCAAACTTAAGGGTTGCTTCTTTACCTCTTCATCCTCACAAACTTTGTACTGCTCTAACAGAGCCCAGATCTCTTGATTAGAAAGCGTGAAGCTACAGGGCAGAATATTCTTTGCCAACTCAATTTGAAAAGTCCAAATACCCTTACCTTCAGAGGAAGCTTTCCAGTGGATCTTTTTTAAGCAACCTATTTTATGAGTGATTTCAATACTGTTTGCCATTGCTGGTATTGTTTCATGTATCCTTTCTAATTGGTAGTCTTTGATATTTGGTGTCCCGCATTAATTTCCCAAAGAAGGTTGTCACTTAAGAAAAATGCAGTAAATACTTAACTGACTGAAACGTAGTCAAGACCTTATTATCTTTATATATTTGAATAGTGCTGGAATTTAGCTTCTGTACTGTGTTTACTGTGAGCAGTGCCTTGAAAGGACCCCAAATGCTTTTCTTTCTGTGTGAAAATAATTGAAAGAGTTTCCCCATCTCTGTCACTAGAACTGAAGCAATTTAAGGAGCCTCTGTTTGTACCTAGAGAATTGTTTGGTGTTGGGGTGCAGTCTCGTCAGGGGTGCAGTCTGCAGCACAAATAATTTCATGCTCAGGCTGATCTGTGGTAGGAGAGTTGGAATAAGGACGTGAGTTCTAATCTTCCCGTGTCTAAAAAGACAGACTTAGCCGAAATCCACTGCTCTATTTCCTGCACTGTTTCTTCATTGTTTCCTTCCTTCTCATGCATGTTTTTATTGGCTGAATTTAGTGTTGTGATAATATTCTACACAGAGAGGAACATGGAGGGAATAGATGTAAATCGGTAGCATTTTTTCTTATCCTAAGTCACTTACTGTATATTCCTAACCCCACCAGACTACTACTAAAAGCTGCCAACTTTGATACTATCAGGATAAATATAAATTAAAACTAAGAGGCTGAATTCTTCCAGTTGAAAATAAGAGCCTCCTCTCCTTTTCTTTTTTTTTAGAATGTCTGCTTTAGAAAAGTCGCAAATATTAATATAACTACAGTCTCTTCCAAATGTGTACCTCCTTTTGAAAACTAGATAGGGTTTTTTTTGTCATCTTTATGCTGTAAGGATATCTTTTTCAAAGATCAGGGATCCATCTCTTTAAAATATAAATAGCAAAGGAGACAGCACCCCTATCTCCCAGTTTGTGTGGGAATATAGTTCCCTAAATTTGGTGGGTGCCTTACTACAAGTGGCAATTAGCTCCTGCCATAGAGATATGAAAAGTTTGTTTTTCCTCTGAATAAAGCCAGTTAACCAACACAGATCGTCACTTCAATTACCAGGTAAATTTAGGATGAACTATGCATGACAAATGGTCTTGTCAAGTCCATTCACTGGAGGGCCCATTACTGTTTATCTTGAAAATACATCTGTAAGTGGATTGTATCTGCTTGGCTATGTTAGACGAGGAGTCTTTCTGTCTTTACAGTCTTTTAGCTGATTGCCCATGATGCAAATCACTTTCTGATTTAATATTTACTCAAAACTGTTGTCTTTCTCTGTTTCTTTTCTGGAGAGGTTTTCTGAATTGGGCAAATACTTTTTTTTTTTTTTATATTTCCTTCAAAATGCCAACCCCCATTTTCCAAAATGGAGGCAACTAATGGAGTAACCATTCGTTTGCTGCTGGCTGGAGAAGGCAGGTACTTGGGACTCCACAACTTTCTCACTTCTCTGAATGTTTTCTCATATTTACTTCTCCCCTAATATCTTTAGGTTAAAATGTGTCTTTTTATGGTCTTCCCAGGCGGTGCAGTGGTCAAGTGTCTGCATGCCAGTGCAGGAGATACTGGTTTGATCCCTGGGTCAGGAAAATCCCCTGGAGAAGGAAGTGGCAGCCCACTCCAGTTTTCTTGCCTGAGGATCCCATTGACAGAGGAGCCTGGTAGGCTACAGTCCATATGTCATGCAGAGTCAGATGCCTGAGTGACTGAGCATGCACACTCCCCACATACGTCTTTTTATGCATATACTGACGTTCCTCAAACTCTGTGTAGATATTTGCATAATCAGCTGATGTTGAGTTAGTAAGTTTTTTCCATGACACATTGACATTTAAGTCCAAACTCTGAAACATTAACATAACACTAAAGTTAAACACCATTCTTTTAATCACTGCTAATTAACTCTACACTCTCATATTCTGTAAAAGATGAGTTACTTAAAGTACATCCTGCATTCCAATTAATTTTCGACTAATTGTTGTGTAACTCTGGGTAAATTATGGTTCTCCAGAAGATAGTTATAAAAGTAAAGGGAACTGTTGAAAGTGGAGAGTAAAAGATTTAGGTAAATGCTAGAAATTATGAAATATTTCATGACTATCCCAGTACCTGGATGCCTTATTTACCTGAATTGTTAGAAAGTTAATCATAATTGACACTAATTGAGTGTCCATTAATCATCCATTAACTGAGTATGCAGCATTGCACTGCTTTAAGTTTTCCGTGTGTTTGTAAATTAGCAGTGCTTTGAAGAATTCATCATATTTTCCCCAGTGTCGTCACTTGCTGTTGTGTCGTTGTTCAGGCGCATGCGACTCTTGTGACCGTGTGGACTGCAGCACGTAGGCTGTTCAGTCCTCCACTGTCTCCTGGAGTTTCCTCATGTCTGTTGAGTCGGCGATCCTATCCAACCATCTCATCCTCTGCCGCCCCCTTCTCCATTTTCTTTTAAATCACTTGGGGAGTATTTATATTAGTCCCAGATATGCTGTCATCACTTGGAATTATTTTAGAACATGGAATCCACAAATTCTTTTTTTTTAATGATTTTTTGGAGTATAGTTGCTTTACAGGATGTTAGTTTCTGCTGCACAGCAAATTGAATCAGCGGTATGTATACATACATCCGCTCTTTTCTGGATTTCCTTCTCATTTAGATCACCACAGAGCACTGAGCAGGAAGAGAAAATTCTTATTTTGTGTGATTTTCTTTTTTAATCCACGTGATGTTTTGGTTTCCAGTGTTCTTTGTTGAAGGTGAATTTGTCTTGGGGAGGCACAGATTCAGTGGCGACCACATCTGGCATATCAATGGAAGCAAGATGTGGGTTATTACTTTTCATTTAAAACAGTTTCAAGTGTTACTAAATAATAACATTTTTTTTTTCCACATGGGGCCCTTTAACTCTGAAACTGGTCATTTCAAAGAAAGGCATGGCACAGCCATGAGTTAGACCCTCAGTGTGAGTTGGAGCACATTTTATCATAGGGGTAGGGTGAAAAAATGAGTAAAAATAACATTTCAAGAACAAATTTCTTCATTTTTTGTTTGAGAATGTTATCCTGAAAAAATGATAGAGAAATAGAGGCTTTCAAAGACAAACATAAAGTGAGGAAATTTATTCTTCAAACAAATTGACCCACCTTGCAAGAAAAAGTAAAAATTTCTCTGAGAGAAGGAAAATGATATAGGTCAGAAACTCAGATCTATGCAAAGGAAAAGCATTAGAAAAGATGTAAGTGAAAGTAAAACTAAAACTTTTATTTCTCATTCTTAATTTATAACAAGTAACAGCTTGTTCAGAATTATATGGAAACAATCTATGTAATGATTACAGCTTTTTTATGAATGAAATGGCAGCAGTGTATACAAAATGCTAGGGAAGGAATCAGGAATGCAACCTTGTATGAGCTACTGGGCTTCCCTTGTAGCTCAGTTGGTAAAGAATCTGCCTGCAATGTAGGAGACCCTGGTTCGATTCCTGGGTTGGGAAGATCCCCTGGCAAAGGCAACGGTTACCCACTCCAGTATTCTGGCCTGGAGAATTCCATGGACTATATAGTCCCTGTGGTCCCAAAGAGTCGGATACGACTGAGTAACTTTAACTTTCACTTTGAACCAACACAGTATAAAAGTGGACTTTTATTGATATTATAAATATATACACAAACTCCAAGGCAACCACTGGAAAACATTTTTGAAGTATAAGTCATACGCTAAGAAAGGAGAAAAATTCAAGTCACATAAAACGCTCAATTAAAACAACAAATGGCAGAAAGGATGTGGAAGACAAAATAAGGACAATGGAGAGAAAGCATTTAACATGTGGTAAATTTTAACCCCTAACTTTCCTGATCCCATGTTGTTCAAGGGTCATATGGCTTTCTAAATTTCAAGAATACAAGAGAAAATGCCAAACCCAAGGAATGATATATTCCTATTTTTTTAATTGTTTAAGATCACTAAGAAAATGCTTGCAAATAATAAACAGAAGCATAAGTGCATAATTCTATTTTCTATTCATTAGTACTTTGGTTTAGAGAAAATAAAATTCAGAATTATTAGTTTCTAATATTGACTTTTTATTCATGCCATTAAAATGATAACTTCCTCAATTCATTGCCAGAATTCAGAAATTACTCTGAACAAGTCTATGCTTTCTGAAATGTTTGAACAGAAGTTGCTAAAGGATTTGATTTTCAGTCATGCTGCAGGATAAAATCTCTGACTTTTAAAATGCAATATTAGAAGTCTGTGATCCTCAGAAAATAGAAGTTAATCAGATTGAAGCAAGATAACTGTGACAGACAGTTATTTATTTAACAGCAGTATGACTTTTCCGTTTTGATAAGCAGAGTGCCCTCTTTTAATATTAAAGTTGACAACTGAAATGAACTTACTTTTAAGTTCAGAAGGTAAGATAATGCATTTTTATAGAACCCTAGGAGGATTTTTATGTTTCACACTGAAGAAAAAAAAAAAAGTACTTAGACCACCTGGATACCAGTAAGACTCTATCATAGAATTATTCTCAGGAAATTCTGAAGCCACTTCACTGAGCACTTGGAGGCCCACCAGCCAGCCTCATCCCTCTCTGTTTCTGAGTCCCTCACACAACATCTGGCTCACAGGATACAGCCAACAGATAACTGTTAACAGAAAACAGAGTAACCAACAGAAGTACAGGGTAACTGTAGGATATGCCGTTCTGTGTTGTTGAGTCGCTAAGTCGTGTTTGACTCTTTGTGTCCCCATGGACTGTAGCCAACCAGGCTTCTCTGTCCGTGGAATGCCCCAGGCAAGAAGACTGGAGTGGGTTGCCATTTCTTCCTCCAGGGCATCCTCCTGACCCAGGGATCGAGCCCACATTTCTTGCATTGGCAGGCAGATTCTTCATCCCTGAGGCACCAGGGAAGCTCATGCCATTCTATAGGGATGTACTTTTGTCACTAGAAGCAGTATCATTTCTCTCTCTCCCATGAAAAGGCATTTCAAGGATTCATAACAAGATTCATGGAATGTTAAGTAAACTTCCTAGTATTCTGTAAATGGCAAAAACTTTTTGTATATAAATGGCTTTTTGTATACAACTTCATGTAATTCTCATAGCAACTACAGAGACTGTCATCACTATTAACCCTTATAGAAATGAGAAAAGGATAGTGCAGAGAAGCTGAATATTGCCTCCAACCAACTACAGCTCAGGGCTTTGAAATCAGATATTCTGATTCCAGACACCAGCTCCTACCTCCCACATCAAGCTGTGTCCCAAAACAGTCAAGGCTGTCCATACAGATAAAGTTGGTTTCACTGATTCTTAGAGAAGCTCAATGTGATATCTAAAAACAATATATGTACTGAAGAATGCAGAGAAAAAAGGAGAAAGGAGTGGAAAGTCCTACCTTCCATGAAACTAGACTCGTAGAAAAGAGAAATAAAGGGACAGAAACAACTTACAAAAAGATAAAGACCAAGAATTTTCCAATATTGATTTAAAATACCAAGCCAAAAATTCAAATAACGCACACAATATAAGTCAAAGAGCACCACACGTCATACTAAAACTGCTGAATACCAGAGACAGACAAAGTTTGAAGCAATCAAAAGAAAAAAGTTAATCACCTTTACAGGATAACAATAAGATACAGAGCTGACTTCTTAAAGGAAATGATGGATAAAAGGGACAATATCTTCAAAGTGCTTTCTATATATTATTTCTATTCCATCTTTCAAAAATGAAAGCAAAATAAACACATTTTCAGAAAAATAAAGCCATTCCACCAGCAGACCAACAGGAAAGGAAATACTAAGAGTCTTTTTTTTTATGACTTTTGACCATAAAAGTAATATTACTACTAATAAGAATTATAATAACAGAAATAAGAAATTTAACAAAGAAAATTCAGTCCAACAGAAGGCAAAAAGAGTGCAGAGATAAAAGAGGAAAGCATGGTTTAATTTTCATGTGATGGTATGAATGAGTCCATACATACTAATTATTATAATAATTGAGTATGTTACCTTAACCCTGCAAGATGGAGAGACAGATTTTCAAAGTTGAGTGCCAGGGTCCAGCCCCGGTGGATCCAGGGTAATTCGAAGGGGAGACAGAGTAGGCGTCCTAAGAAAAAAGCTATTTAATTACAGATATAGAGAGAGATTAGAAATGGATGTTGTAGTAGGAAAAGTAATGGAGAAAAAGAGGCTGAATAACTTGGTTTATGTGGAATACCAGTTACCACCTACGTAGGCCACAGGTGTCTTTCCGTTATCCCAAAGGAGAGGAGGCACTGAGGCCTCCCTGGTCCGATCTTAGAAGCCCAGGCAAAATTAGCAGGCTTGGTGAGTACCCTCGTACCAGATGGGGATTCAGCCAGAAAAACGGGGAGCAAGAAAGAAATGACACGGGGAATCAGTCTTTCCAGAAACTGATCCCATTTCTTTATTTTTCAGGTTTGCTTATATACTTTTTGTTATACATAGGGATGAATACAGAGTCACACAGGGGTCAGCAGACCTGACCCTTGTCACAATCAGGTGCTTCATATAAAATTATACAAAGGTCTTATGGGTTTTACATCATCTTTTGGCCATGAGGCCTGCTGACATTTTATGGCCCTTTCTGATAATGGTCAGTTAACCAGAAAACTTATTTTTTCCAGGGGTGATTTTTTTCTTAAACCAAGCACCACCCTCCAAATAAAGTTGCATTCCTATAGGGTGAGGGTGTAGTGGATTACAACTAAGAAAGGAATTTACTTAGCCTAAGGTTTACAGTAGTTCATCAGGCACTCTATCTGTCAGATCTAGGCCCTTAAATCTATTCCTCACTTCCACTGTATAATCATAAGGAATTTGATTTATAGAGTGCCTGATGAACTATGGAATGAGATTCGTGACATTGTACGGGAGACAGGGATCAAGACCATCCCCATGGAAAAGAAATGCAAAAAAGCAAAATGGCTGTCTGGGGAGGCCTTACAAATAGCTATGAAAAGAAGAGAGGTGAAAAGCAAAGGAGAAAAGGAAAGATATAAGCACCTGAATGCAGAGTTCCAAAGAATAGCAAGAAGAGATAAGAAAGCCTTCTTCAGTGATCAATGCAAAGAAATAGAGGAAAACAACAGAATGGGAAAGACTAGAGATCTCTTCAAGAAAATTAGAGATACCAAGGGAACATTTCATGCAAGGATGGGCT
>SJYT01083443.1:629576-762559 GCA_006410635.1 Cephalophus harveyi | reverse complement strand
GTTTCCTAAGGCTTGATCACGCCTTTGTGTATGCCAAGCCTCCTTCCTCATGACCTTTGCCATGGGCAGAGTTCCTCAAGCTGGCTCCCGGCAGTTGAGGATCAGGCAGAGGTACAGATAAATGAACAAAACCTTTTCAAATGAGGTTTAGCTCTGAAAGGCAATGAAGTATCTATTCTGAGGGGCCTATAGTAAAAGTGAAAGTCACTCAGTCATGTCCAACTCGTTGTGACCCCACGGCCTGTATAGTCCATGGAATTCTCCAGGCCAGAACACTGGAGTGGGTACCCTTTCCCTTCTCCAGGGGATCTTCCCAACCCAGGGATCAAACCCAGGTCTCTCTCATTGCAGGCAGATTCTTTACCAGCTGAGCCACAAGGGAAGCCCATAATGAAGGGGACCTGTAATGAAGCATTATTTTTCAGGATTGCCAAATAGCCCTCATTGAGAAAATGCTCTTCACAGAATAATTTTGGTTTATGAATGTGGAGTTGAAGGCAGAATTATAAAACCTTGATTTTTAACCCATGAAGTAATGATGCAGTGACAAACTGGCCCTCTAAAAATAAAAGCTCTGATTTGTAACATTGGCTGATTTTTGTGTAAATACTTCTATCATGGTTAATTTCAAGCTACCAAATGAAGTTTTTGAACATGAACATGCAAAGAAGGGCTCTTATGAGCTAATGGAGGCAGGCTCCAGCACACCACTAGAAATAATTGATTTAAGCAAATTTTGATCAATGGAAAAAACCATCAGAAGACAGGTTAATGGGGAATTCTATAACAAAAGGACAAGGATTTTACCTCATGAAACCACTGAACAATCTCAGCATTACTAAGAATGCTACCATTAGATGTTAAGGACTCTGAATATCATGAGATAACAGCAACTCTTCCTATTGTGTTCCTGCAGAAAAAGTATTTGAACTGGATCTAATAGCACTTGTGGAACTAAGTTTCAGGACAAAAACTGCTAAAAGGAAATAGAAAAAGTGGCACCATTAGGAGGCAAACAGATTCAGACTGCAGGATGTTCTGCAGGTCAATTGGCAGGGTTTCTCCACCAAGGAAAAAACATAATTTAGAAAAACAAAGGTGGGAGCGCTAGTTTTTTTAAAATAGAAGAGGATAAAAGGACTACATTTTCTAACATAAGGGGTAGATCTTATATGGATTTTGATTCACAAATGATAACATGCCATTTTTACTTTATTAATTTTATTTGAACACAGTTGATTTACAATTTTGTGTTAGTTTCAGGTGTACAACACAGTGATTCAGTTATACATTCATTCTTTTCCAGGTTCTTTCTCTATATAGGTTATTACGGAATATTGAGTAGAGTTCCCTGTGCCATACAGTAGGCCCTCGTTAGTCATCTGTTTTATGTATGGTAGTGTGTGTATTAATCCCAAGCTCCTAAATTATCTCCCCATCCACACTTCCCCTTTGGTAACTCTAAGTTTGTTTTTGAAATCTGTGAGTCTTTTCTGTAAGTAAGTTCACTTAGTATCATTTTTAAATTAAATTCCACATAAGTGATAGCATATATTTTTCTCTGACTTCACTTAGTATGATAATATAAGATTAATATGATAATATGATAACCTTAATAAATCCCTGTTGCTGCAAATGACATTATTTGGTTCTTTTTATGGCTTAATAATATGTCATCATATATGTATACTACATCTTTATCCATTTCTCTGCAGATGAACATTTAGGTGCTAAATATCACTTACTGTAGTTCTGTTAATTTTCTTTGCTGTGATAGTGGCATTTTAGTTATGCACGAAAATGTTCATATCGTTAGAGATGGCATATCTGGAATTTTCTTTAAAACAAAGGGAAAGCATACTTATAATTTTTGCATATGTCCAGTGGGCATATAGAAGTTGATTATGTTTTCCTGTCTTTTGTGCATGTTTGGAATGTTTTAAAATAAAAATTGCAACTTAGCAAAACTTTGTTGCAATTTAATAACGTAAGCCTCATATATAAATACTTGGGCATAAATCTGAGGAGTTTGTAAGATTTATGTAAAGGCAATGATAGCATTTTTAAAACATTTAAGAGAAAACTTAACTAGCAAGAAATAGTATTTCCCCTTATGGTGGTGATTCCAGGACACAGGGACAAAGGTTCAGGGAGAATTAGAAAATAAAACCAAGTGTATGTGTGTTACTGAGGTTGCCGTTTTGGAAAAGAGATAGATAAATAGTACCCTGAAAACTCTTTGCAAAGAGATCCTTCTTACTAATTTCTTCAACCTTCTAATAAGTTATTTCTATTATATACCCTGGAGATGGTCACCAAGCATAAGGGTCTTGTAATTGACTCCTCCTTCTCTAAGTGTTTCTTGTATAGGTGTTCTGGCGGCTTTTTAAATCATCTAATCCATTTTGCCTTCTGCCCAGACTCCAAGAAAACAAGAAAAAGCACATTGTCTCATTATGTTTTTAGTCATTCAAAATACTAATAGCAAATGTAGTTAACTCCCTGTCTACTAAGTGTTTCTTACAGAAGAGTTCAGCTAATTTTCTCTACCGAGTTTTATCTTAATGGCTCAAAGATTTTTCTCACCATTCAGTTCAGTCACTCAGTCGTGTCCGACTCTTTGCAACCCCATGAATTGCAGCACACCAAGCCTCCGTGTCCATCACTCAGACTCATGTCCATTGAGTTGATGATGCCATCCAGCCATCTCATCCTCTGTTTTCCCCTTCTCCTCCTGCCCCCAATCTCTCCCAGCATCATGGTCTTTTCAAATGAGATGGCCAAAGTATTGGAGTTTCAGCTTCAGCATCAATCCTTCCAATGAACACCCAGGATGGATCTCCTTTAGAATGGACTGGTTGGATCTCCTTGCAGTCCAAGGGACTCTCAAGAGTCTTCTGCAACACCACAGTTCAAAAGCATCAATTCTTCAGCGCTCAGCTTTCTTCACAGTCCAACTCTCACATCCATACATGATCACTGGAAAAACCATAGCCTTGACTAGATGGACCTTTGTTGGCAAAGTAATGTCTCTGCTTTTAAGTAGTTAAAATTAAGGAAACTGGAAAATACTGAGCATGTTCGTCTCAAGTGATCCAGTATCATACGATAGGACATCCAGCTAGTGCTATAATACTTTGTCACACGTGCAATCCTAAAAGAACATGCCATCTATAATTTTACATGGTGAGTTGTTCAGTTCAGTTGCTCAGTCATGTCCAACTCTTTGCGACCCCATGAGTTGAAGTTACTGCAAAACAACTATTTGCAATGATATGTAGAATTCACAAAATATGAAAAATGGCAAATGTAAGTCTCTTCTTCCTGTTTGTTATAGTATTAAGTTAAACTTTGGTTAAGCAACATCTTTGAACTTTCCAACAATGCTGGTTTACTATGGTGTTATTTTATTTTTGTTTTAATGTAGTAATTTAAGTAGTAATAATGTTCATATAATTTTATTCTGGTTTGAAAGTTGTTTCTATACACTTCTGCCCTAAGTCAAGTGATAGAAGCAAAACCAATCTCCTTTTGATTAGGCATCTTTCTGACTACGTCAGTACAGGCCAGGCTTTCTCAGGCTACTTGAGTAAAGAAAGTTATAATGCTGATATTTCAGATTATTTTATCAGCTCTCCTACAGGCCAATTTAGATTATATTTCTGTCTCAAGTGATTGAGGTATTACTGACTTTTCAATTGCTCCCTAAAATGAAAAACATAATCTCTTCAAACTGTTTTGAAGTGCTTTTGTCAACTGCCAAACTGCTGAGAAGGTTTGAGTGCAGATTTTAATTACCATGTTTTATTGAAGTCTTTCAGAGCAATCAACTTTCCTATGGTTACTTGACATAAGTCCCTTGTTTCAAATATCTCTCATCTCAGAAGTCAACAGTTTGTAGACAGCTCCAAGCACTCAAATGCAGTGATACACAATGCCAAATTTTAAATCACTTTTCATTTTGCCATAATGAATTTCCCTGATAAGTTTTCTCTTTAAAAAAAGAAAATCAGGACAAAATATCAGTATGGGTAAAATAAGATGTTTGAAATAGTTTCTCCTCTAAGAAATATTTAATACTGTTACTGAAATTTCAAGTAAATATGTTGCTATAAATTTTTATTTGAATGATAATGTTATCCTGGGAGGTGAACACGGAAAATTAAGTTTACTCATAAGAGAGACTCTAATTGAGGAAATACTGAGGGAAGTTAAAGGGAAATGTGAGATAATCCATAAACTAAGAGATTGTTAGATGCTTATATTGTAATTCATACTCTCCAGTGCAGTAAGACTGCAATTAAGGGCTTTTGCTTGGGTTTTTTGTTTGTTTGTTTTAGTGATTCAGTTGCTAAGTTATGTCTGACTCTTTGTGACCCCATGGACTATAGCCTGCCAGGCTCCTCTGTCCACAGTATTTTCCAGGCAAGAATACTGAAATGGGTTGCCACTTCCTTCTCTAGGGGATCGTCCCGACCCAGGGATTAATAAGAGAAAAGCACTTTATAAGCTAGTAGCTGAAAAGTCACTCTGGAGNCCATGGACTATAGCCTGCCAGGCTCCTCTGTCCACAGTATTTTCCAGGCAAGAATACTGAAATGGGTTGCCACTTCCTTCTCTAGGGGATCGTCCCGACCCAGGGATTAATAAGAGAAAAGCACTTTATAAGCTAGTAGCTGAAAAGTCACTCTGGAGAATTCACTGCTGCTTTTGCTTCTGAACTTACATAAAATCTTTCCTAGATGTTTGAGGGTTGGCTGGATGGGGAACAAAGGGGAAAAAATGCACTCTTGGATGCAGAGCCCAGGTGAACATGTGAAAGAACAGCAGCTCCTATTTAATGATCATTTATTAGGAACCAAACTTCCCTGAATGTTTGCATGCAGCGTCGCGTTCACTCCTCACAACATGTTTCTGCATTAGGATCTATTCCTTTTCTCATGTAATTATAAGGGTAGTAAGGCCCAGAGGAAACAGGAACAATAACTTATATTCTACTGCAGATTTAAGTTAAACAGTTTCATGGAGACCAAAAAATTTAGGATTAGAACAGCCAGGTATTACTGTAAAATCTGTTCTTGTATAACCTCAAGAAGTGTTTGTTTGTTTGTTTGTTTTTTCCCTTGAATATGCTTCAAGAACTTAGGCGACTGGGAATTGGCAGGTAAAATGAATACTTCTCCAGAGGCACAAATCAGAATTAGCATCATAAGTGTTCTATTTATTACCTCTAGATCTCTGACAAAGTGCCTGTCTAAAAACAAAGTAAATAAACATACGGGGGAGGGAGTTTATAAAGATGGTTAAAGTCACTCTGTTGACAGGGACTCCCTCCTTACACATTTTGTACATTAGTTTGAATCTCAGCAGGAAAGAGAAGGTACACTCAATTACAATCACTGCTGCTGCTGCTAAATCGCTTCAGTCGTGTCCAACTCTGTGCGACCCCATAGACGGCAGCCCCCCAGGCTCCCCCGTCCCTGGGATTCTTCAGGCAAGAACACGGGAGTGGGTTGCCATTTCCTTCTCCAATGCATAAAGGTGAAAAGAGAAAGTGAAGTTGCTCAGTCGTGTCTGACTCTTAGCGACCCCGTGGACTACAGTCTACCAGGCTCCTCTGTCCATGGGATTTTCCAAGCAAGAGTACTGGAGTGGGGTGCCACTGCCTTCTCCAAGAGAATGTAATGAAAGTTCTGGGAAGGCTTCAAGTAACCAAGCAGAGATTTTGCAGAACCAAGGACTAGCAACTGCAGGAAGCTGTGACCACCAGGCTTCTGTGGCAAAGGAAGAGTGTTTCCGAGGGTGAGCACCACAGCTCAGCAGAGAATTTCAGAGAGAGGCAGTCCCTGCCGGGAACCCAGGAAGGAGGTAGAAAACTCGCCTGAGCAGGCTTTCCTCCTGTGGGAATCAACTGCTGCTGCCGCCACTGGCTGAAGGCAGACTGCAGGCAGAAGGCAGGAACCCCCAGACACTGCAGTCCACAGGGGCCCACTCCTGTTCTGTGTTCTGTAGAGTCCCATGGGTCCCAAATTATAGCATCAGCTGAGTAAGGTTTAAAAAATGGAGGAACCTGAGATATCCGGCACCAGACATACTGCAGTCCCTTTGTCTGTAGCCACTCAGCTCAAAGTCAGCAGCCACAGTTCTCTTCTCCTCTCATTCCTTACTCCCTTTGCCTTACCCAGGGCCTTTGAGGGTTCTTAAAAACTTGGCTCGGCAATACAAAAGTTTACTTCCACAGAATACATGTCCATGTCAGTCCAGACCTTATTCAGTGTCCTCATTTCCCACGGACAGTATTACTCTACATGAGAATACAAAGAAATTCCTTAAAAAGCCCCCAAGTCCAAGCATAATTCTTTTTCTTTGTGTAGTAATAACCCAATTTTCTCTCGGTAATCAGGATAAACCACCACAGTTTACAAATTAGCCCCTTCATTTGCTTGTCAGTTCAGTAGAGAATGGGCTCAGAATGGCCAACTGGCAGTCTCATCTTCCAGTTCAATGGAACCATGGCTCTTGGCATAGGTGTCTCTCCGGTACTAGGACTGCCAAGCCAACTGAATCCAAGTTTCTTTGGATCAAAAGAAAAATATTGTGAATAGATTCTTAGGTATTATAGTGAGAAGGAACTCCTCTCTTGTCCTATTCATATAATGATTTGGGGGGAAACAGTACAATATACCACCTTCCATTTTAAGTTTTATGCTGTAGGCTACAGGGCAGGATCTCAAATTTTCTGGGTTTCCTCTCTTCCAAGGTGGCATTACAGTTGCACCATCAGTTGGCCATTTCTGCCATTTTATCAGGTCAGCTGAATTCTTTCACTGGATTCTGTGGTATGATCTCTGGAACCCTTGATTCGTGGTAAAATTCAATTAGAAATGATGTTAGTGGTGACAGGGCAAGGAAAAGACATTCTGTGAGCATATGAACAGGGGTGCTGGCAAAAAGTACTGTGCAAGGACTGGCCAGCCTGCACCCAGAGTAACTCTGCCTCTGGAAGAACAAACCGCTCTCTCCTTTCATGGTGGAAGTCACTTTGGGTATCAATTTTCGGTTGCATGGCTGGTTAGTCCACGGAAAAATGGTACCAAACTGGTTCAGCATTAGCCTGCTTTTGGTCATTTGGGCACAAAGCACATCAGTTTTGATGAGGAAAAGTCCGTGTTATTGGCCTCCCTGAGCAAGAACCAGAAATCAGAAAACAAGTGTATTTAAAAAGCACATAAAAAAAACGCAAACAGTTCTTGTCTGTTTGATTCTTTGTCACAGATAACTCGTTAGAGAATTTAAATAGGATGCAAACATCTTTGCACTTTGTTCCTATTTTGACAGTAATGTCCACATTGATTCCCACCACTCCAGACTTCCCTGTCAGCCATCTTCCAGTTTCCTCCTTTCTCAGTTCTTGATGAGCCAGCCCATCCAATAGGCATTGTTCAGGAATTAGTGTAGAATTGAACTTTTTCAAATAGAGTGAACAGTCAGATTTACTGCTCACATCACAGCCAACTGGGAGGATTTCCCTTCTGCCTGACCGCACCCCTCCTAGTGGAAAGACAATGCAGCCTCCTTACCTCCAGCTGGTGAGGCTGCATGCCATGCAAACCAGATCTCTGTGAGTCCTTCACAGAGAAGAATTTGTTATTTAAAAACTGATCAGGATTCCACAGGTACAGGGTTGAAGGAGGGACAGAGAAGCAGTGGAATGGAATACACATGCTTCCCCCCACCCCCCGCCCCGGCAAATTGGCTCTTTCCAATTTGTTCAGGCCTGATCTTGTTCATAGCATTTCCAGCAATAAAGGGTCACATGAGTGTATGTTCCTCGGTTCTTTGTCTCATCACAACAAAGATTTGGAGTGACGGACATTAAAGCCCTCGGCACGTCACAGCTCTCAGGTCATGGACAAACCATGTTATAGCTCTTAGGCAAATCAGTGTTACAGCTCGATTTTATTTAGAAGATAGCAGGAGAATCCATCCTCAGAGCGTGAGGGCATGCCAACCCAAAGACTTGGAGAGAAGAGAGTAGAGGAGCATGTGGGGGAGGGGGGGAGAGAGAGCATGCACACGCACGCGAGAGAGAGAGCAAGAAAGTGCTTTGGCTCCTCCTCTTATATGTTTTCTTCCATCTGGGCCTGCCCTACGCAAATTGGGCTTAGCCAGGAGTGCTGTTTGTTCTACTTGAAGTCTTCACTCTGGTCCTCGGACCTTTTGTTCTATTTTCGCGGGCTTTTCCCTTCCTTGTCTTTTAGCCACCGCCATTTTGGACTCCTTTTCCCTATTCTACCTACCTAACAAAAGGAATGCTGTGCACACCAGTCATTATGATTTGATGATCAAAAAAAAGAAAAAAAATACTGGATTACTTGCTAAGCTGCCATTGCCAANGACCTTTTGTTCTATTTTCGCGGGCTTTTCCCTTCCTTGTCTTTTAGCCACCGCCATTTTGGACTCCTTTTCCCTATTCTACCTACCTAACAAAAGGAATGCTGTGCACACCAGTCATTATGATTTGATGATCAAAAAAAAGAAAAAAAATACTGGATTACTTGCTAAGCTGCCATTGCCAAGTGACCTGGTATACCATGATCAGAGACCCAGTAGCAAGCCAGGAGCTTCTTTGCAGAGAATATAGCTGGAGGTAGAAGAGACCATCATAGCTTTGCCTCCCACTCCTCAGAGTCTGCACTGTGATCTTTCAATTAATCTTAGTCTTTCTGCATGAAATATTGTTTCAAATACTTGGGCTAATATAGTTGCAAAAAATTCTGATTGAGTACATCTGAATTGATAAACTCAGTCAGATCAGGATTTATATTTAGCTCTCTTTGGCCTATATCCCTTAGAAACCATTCAAACATGTTTTTCAGCCACTTAGTGATCAGTTTTGGCAAGATCTTTGAACCTCACTGGCTGTGTCCTTTATTTCCTATAAAGAGATATTGTAACTTCTTTTTCTCACAAACATAGAGAACAATTAGGAAAACTGGGTAAAGAAACAACTGGTGGAACCACTGGATTCCTGGTAATGATCACTGACTCAGTGATCTCAGGAGATTCAGCAGAGAAATTGGTAACCAGTTAATCGAACAGATGACTAACTGATCACCTGTTATCTTACTCGAAAATAATCCTCCACTGATCCAATTAACTATAAAACATCATTCTTGCTAGAAATCATAAGACATAGCCTATTCCCAATCAATGTTTAACATCATGTTGTCAACAGAACATGATGCATAATTTTTGTTATTGCTGTGTACAACTCACAATAATGAATTCATGTTTTTCATTAAATGTACTTTTAATTTCTATACATACATGTTTTCCAGCCTTATCCTAAGCACACACAAATCTGAATCATGGCTTTGTTTGCTAGCTATAGTTTTTCTAATAAATAAAAATGAAAATACCTATTTTTAAAAGATTTTTATACATTTTAAAAATTTTTATTGGAGTATAGTTGATTTACAAGGTTGTGTTAGTTTGAGGTGTACAGCAGTGATTCAGTTTTATATATATATGTGTAATCCCAGGGACGGGGGAGCCTGGTGGGCTGCCGTCTATGGGGTCGCACAGAGTCAGACATGACTGAAGTGACTTAGCAGCAGCATACACACATGTATTCATTCTTTTTCAGATTCTTTGTCCATATAGGGTATTACAGAATACTGAGTAGCGTCCTCTGTACCATACATCCTTGCTGGTTGTCTTGTGCATGGTAGAGCGTGATGCTAATCCCAGGCCCCTGATTTATCCCTCTCCCCGCCTCTGCATTGTTTTCCCTTTGGTAACCTTTTTTTTTTTTTCTTACTACCTGTGAGTTTGTGTCTGATTAGTAAGTTCATGTGTATCATTTTTTTTATTCCACTTATGAGTGTTATCACATATTTGTCTTTCTCTGACTTCACTCAGGATGACAATGTCTAAGTCCATCCATGATGCTACAGATGGTGTTATTTCATTCTTTTTTAGGATAATATTCCATTGTATATATGTACCACATCTTCTTTGTCCACTCCTATGTCAGGGGACCTTTAGGTTGCTTCCATGTCTTGGTCATTTCAAATAGTGATATAATGAACATTGGGGTGCATTTTATCCTTTTGAATTATGGTTTTCTCTAGATATATGTCTAGGAATGGGATTGCTGGGTCATATAGTAGTTCTGATTTTTAGTTTTTCAAGGAATTTTCATAACTTTCTCTGTAGTGGTTGTAACCAATTTACATTCCCACCAACAGGGTGGGAGGGTTCCCTTTACACAGTATCTATTTTTTTAAAATTAACCCATTGTCTTCTGAAAATTCTGTATGCATGCAGCAGTGGGAATAAACTATACTTACATGAATCATATGGGAAAATTTCACGTGTGCCAAAGAAGCAAAAGAAACCACACACAAATGAGCATTATAATGGACTGACTATTTATGTCCCCCTCCACAATGTCTGTATGTTGAAAACCTAGTGTCTGATGTGATGGTGTTAGATGAGGCATTAGAAAGCTGACGAGGCCTTAAAGGTTGAGCCCTCATGAAAGGAATCAGTGCACTTACGAGAGAGACCTGACAACGCTCCCTTGCCCCGTAGGCCCTTGTGTGGTTACAGCGAAGACAGCCAGCTATGAAGCAGGCTCTCCTCACCAGACACCACATCTTCCCGCACCGAGATCTTGAACTTCCCAGTCTTTCAGGCCTGTAATGAATGTTTGCTGTTTACACATTTTCCAGTTTATGGTTCTTGGTACAGCAGCTCAACAGACTAAATCAAGCACGTGCTGAAAGATCCCAAATCTTAAAGCATTTGTATGTAGAGGTAAAAAATAAAGTTGATCTGCTTTTTTTCAGAAGTTGGATTAGTGGTTATCTTTTGTTGGGTGGGATCTGTGTTGGTAAAGAGAATACGGATTAATCTTCGTTATTTTGGGAAGATTCCACGAGTGTCCGGTCTATGAAAAATTATCCAGTTGTTCACTTATAATAAATGTCCTCTATTATCCCCAATACATTTCCATGCTTTTCTTTTTTCTCATGAATTTTCTACATTTCAAATACAGGATGTTCTTATTGCCTTTGAGTTGTCCGCTTTATTATTATTGGTATTTGGCATCCAATAACATGCCAAGTACCCATGATCTTCAATTGTATAGCATGTTACAAAGACAAACAGGGGTCCTTGTGCTTTCAACATAGGGTTTTCTAAGGTTTTTCAAAGATTATGGAGAAAAATTTTTAACTTTCTTCTCTCTGAATTCTCTCATAAAGATCTTAGCTAAAACATAACACTGGAGTCAGTGCTTTCTTTCTGCTCCAGGCTGCTTGAATCATATGCAAGTGTCCTGACAGTCTCCTCACTTTCTCTCCAAAATCTTTCTCAGAACTTTTGTTCCCATACCTCGTCGGTTTCCATACTCATCTGCACACTAAGGCAGAGTTACATTCTTAAATAAAAGCTTCCACTACTTCCCCTACACATGGAATTTTGATGAATTCAATGATCACCTCAGGTATATTCCAGATCTAAAAGTACCATAATATGTTCAGTAGATAATTAGGTGAGTATTTGACCAACCTGAGTTCAATCCCTAGGTTGGGAAGATCCCCTGGAGAAGGAAATGACAATCCACTCTAGTATTCTTGCCTGGAAAATTCCATGGATGGAGGAGCCTGGTAGGCTACAGTCCATGGGGTCACAAAGAGTCGGACACGACTGAGAGAATTCGCTCACTTGCTGATCCTTAGCTCTTTTTTCAAAACCACAGTAAACTGCAAGTATGTGATCAATAACTACCCCAGTGAGGTCACTTGAGTAATTAAAAATTCCTGAGATTTGCAACGGCAGTGATTATATACTCATTGTTGACTGTTCCAGCCCCATTTAAATAAACTGTGCAAATAAAACTGATCATGTAAGAGGGACTTCCCTGTCATCCAGTGGATAAGACTCTTTGCTCCCAGTGCAAGTGGCCTGGGTTCGGTCCCTGGTCAGGGAAGTAAGATCTCATATGCTGCAACTGAGCCTGCATGCCGCAACTAAAGAAGCCCTCAGGTTGCAAGTCCCAGTGCCGCCACCAAAAAAAAAAAAAAAAGTTGGTTATGTAAGACTGTGTGTCTGTATTAACATAGTTAACAAGAATTCAGTAATTAATTTAATGATGGCAAGGCTACAATGATTATGATAATAAAATCTAGATGCTAGTTTGTATCCTCTGTGTCCCACTGACTTTCACATTGTTTTATCATAAAGGAAAGACCATGTTTTATAAAAGGAATCCACATCTACCTTAGGAAGCTTGGGAAATTGGTATGCACTGGAGTATCCTGAGTTGATCAACGACACGATTAACATGATTATGCAAGAGAACTGTGAAAACTGAATGAAAAAAAGACTTGATGACTGAGGCTGAGACAGCAGGATTACAAAGTTAATGTTAAAGAGTACACATGGTATTTTTACTAGAGGTCTGAGATACTGAACGAGTGGAGGCCAACTGAAAGGTGAGTTTTGGCAGTTGGTCACTTGAGAGTAGCGTTGATTCTCAAATTCCAAGTATAATTGGCTTTTGTGTGTTTCAGCACAGGTATGGCTTTGTTTATTTAAGCCACTTGAGATAATAGCTCTTTTAATTCTGTGGTATTTCTAGCATTTCATTATTATATTTTAAAGGGCATTTTTGGACACCAGTATGTGAACCTCTTGATACAGTGTTTACTAAGGTCTGATGAGGCGCCAATGTAGTGTGCAGACAGGAGTCTTGACTTCTTCTAGAACAATTTGCTTGTTTAACTTTTATTAAAAAGTTTAAGATTTGGGGCATGACAAGACTCTTAAGTGTTTTAAGTTTTTGCAAAGTGACATAAATCAAAAACTTAAATTGAAAAAGGCTCAACCTATCTATTTTAAATGAAAGAACTGACAATTTTGTGATTTATAAGTATTTAAGCTGTCACTAGCCACCCAGTGTCTTGCTAATGATTTTTCCCCTTTATAGATGACAAATCCAACTGATTAACTGTCCTAATTACTACTGTGCACATCCCCTCCTTAGCAGGAGTCTTGGTAATTTAGAAGATATTTTTTCAATGGAAATTTGCTTGAAGCCTTAAAATGCAGACAAAAAATTTCTTTATTAATAATACACTATGTACCTGAGCACAAGTAAGTGTAGATTTATTTTCACTGATTTATGTGAATGGTAAAGGTGTGTTACACTTCGAGGAAAATGTCTATAATATTGTATATCATTAAAAGCATTTTTTAAATTTATTTTTAATTGGAAAATAAATGCTTTACAATGTTGTGCTGGTTTCTCCAAAAGGTCAACATGAATCGACCACAGGGACTCCCCTCCCTCCCGCCCCTCTCGGTGGTCACAGAGCGCCCGGGTGAGCCCGCTGCATCCCACAGCAGATTCCCGCTGGTTATCTGTTTCACACGGGCAGTGTACATGTTTCGATGCTGCTCTTGCAATTCGTCCCACCCTCTGCTTCCCTCACTGTGTCCACAAACCTGTTCTCAATGTCTGTGTCTCTGTTACTGCCCTGAAAATAGCTCACCAGTAACATCTTTCTAGATTCCATGTATGTCTGTTAATATATGATATTTTTCTGTTTCTGTCTTAACTCTGTATAACAGGCTCTAGGCTCACCTACCTTACAACAACTTATTCAAATTTGTTCCTTTTTATGGCTAATTGTTGTTAAGTCATGTCGGACTCTTTTGTGACCCCATGGACTGCACACCCACCTGGCTCCTCTGTCCATGGGATTTTCCAGGCAAGAATACTGGAGTGGGTAGGCTTTCCTCCTCCAGGGGATGTTCCTGATCCAGGGATTGAATTTGTGTCTCCCGCTTTGGCAGGAGGACTTGTTACCACAGAGTCACATGGGAAACCCTATGGCTGAGTAGTGTTCCATTGTAAAAACACACATTTTTGAAGAATGCCTATTGACTTAGGTTTATTACTCTAAAGAAAAATTAAGATTTACTTAAAAATTAGTCTTACAGGATTTATTTCAATGTGCTATATTCCTAACGTGCCAATTTATACAACACACTGTAAAAATTACATTCATTACTTAAAGGGGGTATACATAAAACAATAAAATTATTGTAATTTTAATGATTTCTTTTAAGTTTTATTGACGTATAGTGGCTTTACAGTGTTGTTACTTTCTTCTGTACAGTAAAGGGTTAGTTTATAAATACAAGATTATTCTACATCACTATCATTTCTTGTAAATGAAGATTCCAGTAAGTAATTGATTCAGTATAACTTTAGCAAATATAGCAAACTACATTAATTAATTTTAAAATGTCTGTTACTCTACAGATAATATAATAAACTTTGGTTCTAGTCAATAGTTTTCTAATCATAAATCTCTCTCTCCAATTGCTTGATTCTAATACAATTCTTAAGAACTCTGCTGTTTGGAAACAGAGCGGCTAAAGGAGGTGAAGAACAAGAGCAGAAAACCCAGTTCAGTAATTACTAGGAGTCACAAGCTCCCAGGTACAATGGTAAGAGAATGTGGTGAATGTCACCCAGTTATTTTAATAATTCCTTGGATGCATTAGTAGTAAAACAGCCACAGTTACATTTACTAATAAAATTAAAATTGCACAGTACCTATAAATCAGCACGGTTCTTGAGTCAGGATGACTACTGTTCCTGTTTGTCCGGGACTGAGACACGTTCAGTGTTAAAAACCAGGCGAGGGCCGGATAAACTGCAGTAGTCACCCTACAGCACCTGTTCACTTCTCCGTTTGTACCCCATCCTCCTCCAATATTTTAACAGGAGTTTTAAAAGATACCACAGGACCCCATCACAATTGTTTTAATTCTTGATTTTCCTTTCCATTTAAAGTGCCATCCGCATTATCCAACCTCATGGTTTGTATCACTGCATTTCACCAAAGGGATGTGAATTTTTTTTTGCTGGCAGTAATAATGGATCTGTGTTTGTGTCATTTTCTTTAGTATTTGGCATTAAAGCAGGGTAAAGAGACATATATCACATTAAGTATTATCTGCTGTGAGGCATATTACAATAAACATTTTGTTCAGTTTATTATAGCTTTCTAAAAAGATTTTTAAGATAATTTATTGTGATCATTTCACAATATATACAAACATTGAACCATTTTATCATACATCTGAAATGTTACATTTCACTTATACCTCAGTTTACAAAATAAGAATCATATCAATTTTATCAAGCTTTCAAAGAGGATGGAGAAGAATAGATGTACTTTTACCTATTTCAGCCACCAAGTACAAGTTCAAAACTGGGAGATATTTATACCTATGTTTATGTGGAATGACTTGGTGAATTCTGAAGTTTTGTTTTGGTCTCATGTATCTCAGAATGAATACTGGAGAAGCTGCTAAAAGAACCCTAGTACAGCCTCCTCTCCGTAGCCGAAGGACCAGGTAACAAGATAAAAACCTTCACCCAATAACCGGTGTAGAGTAAGCCCCAGCCTCATCCTTTCTAGCAAAAAGTTTTGAGTGGAAAAGCAAGACTTCCACCCTTGGCAGGCAACAGTGAGACACTCTAACTTTCCTTCCGCAGCTTGGTATCAGAAGAGGCAGACTGGAGAGCTGAGCTTTCCATCCCTGACAGACCACTCTCAGGCCATGCTGCAGTGGAGACCAGGACAGAGTCTGGATCGCCATTCCTCTGCAGCGGTAACGGGGCACCTCCACTTCCTCAGTGGAGGTGTGAGAACAGGAACAATGCCGTCAAGGCTCTTAGCACTACTCAGTGATAGTGAGTCCACTTCCTCCAAGGAACGGGCGGTGGGGCCCCGAGGGAGCCCGGTGACGAGATCTTCTGCTCCCAGCCAGGTCCCAGCCGAAGTTGAAGCGGAAGCTGGAACTCTGAGCCCTCCCAGTACTAACAGAGAGCCCATGTTCATCCCCATGGGAAACCAGGCCATGTGAAGAACCTGCACTTCCAGCTTGTCTCAAGGTAACTAGATGACACCCCCACACTCTTCTTCCACTGAAGTGGCCAATGGAGGAAGCTTGATAAACACAAAATTTAAGTAATCAGATTTTAGCTTGAATGTCCAGGTTTAGGGGGGGAAAAAATCACTCACTTGTCACACAAAGAATGAGAATAAGCAAACAATTTGATTCCAACACCAGGATTATATGGATGTTCTTTTCTACCAGGAACCATAAAGATGCTTCAGCGAGTAATTACACAATGCTTACATTTGCTTTCCTAAGGAAATAAAAGAAATAAGAATTAATGGAAATTTTAGCATCCAAAAAATATCCATTCATCTCTAGATGATAAAGTGTGATATTAATCAGGATATTGTTCAGTCTTTAAGAAGGAGGATGTCCTGCCATTTGTGACAATGTGGATGAACCTGGAGGGCATTATGCTAAATGAAGTGAGACACACACATGAGAACTGCCTCCCTCCCTCAGCTGAACCCGGACAGACAAAGGGTAGGGGCGGCGGGGGTGGGCGGTGAGGTGGGCTGCTGCTGGGCGGCTGCAGTGAGTGCTGCAGAGCCGCGTGCAGCACGGTGCTAGAGCTGTGTGCTGTGTTAGACACTGAAAGTCCCTGAGGAACAGATTTTAGGTACTCTTATACACACAGAAAATGTGAACTATGTGAGGTGATGTATGTTAGTTTGCCTAACTAGTAATTATTCCACAAGGTACATACATAAATCAAAATGTGACACTTGCATACCTTAAATATAGCATTTTTGTCAGTTATACCTCAATAAAGAAAGGGGAGGGAGAGGTAGGTTTCCTCCCTGTTGTAAATGGCATGTTTCATTAGTACCACTCAACTTTTGGGCAGTTATCCGTAACATTTATGTCCTTGAAGCTTTCTCCTGCCCCAGTAAATGGTTAAGGCAAGCAAATTAAGCACTTATAGAGAACAACAGTTTATATGTGTTGTAGGCTAAGATTCATGAGTTTTTAAAATGTCTAAATTACTCTCTATTTATTCTAATAAATGTTGTCTCTACAGATATCCTCCTACCTCACCCAAACTCTGACATGCGCATTGAAAAGCTCAGTTTATGTATTTGTCACCACTCCCAATTTAACTGAGTGTTGTTTTCACTTAAACATCTATGTGGCTGAGGGTTCAAACTGACTCATGCTATATAAATTCTCCTGTATAAAGATCTTCTCTATCCTTGGACACAAGTCTAGAAGTTTTACAACTGTCCCAAGGAACTGTTAAATGATTTTGTATTTTGGAATAAAGAACAGTTTGTTAAACTGGGAATATAACACAGAAATGATTGATTACAGATCAAATTACCTTCAGCTCAAAGAAAAATATATGGACTCCATTTTCCCAGATCAGGATTCCCTTGTGTCTGTTCTCTGAAGTCCTGAAAAGAAACAAAAACTTCTCTGATGCTGTCATAGATTTTCATACTGGCAGTAATGTGTCTTTTTAGTAAATCTGAATTATCATTAGATGAAATCCTCCCCTTTGAAGGGTCAATTTGGGGAACCCCTAAAAATTACAACATGTATACTCACAAGCCAGCTTAACTGCAGTCGTCCGACCACAGCGACCCCGTCTACTATCCTGGCTCCTGCGTGCACAGCCCAGGGAGTCGCGTGCAGCATCTCCAGCACTGCTCCTGCCCGGGGTGAGAATGTTTATGTGACTGTCAGAGCTTAACCGTAAAGCTGAAGAACATTCTTTGTCTACAAGGGGATGCTGTCAAGCATTCTGTCATCTTACACTTAGCACATCAGTCTCAAACTCTTCAGTCCGAACAGCGAGTTAAAAAGTTGTCTCATATTTCATTTGGTTGGCTATATCTAAAGTGAAAGTAAAAGTGAAGTCGCTCAGTCGCGTCCGACTCTTAGCGACCCTGTGGACTGCAGCCTACCAGGCTTCTCCGTCCATGGGATTTTCCAGGCAAGAGTACTGGAGTGGGTTGCCATTTCCTTCTCCATGGCTATGTCTAAATTAGCTTTTAAATCTGTCTATATACAAAAAAGAAAATCTAAAATCGGAAAACTCAAAACTTTCTTTTCAGATTCTTTTAACAGTGCATTCAGAGAAAAAAGGTGTTTGTGAACTGTAAGTTCTAGAACAGGTCACTACATAGGCCACATGGAGATTTCGACTGTTGTTTTCCTAAGGGAGTAGAGGAATTTATAATATGTATCTAAGGTGGTGGTGGTGTTTCTGTGAAATAATAACAAACATCATTAACCCTATCATCCACATTTGACAATTACTCTAATAATTGAAGTTTCAAGTTGTATTCTAGCAGTGTGTACAGCTAATAATCCCTAGGTATCCAAGGACCAAAATCCTAGGATGTTCAAGAATCTTCTATAAAATGGCATTTTTGTTGTTGCCTTGTTGCTAAGTCATGTCTCTCTTGTGACCCCATGAACTGTAGCCTGCCGGGCTTCTCTGTCCATGGGATTTCTCAGGCAAGAATACTGGTGTGGATTGCCATTCCTTTCTCCAAGGGATTTTCCCAACCCAGGGACCAAACACGCATCTCCTGTATTCCAGGTGAATACACTGAGTCGCAAGGGAAGTCCTAAAATGCTAGGACTAGAATTTACACATAATCTACACCCATCCTCCAGTGTGCTTTAAATCATCTCTAAATTACCAATAATACCTAATAAAATGTAAATGCTACTTCAGTCACTGTAATACAAATACAATGTAAAAAATTTGTTACGATGCAAATTCAAGTTTGCCTTTTGTAAATTCTGGAATTTCCATCCACAGTTGGCTGAACCCACAGAAGCAGAACCCGTGGATACAGAAAGCCTGTACGTCTATCCACTAAGAAAATAGTAGAGGGGAGACAATGACAGCTCTGTTCTGACTAAAGAAACTTTCGTACCAAACTCTATGTATCCTCATCTTAATCTTTTGTTAACAATCTGCTCATTGGGCTTGTGGTTTGAAAGCAACTATTTAAAAGGTAATGAGATTTAAAAGGTAATGAGCCAGGATTTGAAAGGAGGGAGGGTGGAAAGCGGGTACAGAGAAGGAAACTGAAGGAAGAGGGTGGGGAGATTCATGGAAGGGAGAGAGGCTGTGGTCTCGGTGGGGGGGCGGGGGAGGAAGCCTGTGAAGATGAGGAGGAGTCAGAGGGAAAGAGTTGGAGAAAGAAAGGCTGTGAAAACCCCTGCACTCACCCTCCTCACCGCAGGCAGATCAATCTTTTTAAACCAAGGCACCCTCCCTGACTTCAACCTTTTAATCAATAAAATACTATCTACTCTTAAAAAAAAAAAAAAGTAATGAGAAAAACATATCCAATACTCTGACAGGCTGTTTTTAAAAATATTTTAAATGAAAGTAATAGGAAAACGGTTACTTGGAATGAGGAAAAACATTCTGTAGTCTGATTTGCATGTTCACTCCTTTAAAGTACCATTATCTCAAATATCAGCAAGTGCTACATATTTCAAGGGTTACTGGCAGGTTTTTGAGTTTCATTTTATTTTTGTGTTGTTTGTACTCCAAAAACTTTCAGCTGGGAATTTAACAGTGCTTTTTAATAAATATTTCAGGATGCACTCACTTTTCAAGGATTCTTAGGTCTTAGCTGTGAGAAGAAACATACCTTGGAGATATTGTGGGTTTTGGTTCCAGACTACCACAATAAAGCAAGACTATCACAATATAAAATTAAGTATATATGTTTCCTTGGTTTCCCAGTATATATAAAAATTATGCTTACACTATACACTATTCTGAAGTCTATTAAGTATGCAATAACACGATGCCTAAAAGAACAATGTACATACCTTCATTTTAAAATGCATTACTGCTAATAAATACTAACCATCACCTGCTGCTGCTGCTGGTCTTCAGCAAGTCTTTGTCTTGCTGACAGAGGGTCTGGCTTCGATTGTTGATGGCTAAAGACTGGGCTGGTGGTTGCTGGAAGCAGGGAGGAAGTGAAGTGAAGTCGCTCAGTTGTGCCTGACTCTCTGCAACCCCATGGACTGTAGTGGGTTACCATTTCCTTCTCCAGGGGATCTTCCCTACCCAGGGATCGAACCCAGGTCTCCTGCATTGTAGGCAGACGCTTTTATCCTCTGAGCCACCAGGTGAGGTGAGGTGAAGTCGCTCAGTCGTGTCCGACTCTTTGCGACCCCATGGACCGTAACCTACTAGGCTTCTCCATCCATGGGATTCTCCAGGCAAGAATACTGGAGTGTATTGCCATTTCCTTCTCCAGGGGATCTTCCCGACCCAGGGATCGAACCCAGGTCTCCCGCATTGGAGGCAGATGCTTTAACCTCTGAGCCACCAGGGAAGAGCCACCAGGTAAGACTTGCTAAAGCAGCAATCGCTATGGCAATTTCTTTGACGTTTCCTCTCATGAATGATGAAAATAAATACAGTTTCCCAAGTGTGTATACATTATTCTCTTTTACATAATATTACTATTTATGTGTTATGTGTGTATATAGTATATATAAAATTATATATGAATCAAATATTTTTTTGCTTAAGGAGTTGCCAATTCTGAGAAAAAGGTAGCAAAAACATTAAAAACATCATTTTGGAACTAAAAACGCACTCATATCTAAATCAAGTTAAAATTTTCTATGGAAACTTTGAAAGTAGAAAAAAACTGCTTTGAATTACATGTACCCATAGAAGAAATGCAGTATGCTTGGAGCCTTTATAATGGCACACTGGCTGCATCAAAATGTTGGTTGAATAGGCAAAGTAAAAGTGTATTAAAATGGATATTTATGTTAGACATTTCTCTGTTGCAAGCAACAGACCTCAGTAATGAAACTGTACGCTTACATGAGCTACAAAATGGTGGCACTCTGTGGCACATACGCCTAAAACCAGAATATAGGCTAGGAAGGCTTCAGTCAACTCTGAATATCTTCAAAGACTGCAATGTATTCAACTTCTCCGTCTTCTACATCTGCTTCATGCTAACACTGAAAACCCTCATGTCATAGAATGGTTGCCAGCAGCTTCCAAAGCAACAGACATCCTCATTTAATTCTGGCTAATGAAATGATTCTCTCCAAACAAAACCTGCTAAAAAATGAAAAATGCTTGTTCCCAAGAAGCCTGTTGTGAGAATATATACTCATATCTCACTGACATTAATGGAACCATGAATCCATCTCCAAACAAAAAACCATCAACAGCTTGAAGGGAGGTATGTGCTGACTACGTTGGAAGAAAGATCTGAGGACAAGTTCAGCTTCCACAGAGTTACACAGACTGCATGGGGAAGGGATGAATGCCTGAAAAGTGATACCAAAAATAAAGGAGAAAGAATGGATAACAGAAAACCCAAAGTAATAAGTGACTTTTCCTATATATTTTTAGAAATATTAGTATATCCTACAATTCTTGAAGGAGGTGTTCTGCATTATGAGTCAAAAGTAACAGAGAAATACTGTAAATGTGCTCATTTCAAATAGTGCAAATATATACCAGAGCAGAAGGAATGTGTGTGGCCCATTAAATAACTAGTGCCTTACCTTAACATTCTAGAATGCTGGTCGAAAAATCATACCAATAGGAAAAATGCACTAGAAAATTGTTGGTATATGTTTGAAGGAATAAATTCATCATATAAGGTTTTAATGTAACTAAAGATTTTCCTAAGCTAATTCAAGGGATCCACACGAAGCCTGAAATTTTATGTTCAGCAGAACTGTTTACAACCAGAAATTAAGCTCATTTTAGTATAAGGAGCTTTGCATATAAGCTGATTTTAGGGACTGCTGAAATTCAAAATGTAAATGGCTTTAATCTAACAGTGTCCCTGCTTTGTAACAAATGCAGTCCAGCCTGTATCTTCGTTTCCATTATCGTGTTTCCTTTTTTTTTTTTTTTCCAATTCACTTTGTTAAGACCCCAAGTAGCCAAAACGTTGGACCACACACATTTCTCAACTGTTTGGCTCACAGAGGTAATTTTAATTCCTTTATAGCCGGAAAATCTGTCTGGATGGGGAGATGCTTCTAATTAAAAAAAGAAAAGAGCTGTCTCTCAGTACACACACATGGCTGGTGGCTACATATTGCCACTCAGAATGCAGGCATACAAATCGGTCTGTTTTGTTAGGATTCTAAGAATTATTGAAGATATTTTGAGAATTTCTAAATTTCTTCAAGGGTTTTCATTCATCTTTTAGACACCTAAATCAACATTTTCTCTTCTTTTATTTCTATGTCTGATGCTGTCAATAATCCTTTCCAATTACTCAGTGCCTTATGTGTGCCAGAAACTGTGCCAGGAACATTATCTATTTTATCTCTAATAATAACAGTTTTTGTTCACGTTAGAATGAAAATGGGGGCCATGATGAGACTGAGGGAAAGTTTTTTTTAATTACGTAGTCAATAAAGCTAAGAAGACATAAACCCTGCTTTTGATCTCAGAATATGAATTTACTTTCTGGGCATAAAAATGCCACTTTAACCTTTCAACCTGATTACATTTTTCCTTTTTCATCTTCATATTCTTAGGTCAAAATGAAGCATTTATGTTGGGCTTCTCTGGTGGCTCAGAAGGTAAAGAATCCACCTGCAATGCAGAAGACCTCTGTTTCATTTCTTTGTGGAGAAGATCCCCTGGAGAAGGAAATGGCAACCCACTCCAGTATTCTTACCTGGAGAATTTCATGGACAGAGGAGCCTGAAGGGCTACAGTCCATGGGATCATAAAGAGTCAGACATGACTGAGCGACTAACAGCGCTTCGATGTTCTAAAGTATCTGCACTGGCTGCATAATCCTGAGAAAGTGAGGATTACGAGGGACCAACACTTTCACTTTTGAAGGATTCATGTTAAGTGAGGAATGCCTCTTGCATGTTAGTATTGTTTTAGACATGCAGATCATTAAGTATTTTATACAGAAAAATAAGAGAGGAAAATGTTCATTTGCCCTCTGACTTGGAAGATGCTTAGGGATTAGTGAAGTCTCACTTTCTTAGCTTGATAAGAACTGAGTCAACAACTAATGCTGTTTAACATGACTGCAGCTACACAAAGAGGAAGGAACCCATTAGGGGCTTAGAAGAAACATTAGGATGTCAGGACTAGCCCTAACTTTTCTCCTTTGGGCTGGTGCCTGGGCTGGCTATTTTGTGTCTGTCCCACCAAATCTACCCTCTAGAAGCTTTTTCCTCCTAGATCACTGGAAGCTGACCTATGTGAATTGTATCTTCCTGCTGTTACCTTTGGGGGTTCTGTAAAGCTGAGGGGAAGTTCTGGCAGAAAATGAAAGGAGAGAAAGAAATTGAGGTTGTTTTTATTTTACAGATGCCCTTGCTTCAGGGTTACTGTCAGACAGATGCATTAATCGGATGGAGAGACCAGTTTGTGTGAGAAGATACTTACGATGCAAGTACCCACCCTGGGTCTAGAACACTGCTTTCCTGCTTGCCATTTTAATTAGAGATTTTAGGAGGCTACCCACTTTTGCTGGTTTCAGGGTTCTGCAATATCCTTTGGTGGTTTCTGTACACTCTGCCCACACTTTAGTACAACATTCATTTATTAAACTTCCTTAGTTACTCACTGTGAATGTTCCAACTTTTTCCAGCTGGGACACTGACCAGAAAGAGAGAGAGGCTTTTGGAGTAGCTTTAGGAAACTGGGTTTTCCACTGTTCAGGGCTGTAGAATCACATCAAAGTAAGATTCTAAGATTGAGTTTTATGAGATATCTGAGAAATAAACTCTTTGCTGGGGTAGGGTTAGGGTAACAGTTAGAACTGGACATGGAACAACAGACTGGTTCCAAATAGGAAAAGGAGTACATCAAGGCTGTATATTGTTACCCTGCCTTTTTAACTTCTATGCAGAGTACATCATGAGAAACGTTGGGCTGGAGGAAGCACAAGCTGGAATCAAGATTGCTGGGAGAAATATCAATAACCTCAGATATGCAATGACACCACCCTTATGGCAGAAAGTGAAGAACTAAAGAGCCTCTTGATGAAAGTGAAAGAGGAGAGTGAAAAAGCTTGCTTAAAGCTCAACATTCAGAAAACAAAGATCATGGCATCCAGTCCCATCACTTCATGGCAGGCAGATAGGGAAACAGTGGAAACAGTGGCTGACTTTATTTTTCTGGGCGCCAAAATCACTGCAGATGATTGCAGCCATGAAATTAAAAGACGCTTACTCCTTGGAAGGAAAGTTATGACCAACCTAGACAGCATATTCAAAAGCAGAGACAGCATTTTGTCAACAAAGGTCTGTCTAGTCAAGGATATGGTTTTTCCAGTGGTCATGTATGGATGTGAGAGTTGAACTATAAAGAAAGCTGAGCACTGAAGAATTGATGCTTTTGAACTGTGGTGTTGGAGAAGACTCTTGAGAGTCCCTTGGACTGAGAGGAGATCCAACCAGTCCATCCTAGAGGAGATCAGTCCTGGGTGTTCACTGGAAGGACTGATGTTGAAGCTGAAACTCCAGTACTTTGGCCACCTCATGCGAAGAACTGACTCATTTGAAGAGACACTGATGCTGGGAAAGATTGACGGCAGGAGGAGAAGGGGATGACAGAGGATGAGATGGTTAGATGGCATCACTGACTCAATGGACATGAGTTTGGGTGAACTCTGGGAGTTGGTGATGGACACAGAGGCCTGGCGTGCTGCAGTTCATGGGGTTGCAAAGAGTCAGACACGACTGAGCGACTGAACTGAACTGTTCTGTTACTTTGATATCTGGGGTCTTGCAGACCCTGGAGGGACTGCCCTCGTAGGACTAGCTAGTTCTTAGAAACAGTAACAACTCAAATAGGAATGTGTTTTCAAATACAAACCAACTAATCTGAAGCTCACACCACTAACCATCTCCTTTACTGAGCTCTCACACTGAGCCTCTACCTGTTCCCTAAGTGAGACAGGTCTAGGACCCAGGGCCCTTGGCTCCAGTACTGTGGTGCCTGAACCTGGACCCACCTCTCCTCAAACTACAAAAATACGAAGAAACAGTAAGAGATGAAGAATAAGTGTGTGCATGTGCAGTTGAGGCAAATTCCGGAAAGAGATGCAGAAAGACCAAATAACCCCAACTATCACTTGTGAACAGCTGAAAGCAAAAGCTGAGTAGTGCACGTGACCCCTGGATAGACTCCTACCCTCACCCCATAAAAGGAACCAGCTCACCGCGTCTCACGGAGCCAGTGAGCAAAGGAACCTTGTTTGTTATTGCCCCTGCTGCTGGAGCAAGGGCCCCAGTGAAGCCTTGCCCCAATTTCTTCTCTCACCTCAGATTGATTTCTGGTGATTAAGAAACCCTGGCCAGGGGTTCCCATGGCCGTGAACCCTGGTGGGCAACATATTCCAGGTCCAGGTACCAGACAACTAAAAACAGTTTCTGTGACCCAGAGCCCGCTGAAATTATTCAAACGGCCAATCCTAAACCTGCTCATCCTTCCTTACCCACTTCCTCCACCCCCAGAAACCACCATAATGGCTCTGGCCCACAGTTCTCTCCCCCTCCGCCTCCCAACCAAGCCCGCTGCTGCCCCATCTGGTGCAGGGCATGGCAGGCCCCTTCTCTTGGAACTATGAGTAATAAACTATCTTCTCAATGCAATCATTTCCGATCTCTTGGCCATACCACGCCTCAAATGTTCCATTAATACACTATATGCTAAAATGGTTATCATGCTGTTTCCTCGTAAGAGGCCGCTGAGTCATCTCAGGCAGTATCTCCACCTCACCTTTTCAGGTCCATGAAAGGTAGGGACTTACAGACTAGACTAGGAAGTTGATGCCATGCCTCAAAAAGAGGTGATCTACACCCTAAATATGTTATAGGAAGTCACTAATTTCTGTTGCCAGTAGTTTGAAAGATATTTTATGAGTGAACCCTATAGATATTAAGCTGGAAAGGATAAGATATGAACACTGATTGGGATGAATCTATTGATGGATTTCGAGTATTGAACTGAGTCCCTGAGAATGGTGTTAGTAGGAGATCTTTAAATTCCCAAATACTCCTGAACCTACCTTGCCACCTTCTCTTAATATCTTGGCTAACTGACAGTTGAACCCAACAGCAGCCTTCAGTAAGTAGGCATCAAATACCAGAACTTTACTGGTTTAGACTGAATGTTAGATTGACTACGTTATGTATAAACTGCCCTATACCTATAAAAATCTTCTCTACAATGGCCAAAAATGTTTTCATTCATTAAACTGTTAAAAACCTGTATTGGTGAGGGGCACCAGCATATAAAGCTAAAGCTCTATAGTGATCGTTGCCAGTAAGACAGAGCTGACAATAAGGGATTCTGCAATAAAACTGGACTTCATCATCTCAGTGGGGTACCAGGATCCTAGAGATGCACAGGTCCGGTGGCAATGTTTGTCATAGATCATATGAGTGCATCGAGAATAACTAACCATGTTGGGTGACAGTCTTATTTTTGAGAGACAGAGATCTGTGTCAGTGGTTAACTGATTATGCAGTTAACAGGAATGTTAACTGATTATGCAGTTAACAGGAATGTTAACTGATTATGCAGTTAACAGGAATGTTAACTGATTATGCAGTTAACAGGAATGTTAACTGATTATGCAGTTAACAGGAATGTTAACTTCATGGCCAGTAAAACATACTGGCGGCCTAGAAATGTTTAATGTAATAAAGTGGGAAATGCTAGGGCTAGTGGAGAAACCTCTTTCTAGAGTAGTAGGGAATTTATGACAGACACATCTTGTGATTACTCTTCCAATGTCTGACCATTTGGTGGGGAGTGACAGCTACAGGCAGAATCCTTACACAGGTTCTATGATGGTTATGACAGAAAAGGCCAAGTGGAAGCCCATGGATCTACCCACTCCTGCCAAGAGGTTAAATAAAAGCACGTAGGGATGGCAATTCTCACCATGTAGGAATAACAATCCTCACCACATGGGGATAGCAATCCTCATCAACTGCCTGTAAGCCAGTGGAAAAAGAACATTCATGAAAACTTATAGATGATCACAAAATTAATCAGTGGCGATGATAAACACAGTTAAGTTGCTGAAGTTAGTGTCTTTACTATGGTCAGTCAACACTGTCTTTTATTTTGGGGCATTTCCTTTTCCCATTCCTATTAAAAGGTTAACCTGAAGCATTTTTACCTTTAGCAGCAAAGATATCAGGATACCCTTACTCTTCTGACTTAGGGCTATCATAATAAAGCTGAAAGATCTATTATCCATTTTCATTTCATAACTGTTACTCTACACTGATGACAGCATTTCAGTTGAATCTGATTATGAGAAATAATAAACCTTCAAACTGCTACAGTAGGGAATTCCCTGGTGGTCCAGGGGTTAGGACTCCACACTTCCACTACTCAGGGTGCGGGTTCAATCCCTGGTCAGGGAACTAATATTTTGCAAGCTGCACAGTGAGGCCAAAATATTTTTTTAAATGTTATAGCAAGATATATCTAAATCTTGCAAAATTTCAGAGATATGCTATCTCAGGGAGGTTTCCATGGTGTTTCCTTAGTGTAGAGAATATATCGATATATCTTCTTTAAAGTCACCGCACCAGGTACTGTCCACCATGAAGGAAGAAGCTCAGTGGCTGCTGAGACTCTTGATTTTGAGATAGCAGGTAACATATTTATGTGTACTTCTCTGACCCATGACTGGATAACCCATAAACCTGCCAGTTTTGAATGGTATCTAGAATAAGACAAGATTGTGCAGTGGGGACAAGATGCCTGGCAACTGAGATTCCATCAGCAACGCCTATAGTATAGACAGTGGTTATGTTAGATAGAGATGCTCTAAGGAGCTGCTGGAAAGCCTCATCTCTGATCCTGGAGAATCAGTACAGACCCCTATGGTCTGAGAGTAAGTCCTGGCCCTTCCAGTCACTAAACTCTTCGTCCATTTGAAAAGCATCCTCATACTGGTCCCCGTTGAAACAAGATATTTGACCATTGGATAACAAGTAATCACGCATATCCACCTGCACATGGTCAACACGCAGCTAGCTAATCTACTGGATCATAAAACTGGGTGAGTGCAGTAGTATGCCACTGTGTAGTTGAAAAGGAACTTATGCAACGACCTGAACGGGTCTGGAATGTGCCAACAAGCTGCAGAAGGATTAGGCTCAGCCACACGTTTTCCCCTGCTTTATCCCCTCTCTATCTTAAACTACATCCATGATGTATGTGACCATATATAGTTAACATCCAAATAAGGACACTTTTAAGAGCTAAAAGCAGCACTATTAATAATTAAGATGGGGCACTTGGTGTAAGTCAGGAGTGTCCTAGGCAAACTAGGATCTTTTAACACTATCTGTGATCATCTGACAATTAAACCAATGTATGGATTTGTTTAGAATAATATGTATCATATTCAAGAAACAGTCAGAATTGGACAGTTGCAACATTATGATCCCATTAGGAATGTCCTTAAGAGGCCACAGGGCAGGGATGTCCCTCTGGTCAGTAGACTTGGGGTGAGAGGGGACATTCAGTCATACACAAAGAGAGGCAGCCTGGGATACAGATCTGTGCTGGTTCATGGGCAACAACTCATGGGTCAGCTGGCTAATGAGGGACTTGGAAAGAAAAAAATTGGAAGATTAGCAACAAGAAATCTGGGGCTGAGATGTGGACCTCTTGAAACAAGCAAAGTGTATAAAAATAGTTTTGACTCTCTGCCAGTGGACTGCAGGATGAATGAGCTCTCACAAATCAGATGGAGCCTATGAACTACCCCGTGACTGTCAGCCATCTAGGCCTTCTCAGTGGGCCTGTTTATTGTACAAAGTGGATACTGACAGTGGGATGAGGGCTGTGTGTGGACTGGACAGGAGCTACCTTTCTTTCCCAGGTTGTTTTGGCTACTGATCTTATGCTCAGCCTGCCAAAAGTGAATGCCAGTGTTTCACTCCCAATTCTATTTCATTCCCTGGGGGAACCAACTAGCCAGCTGGTGACACACTGATTAGCTTAGATCCCTTACGTCATGTATTAGATTTTGTTACAGTAAAAATCAACCTCAACCTATCAGGGGCTTAAAATAGTTGTAATAGCAGCACAAACTCCTTCCTGTTTATAGGACTTATGTTGACTATGTGTCTGCTCCATTTGGCTTCTACCTCATTGTTCTAATTGGAGACCGTGGTGAAGAAGCAACTCTAATTTGAAATACCCTGCTATTGTGATAGAGCACAAAATCAGAAAAGGCTGAAACAAACCAATGATGTAATTCATTAAAAGTCTCTCTACTCTCTGTGTGCAAATGCCGCACATCACACCCACTCATTTTCTTTTGACCAAAACAATTAACACACCTAAGCTCAGTAATGGCAGCAGGAAAGTATATGCCACAGACCCTTTACAAGGTGGATGGAAAAATCACAA
The DNA here is from genome assembly GCA_006410635.1 of Cephalophus harveyi. NCBI lineage: Eukaryota > Metazoa > Chordata > Mammalia > Artiodactyla > Bovidae > Cephalophus > Cephalophus harveyi. The sequence goes on along the minus strand of SJYT01083443.1, from coordinate 733,173 downwards.
AAGCAAAGAGCACTGCAATATAATCCTCTTAAGAGGAAAAGAGTTGGTATCTATGACAATGATGCAAATTTCCACAAAACAAGAGGAAACTATTCCACTTCACCCTGTACAGACACACAGACATATCCTCTGAAGCATGTTTATTATTTCTATCCACAATTCTTTTTCTAGGACTACCATACATGGAATTACAGAAAGCCTTCTCAATTGCCATGGTATTCCATTCAAAATACCCTTGATCAAGAGACATATGTTACAGCAATACAAAGATAGCACAGAGAATTCATAGGTCTTAGCACATCTTTCATCTCCATGTTTGATAGCATATTCAATAGTACACAAGATTGGGATGTCAATCAGAAAGATGTATTAGTATACGCCTTAAATCAGTGGGCAATATATGGCACAATCTCCGCAATAGATGGGATGCATGTGTTTAAGAGCCAAAGAGTAAAACTGGAAGTGATTTCTCTCACTATTAAAACCATAAACTATTGGAAGGGTTTTAGCTCCCTGTCTCCATTAGATGGGCTGAGTATTTAGATTTCTGTATTCACAAAGGCATACTTCTACCAGGAAACATCATTATGATTTCATTAAATTGGAAGGTACGGGTCCACTCTGATATTTGTGTTCACTTACAGTTTCTGCGGGAGGATAATCAAGATTTAGATTCTGTAGGAATGAACTGGGTTACTCTACCAGATAAATAATGCCATTCAATGGGGTGTACTGAAAGTCTTTAAGAACACATAAATTATGATAGAAGAAGGCACCTGTAATTTCCAACTTAGACCTCATGACTGAAAATGAAATGAAGATGGCAAGCATGTATGTTCATGATCATTGTTCCTTTTCTTTCCCATTTCTGACAGTAGCTAGTATGTTACATTTCAGGTAACTTTTAGAGCTTTGTATGTTCTCTGTATTAGTTTTAAGTTGCTCAGTTGTGTCTGACCCTCTGCAACAGCATGAACTGTATAGCCTGCCAGCCTCCTTTGTTCATGGGATTCTCCAGGCAAGAATACTGGAGTGGGTTGCCATTTCCTTCTCCAGGGGAATCTTCCTGACCCAGGGATCAAACTCAGGTCTCCTCCATTGCAGGCAGATTCTGTACCACCTGAGCTAGCAGGGAAGCTCAGTGAGTCAGTTCAGTCGCTCATCTGAGTCCGACTCTTGCAACCCCATGGACTGCAGCATGCCAGGCCTCCCTGTCCATCACCAACTCCTGGTGTTTACTCAGACTCATGTCCATTCAGTCGGTGATGCCATCCAACCATCTCATCCTCTGTCGTCCCCTTCACCTCCGTCTTCAATCTTTCCTAGAGTCAGGGTCCTTTCCAATGAGTCAGTTCTTTGCATCAGGTGGCCAAAGTATTGGAGCTTCAGTATCAGTCCTTCCAATGAATATTCAGGACTGATTTGTTAGGACTGCCTGGGTGGATCTCCTTGCAGTCCAAGGGACTCTCAAGAGTCTTCTCCAGCACCACAATTCGAAAGCACCAATTCTTCAGCACTCAGCTTTCTTTAATAGTCCAACTCTCACATCCAAACATGACTACTGGAAAAACCATAGCTTTGACTAGATGGACCTTTCCTGGCAAAGTAATGTCTCTGTTTTTTAATATGCTATCTAGGTTGGTCATAGCTTTTCTTCCAAGGAGCAAGCATCTTTTAATTTCCTGGCTGCAGTCACCAGCTGCAGTGATTTTGGAGCCCCCAAAATAAAGTCTCTCACTTTATTTTTCTATTGTTTCCCCATCTATTTCCCATGAAGTGATGGGACTAGATGACATGATCTTAGTTTTCTGAATGTTGCGTTTTAAGCCAACTTTTTCACTCTCTTCTTTCACTTTCATCAAGAGGCTCTTTAGTTCTTCTTCATTTTATGCCATAAGGGTGGTGTCATCTGCGTATCTGAGGTTATTGATATTTCTCCCAGCATTCTAGATTCCAGCTTATGCTTCATCCAGCTCGGCATTTCACATGATGTACTCTGCATATAAGTTAAATAAGCAGGGTGACAATATACAGCCTTAAGGTACTCCTTTCCTGATTTGGAACCAGTCTGTTGTTCCCTGTCAAGTTCTAACTGTTGCTTCTTGACCTGCATACAGATTTCTCGGGAGGCAGGTCAGGTGCTCTGGTATTCCCATCTCTCTAAGAATTTTCCACAGTTTGTTGTGATCCACACAGTCAAAGGCTTTGGTGTAGAAAATAAAGCAAAAGTAAATGTTTTTCTGGAACTCTTGCTTTTTTAATGATCCAACCGATGTTGGAAAATTGATCTCTGGTTCCTCTGCCTTTTCTAAAACCAGCTTGAACATCTGGAAGTTCACAGTTCACATATTATTGAAGTCTGGTTTGGGGAATTTTGAGCATTACTTTGCTAGCATGTGAGATGAGTGCAATTGTGCGGTAGTTTGAACATTCTTTGGCATTGCCTTTCTTTGGGATTGAAATGAAATCTGACCTTTGCCAGTCCTGTGGCCACTGCTGAGTTTTTAAAGTTGCTGGCATATTGAGCCGCAGCACTTTCACAACATCATCTTTTAGGATTTGAAATAGCTCAGCTGGAATCCCATCACTAAGGCCCATTTGACTTTGCATTTCAAAATGTCTGGCTCTAGGTAAGTGATCACACCATCATGGTATTTGGGTCATGACATCTTTTTTTGTACAGTTCTTCTGTGTATTCTTGCCACCTCTTCTTAATATCATCTGCTTCTGTTAGGTCCATACCATTTCTGTCTTTTATCGAGCCCATCTTTGCATGAAATGTTCCCTTGGTATCTCTAATTTTCTTGAAGAGATCTCTAGTCTTTCTCTATCGTTTTCCTCTATTTCTTTGCATTGATCACTGAGGAAAGCTTTCTTATCTCTCTTTGCTATTCTTTGGAACTCTGCATTCAAATGGATATATCTTTTCTTTTCTCCTTTGCTTTTAGCTTCTCTTCTTTCCTCAGCTATTTGTAAGGCCTCCTTAGACAAGGTAAGCTCAGGGACATATGTTTTCCTCTGTAGATATGATTCGAGTGAATGCCAAGAGAGAATCAGAGATGAACTGTGCTAGATATCTTTCATTTGTCGCTTCTAATATGCTCACCATTCCTTCAGTCCTAGTTTGTGACAAACTAGTCCAACTACTGCACAATTGCACTCATCTCACATGCTAGTAAAGTAATACTCAAAATCCTCCAAGCCAGGCTTCAGCAATACGTGAACCATGAACTCCCTGGTGTTCAAGCTGGCTTTAGAAAAGGCAGAGGAACCAGAGATCAAATTGCCAACATCTGCTGGATCATGGAAAAAGCAAGAGAGTATTTATTTTTTTGGGCTCCAAAATCACTGCTGATGGTGACTGCAGCCATGAAATTAGAAGACACTTGCTCCTTGGAAGAAAAGTTTTGTCCAACCTAGATAGCATTTTCAAAAGCAGACATTACTTTGCCGACTAGGGTCCGTCTAGTCAAGGCTATGGTTTTTCCTGTGGTCATGTATGGATGTGAGAGTTGGACTGTGAAGAAGGCTGATCGCCGAAGAATTGATGCTTTTGAACTGTGGTGTTGGAGAAGACTCTTGAGAGTCCCTTGGACTACAAGGAGATCCAACCAGTCCATTCTGAAGGAGATCAGCCCTGGGATTTCTTTGGAGGGAATGATGCTAAAGCTGAAACTCCAGTACTTTGGCCACCTCATGCGAAGAGTTGACTCATTGGAAAAGACTCTGATGCTGGGAGGGATTGGGGGCAGGAGGAGAAGGGGACGACTGAGGATGAGATGGCTGGATGGCATCACGGACTCGATGGACATGAGTCTGAGTGAACTCCGAGAGATGGTGTTGAACAGGGAGGCCTGGCGTGCTGCGATTCATGAGGTCACGAAGAGTCGGACACGACTGAGCGACTGAACTGAACTGAACTGAGACCTGTATGAACTGCACAACTGATATGTAAATAAATTTAAAAGAGTAAGCACAGAGAATGGATTCTTGTTATTGCATGTAAACACACACTATTGAGCATCCACCACAAAAGAAGTGTATAATAATTCAATACACAAAATGCTCAGCCGGTTTCTGTTGTCAGTCATAGCTGGTATTGGCAAATTGCTGATAAGTGGGTGCTATGGTGCATTGACACTGAGGGAGGCCAGGCCTGGGTTTGACAAAAGCAGTTCACTCACCAATGCAACACCAGCCACTGCCACTGCCAAGGGTCCCAGCTTCCAGCAACTGGAATCCATTTTGGGACCTCAATAAGACACCGGTCTTGGGGACCAGTTGGACTGTTTGTCTTAACTAACCTTCCTCTTCTTTCCCCCCAAAATGAGACCAACCATCATCCCAGAAGAGCTTTTCTCAGATGAGATGCACTCACTATATGAGAGACAAAAGGGGTGGAAAGTAGTGGAAGGTATGGTGCACCTCTCTTAAGAACTAAACCAATTATTTCCTCAGCTGCTGGGAGGATTGACTACTGATGGCAAACAGCGAGCTCCCTCTCCCAGAATGAACTCACCCAAGGGATGCCCACTTGTCATTTATGATGGCTGAACATCAGAGTATAAAACCTGGACCTGCTGACTCAATTCAGAATGGCCATCCCAATTCCACAGTTGTGCAGAGAAGCAGCTGTGGAGTCTTTTGCAACCACATTGCAATTCAATTGTTCCCTCTGCCCAGTCCTGATTCTCGCACTTTCGGTATATGTATAAAAGGACTTTTGAGTAAACTCCTGCTGATAAGTTTGCTTCATAGAGAAATTACATTCATTCTAGAGCAGATATTGAAATTAATAAATGTTTATTCACCTGCCACAGGAACTGAAAAGGTCTGTTTTCATTCCAGTCCAAAGAAGGACAACACCAAAGAATGTTTAAACTGCCACACACACATGCTCATTTCACATGCTAGCAAGGTAATGCTCCAAATCCTTCAAGCCAGGCTTCAACAGTACATGAACCAAGAAATAAATTCCAGATGTACAAGGTGGATTTAGAAAAAGCAGAGGAACCAGAGATCAAATTGCCAACATCCGTTGGATCATAGAAAAGCAAGAGAGTTCCAGAAAAATACATCTACTTCTGCTTCACTGACTATGCTAAAGCCTTTGTGTAGATCACAACAAACTGTGGGAAATTCTCAGAGAGATTAGAATATGAGACCATTTACCTACCTCCTGAGAAACCTGTATGCAGGTCAAGAAGCAAGAGTTAAAACTGGACATGGAACAACAGACCAGTTCAAAACTAGGAAACCTGAACATCAAAGCTGTATATTGTCACCCTTCTTATTTAACTTATATGCAGAGTATATCATGCGAGATTTGGGGCTGGATGAATCATTAGTTGGAATCAAGACTGCTGGGAGAAATATCAACAACCTGAGATATGCACATGATACCACTCTAATGGCAGAAGGCAAAGAACTAAAGATCCTCTTGATGAAGGTGAAAGAGGGAGTGAAAAAGCTGACTTAAAACTCAATATTCAAAAAACTAAGATCACAGCATCTGATCCCATCACTTTATGGCAAATAGATGGGAAAACAGTGGAAACAGTGACAGAATTTATTTTCTTGGGCTCCAAAATGGAGCCCAACTGTGGATGGTGACTGCAGCCATGAAATTAAAAGATGCTGGCTCCTTGGAATAAAAGCTATGACAAAACAAGATAGCGTATAAAAAATCAGAAACATTACTTTGCCAACAAAGGTCCGTCTAGTCAAAGCTATAGTTTTTCCTGTAGTCATGTAAAGATGCCAAAGTTTGACCATAAAGAAGGCTGAGAGGCAAAGAATTGGTGCTTTCGAATTGTGGTGCTGGAGAAGACTCTTGAGAGTCACTTGGACTGCAAGGAGATCAAACCGATCAATCCTAAAGGAAATCAACCCTGAATATTCATTGGAAGCACAGATGTTGAGGCTGAAGCTCCAATGCTTTGGCCACCTGAGGCAAAGAGCCAGTTCCCTGGATAACACTCTGATGTTAGGAAAGACTGAGGGCAAGAGAAGAAGGGGTGGGACAGAAGATGAGATAGCATTAACCACCAATGGACATCAGTTTGAACAAACTCAGGGAGATAGTGAAGGACAGGGAAGCCTGTCATGCTGCAGTCCATGTGGTCACCAAAGTCAGACATGACTTAGCAACTGAACAACAAATTCACTACTAAGGTGTTCTTTTTCAGACTTCGCTAGTGCCACAGTATATAAGAATCTGCTTGCCAATGCAGAGGACGTGGGTTTGACCTCTAGTCTGGGAAGATTCCATATGCCACTGAGCCTGTCTGAGCCCTCTTGCCGCAACTACTGAAGCCTGGGCACCTAGAGCCTGTGCCCCACAATAAAGCTGCCACAATGAGAAACCCTCACAGTGCAACAAAGAGGAGCTAGTCCTCCACCTGCTACAACTGGAGAAAGCCCACACAAGCCAGCAAAGACCCAGAGCAGCCAAAAATAATCGCTTTTAAAAAGATAAGCTTTCTGTTATTCTAAGTAAATTCCATTGATAAGCTTTAATTAATACTGACACATCTTTACATTCCTGGGATAAATCATTCTTTGGTTGATTTCTGAGAATATCTTGTTATATTCAATTAGCTATCATTTTATACAGAATTTTTGTTTCCCATTGTATCTAATGCCTATCAACTTTTTTTTTTCTTATCTCTGAAAAGTTTTGCTATATTTTCTTTATCTTGATGTTGAGGAAACATTAAGGTTATATCACCCAATACAGGACCTTCTTCACTTGATGTGGTATAAATTCAATATGTCATTTTAACCTAAAGATTAATATTCTTACATTCTGGGGCGGTATCTATAATTTTTGTAATTTCCTCCTTTAATTTTTTTTTTTCTTTCTGAAAGTCAAAGTAGTTGGCTGTTGGCCTTCTTAAATTGTCCCTTATTTTTCTTTTGTTCCTCTTCTATTTTACATCTCTTTGTCTTTTCATCATTTTTGCAAGGGAAGTTTGGTGATAGTAAGAGGTTTGATTAATAAAAAAAAGTAAGAGGTTTGATTAATAAAAAAAATTTTTTTAATAAGTTTTAATATGTAGTTGGGCTTTAGAAAAAAAATATTACTATTCCCAGATATTAAGTTTCCAATTTTAAGAGATGTTTAGATAATTTTTGATGGCACTGGTTGTCATTTTAATAACAAGATAAGGATGGAAAAATAAGGATGCCAAACTCTAATAAAATCAACTGTTCAGCTTTCCATTTTTTAATTTCCAAGTTATATACTTAAGTTATATCCTAAATGTCATTATTTTTATTATGAAATATAGCATACATACAGACTTCCCAGGTAGTGCAGAGGTAAAGAATCTGCCTGCCAATGCAGGAGGCACAAGAGATGCAAGTTTGATCCCAGAGTCGAGAAGACCCCATGGAGGAGAGCATGACAACCCATTCTAGTATTCTTGCCTGGAAAATTCTATGGACAGAGGAGACTAGTGAGCTACAGTCCATGGGGTCCCAAAGAATTGGGGGCATGACTGAGCGCACACAGACACACAATATACATACAACACAGTGTAGGAAGCACATGTGCATTCTAAAGACAATTAAGGAAAAGAACAGATGGTGGAGTAGAAGGATGTGTACTCATCTTCTCCTACAAAAATACCAAAATCGCACCTAGCTGCTGAACAAGCATCAACATGAGAATGTGGGATACCACCAAAGAAAGATACCTCACTCCATGGGCAAAGGAGAAGCCCCAGCAAGACATAAGAGGGGTGCAATCACATTTAAAATCAAATCTCATACCTGCCAGAGATGCTTGGAGGGCACCAACAAAACCTCATATGCACCAGGATCCAGGGAAAGGAGCAGTGACCCCACACGAGACTGAGCCAGACCTGCCTTTGAGTGTTGAGTGTCTCCTGAGAAGGCATAAGTCAGCAATGGACCAGGACCGGGGCTCTGAGAGCAGCATTCCTGGGAAGCATGGCATGCAGTATAAGTTCTCTAGGAAGAGGTCGCCATTAGCTCCATTATAGAGCTGTGGAGTAGACACCCCACAAACTGTATAACAATTATATCAAAGAAGTTCTTGCACTGTTGTGAAAGTTCCAGGGACCACAACAGATTTTCCAACCTGGGGATCTGGCAAAGGGACTGAACCCCCAGGGAATTTGATTTTGAAGTCCAGTGGAATTTGATTACAGAACTTCCACAGGACTGGGGAAACAGACTCTTGGAGGGCACAAACAAAACTGTGTGCTCACCAGGACCCAGGAGAAAGGAGCAGTGACCCCACAAGAGACTGAGCCAGACTTGCCTGTGAGTGTCCAGGAGTCTCTGGCAGGGGCATGGGTCAACAGTGGCCTGCCGTGGGATCAGGGGCACTGAATGCAACAGTCCTGGGAGCTGTGGCATGCTGGCATAGGTCCTTTTGAAGGAGGTTGCCATTACCATCATCACCTTTACCATACTTTGGCCTCAGGCCAAACTACAGGAAGGGAACACAGCCCTGCAGAAAACTGAATTAAAAGATTTACTGAGCATGGCATCTGGTCCCATCACGTCATGGGAAATAGATGGGGAAACAGTGGAAACAGTGTCAGACTTTATTTTGGGGGGCTCCAAAATCAATGCTGATGGTGACTGCAGCCATGAAATTAGAAGACGCTTACTCCTTGGAAGAAAAGTTATGTCCAACCTAGATAGCATTTTCAAAAGCAGAGACATTACTTTGCCGACTAAGGTCCATCTAGTCAAGGCTATGGTTTTTCCTGTGGTCATGTATGGATGTGAGAGTTGGACTGTGAAGAAGGCTGAGCGCCGAAGAATTGATGCTTTTGAAGTGTGGTGTTGGAGAAGACTCTTGAGAGTCCCTTGGACAGCAAGGAGATCCAACCAGTCCATTCTGAAGGAGATTGGAGATCAGCCCTGGGATTTCTTTGGAAGGAATGATGCTAAAGCTGAAACTCCAGTCCTTTGGCCACCTCATGCGAAGAGTTGACTCACTGGAAAAGACTCTGATGCTGGGAAGGATTAGGGGCAGGAGGAGAAGGGGACGACAGAGGATGAGATGGCTGGATGGCATCACGGACTCGATGGATGTGAGTCTGAGTGAACTCCGGGAGATGGTGATGGACAGGGAGGCCTGGCGTGCTGCGATTCATGGGGTCGCAAAGAGTCGGACACGACTGAGCGACTGAACTGAACTGAACTGAGCATGGCTCCACCTATCAGAGCAAGACCCAGATGCCCCCACAGCCAGTTCACAATCACAGAGCCAACTAATCAGAATAGACCCTGATGCTTGGAAAGACTGAAGGCAGGAGGAGAAGGAGACAACAGAGGATGAGATGGCATCAGCCTGGCGTGCTGCGATTCATGGGGTCGCAAAGAGTCGGACACGACTGAGCGACTGAACTGAACTGAACTGAGCATGGCTCCACCTATCAGAGCAAGACCCAGATGCCCCCACAGCCAGTTCACAATCACAGAGCCAACTAATCAGAATAGACCCTGATGCTTGGAAAGACTGAAGGCAGGAGGAGAAGGAGACAACAGAGGATGAGATGGCATCACCATCTCAATGGACATGAGTCTGAGCAAGCTCTGGGAGATGCTGAAGGACAGGGAAGACTTGGTGTGCTACAGTCCATGGGGTCGCAGAGTCAGACACAACTGGGCGACTGAACATGTGTGAGTTAGACCTGGGTCAGAAATGAAACAGAACTGTGTCTCAGAAACCTGCTTTCCCAATGTAACTTTTCTTTTTTCTTTCATTCCACAAATGAATAGCAAACCTATAATAGTCATGAGTTCAGTCTACCAAATATTTTAGATTCTTCTCTAAACAGAATGTAGAATTGCATACTCCATTCCATTGATGTTAAGGATTTCATTCAGCCAATGAATTGTGTGTGGGAATGAACTGATATTATTTAGGCAGAAGCTTTAAGGGTCAATTCACAATGGAGTACTCCCCCTTTCCTTCTTCCATATCCACCACTGATGTTCAGGATACTGGGAGATTTACTGTTTTACTCAGATTGAGGGCAGCCTGAAGCAGAACTTCCCTGTCAGTCTGCAATAAACATGTTACATAGATGAAAATTAAACCTCTGTTCCTTGATGTCTTTGAAACTTTGACACTGGTTTATCAGTGCCATCTAATCAAAGATGACTGGGAACAAACACAGTCACATGAAATCTGGGTTTGGAGTACTCTCGTAATAAGGGAGACCACACAAAATGGACAACTGCAGGAACGAGAGTACAGGGGTTTAGAAGAGACGTGCTAATAGTGTTTGTACTAGTGTTATGTAATTTGGATGAGGTTTCAAGTAAGCAAGCTGGTTTCACTCTTGTTTGGGTATCTTCAGTAAGCAGGAGACAGTTCTATGATTGAGTATCTCAATATATTTTTATTTAGAAGGCAAAAAGAACAGAGAGCTATAATTGATAAAGAAGGAGGACTGACATAGCTAGTGAAGTGAAGGGGAGGTTTGAGTATGATCATTGTTTGCTCAGAGTCTGTGTGTGTATATTTGTGTGTGTGCGCATGTGCGTGTGTGTGTGTGTGCGCGTGCGTGCTCAGTGTTGGTTACAGAGTGGTCTTGTTTTTTGCCTTGCTTTATCATGGTTAGAATAACCTTGTCTAACACGGGTGTTCTGTAAAATTGTTTCTGTCTAGCAAGAGAATACTACATTCTAGTTGTTAGAGGCAGGCCAGCTTTCTGCTAAGAGCAGGATATTTTTAACTTTTTTTTTTTTCCAATTCCATTTTTTTTTTTTTGTCTAAGGTCAAAGTTAGAAGGAAGGACATTAGTTCAAGATATCCACATCTTTACCTCTGCCGATATTTTATTGTTGAGATGCTTGCCCAGATAACAAATCTGTTTTTATTCTGAACTGAGTCCCTTCTGCTTCTGTGTTGCAGGAGAATTAAGATTTGACAATGGCTGTGCAGTTGCATTTAAGGCTCAAGAAAGGATGCCCAGGCTAACTACAACACAGGTAAATACCAGAACTAAAATGGTTATGTTAATTCTTGTACAAAGTCCCAAAGTAGGGGAATATGATCATCAAAAAGGGCAATGAAAACAAGTCTGAAAAATCCAGCTGAAACTCTGGAAGAGGTGCATCTCTTGAGCTCAGTCATGGACTATTCAATTTGACATATAGTATTTAAATAGTTTAAGCAACAAAGGCTTGCTCTAGCAGAACCTCCCTCTCCTTGACTAAGCAAGCTAAGAGGCAATCCTGTGATTTTATACTTCCCTGGTGGCTCAGACGGTAAAGTGTCTGTCTACAATGTGGGAGACCTGGGTTCGATCCCTGGGTCGGGAAGATCCTCTGGAGAAGGAAATGGCAATCCACTGCAGTACTATTGCCTGGAAAATCCCATGAACAGAAGAGCCTGGTAGGCTGCAGTTCATGGGGTTGCAAAGAGTCAGACACGACTGAGCGACTTCACTTAGTGATTATGTTGGGTCTACTCAGATAATCCAGGAAAACCTCCCACTTAACAATCCTCAATCATATCTACAAGGTCCCTCTTACAACATGAGGCAAACTATTCATAGGTTCTAGGGATTAGGAAGTGAACATCTTTGGGGGCCATTATTCAACATCTATGCCACACATAGAACACGTTAGTTTCATCCAAAAGTCCCAAGGAATCTGAACGTGTTACAGTATCAAGTCAAGTCTAAAATCTCATGCAAGTGTCAATAGCTCAGAAGTCCCAAATCTCATTATCTAAATCATCTAAATTAGGTAGATGAGTTCTGGGTACATTCCTTCCTGGGGAAATTTTTCTCTCCATCTCTGGACCTGTGAGGCTGGGAAATAACTGATTTGCTTCCCAAATAAAAGTCTGGGACAGGCACGTGGGTGTGGGTGTGTGTTCAGTCACTCAGTAGGGTCCAATTCTTTGTGGCCCCATGGACTGTAGCCCACCAGGCCCATCTGTCCATGGGACAGGCAAGAATACTGGAGTGAGTTGCCATTTTCTACTCCAGGAAATCTTCCCAACCAGGGTTTGAACCCATGTCTCTTGTGTCTCCTGCACTGGCAGGTAGAATCTTTACCATTAACACCACCTGGGAAAGCCCCATGTGGCAGGCATAGAACAACAGTTATGGATATTCTTATCCAAGAAGAGAAAATGAAAGAGACAATGGAATCACCCTTTTAAGCAATTTCAAAATCTAGCTGGGCTAACATTTATCAAGTTTCAAGGCTTGTGGAATAACCTCTGTGGCCCATGGCTCTGCTCTCAAGAGTGGCTCCTTCCTCTTTCAGGAGAAAGAGCAAATTTTTACAGTCCAGAAACTTTACCCTAAATCTACATAATATACAAACACATATACATTATAAAATGCAAACAATTCAAAAGTGAATGACTAAAGATCAAATAACCTTATGCCTATGCCACTCCAATACAAGCTGCTTCTACACTGGAGTTGTGAGTTCTATCTTATTTTTCCAAAAATATTTATGCCCCCTTACACAGATAGATAAACAGAGGCAACTTGTCCTGATATTTTAAATAGTATAGGAAAATGGCATTTACCAGTTTCTTGGCTAATGCCTTCTCTATGAGCTACAGGAATACAAATTTCCATAGAATGTGCCAAACAGATGAGGTAAGAATTATTTAATTTTTAGGCAATTCTAAAGAAAAGATCAAATTGCCAACATCTGTTAGATCATAGAAAAAGCAAGGGAATTCCAAAAAACAATCTGCTTCTGCTTCACTGACTATGCTAAAGCCATTGACTGTGTGGATCACAACAAACTGTGGAAAATTCATAGAGAGATGGGAATACCAGACCACCTAACCTGTCTCCTGAGGAACCTGTATCCAGGTCAAGAAGCAAGAGTTAGAACTGGACATGGAACAATGGACTGGTTCAAAATTGGGAAAGGAGTACGTCAAGGCTGTAGTTGTTACCCTTTTATTTAACTTAATGCAGAGTATATAATGTGAAATGCTGGGCTGGATGAACCACAAGCTGGAATCAAGATTGCCAGGAGAAATATCAATAACCTCAGATATGCAGATGACACCACCCCTATGTCAGAAAGTGAAGAGGAACTAAAAAGCCTCTTGATGGAGGTGAAAGAGGGGAGTAAAAAAGCTGGCTAAAACCTCAACATTCAAAAAACTAAGATCATGGTATCTGGTCCCATCACTTCATGGCAAATTAATGGGGAAAAAATGGAAACAGTGACAGACTTTATTTTCTTGGGCTCCAAAATCACTGTGGATGGTGACTGCAGCCATGAAATTAAAAGACACTTGCTCCTTGGAATAAAAACTATGACCAACCTAGACACCATATTAAAAAGCAGAGACATTACTTTGCCAACAATGGCCCATATAGTCAAAGCTATGGTTTTTCCAGTAATCATATATGGATGTGAGAGTTGGACCATAAAGAAAGCTGAGAACCAAAGCATTGATGCTTTTGAACTGTGGTGTTAGAGAAGACTCCTGAGAGTCCCTTGGACAGCAAGGAGATCAAATCAGTCACCTTTAAAGGAAATCAACCCCGAATATTCACTGGAAGGACTGATGCTGAAGCTCCAACACTTTGGCCACCTAATGGGAAGAGCCAACTCATTGGGAAAGACCCTGATGCTGGGAAAGACTAAAGGCAGGAAGAGAAGGGGATGATAGAGGATGAGACATTTGGATGGCATCACTGACCTAATGGACATGAGTTTGAGCAAACTCTGGGAGATAGCGAAGGATAGGGAAGCCTGGTGTGCTGCAATCCATGGGGTTGCAGGGTCAGTCATGACTGAGTAAGTCAGACATGACTGAGTGACTAAACAACAGCAAAAAGAAAATATCATGATTTCTATTTTTATACAAGGTTGCAAAACAGTTCACAGTATCCTAATTTATTTTTTCTTGTAATAATCATTTTTTAGCCCTATTTTTGCTAACATCTTACCTGCTTATTTATCTCAAGGACAATTTCTAGTATCATTCAGAAGTAAAACACATCATGGATATATCAACTCCCAACCGCAAGTAAGACTGCAGTATTCATGATACACCCCTTCTATTTCTTTAACAGCAGAGACTCAATAATTTAAAATAGAATTGGCAGCTAACGCAGAAGTGTGAAATCAGTGTTGGCACCAACAGAGGAGTTTTCATATCGGTTTTTAGTCACACTCTCAGTTTTTCCTCTCACTGCCCTGGTGTAAAATATTCTTTTCTTCTTTCCCTCTAACAGGTGTTACTAAGAGTCAATTTTCATGCTATGTGTTCTTTGTTGAATTTTTGAAAGATGTTTAACCTTAACAGGGTTTTTGAAGAAAGGCTTCTCTGTGGGAACTAAATGTTATTTTACATCAGTCATGTCAGGATTCTTATGGTTATTTTCCATTCTGTGCAATCTTTCGAGGTCTTAAGCACCATAAAGTGGGAAGGGCTATGTATTCTAACAATGCTGGCTGTTCAAACTGCCATTTCCACTATTTTTACATTTTTCAGTTGTGTTGAATGTAACTTAATACAAGTTGTCATAAACAGAATGTACTGTGTTGGAAAAAAAGTTCAGACAAACTAAAATATCCTTGCTATTCTTCATGCATTTATTATGTTGTGTGAGAATTACTGACCTTGGGGAATAGGAAGAATTTACTGAAAGGATCTATGTATCCAATTTAGTGAGTAGAAATACAGTAGACATTTTAGTAAATTCAAAAGAAACCATATAGTTCTGCATAAACTTATGAAAAGAAAGAAATAACTCCAAAAGGGGAAAACAGAAAGATGAATGGCTCTCTTGCCCTTGAAGGAAGAGGAATCAACAATACTAAAAATGTAGCCAAATGGAATCAGATTCCCTAACATCCACACTAGGGCTTCCCTGGTGGCTCTGATGCTGAAGAATCTGCTTGCAATGCAGGAGACTCCGGTTCAATTCCTGGGTCAGGAAGATCCCTGAAGAAGGGAATGGCTAACCACTCCAGTATTCTTGCCTTGGAGAATTCCATGGACAGAGGAGCCTGGCAGGCTGCAGTCTATGAGGTCACAAAGATGTAAGAGAGAGAAACTTGAAGTGGTCCATTTTCAAGGCAAAGTAGCCAGCTCTGAGTGGAAACGTACTAACAGTTAAACTTGTGGACATGACAAAATTGAAGTCTGGACTCTAGATGAAGCTAGGATTGAGGGAGGAGATTAGACTGGATCGTAATCTAAAGAGACAGGACTCGACCCATTGCCTGTGCCCTGGCTCTAAACTTGCCTAAAGAGACTTGCAGAGGGGCCACAGCTCAAGCACCGGGAGGGTCCCTAAGCAAAGAGGATGCTGGGAGAAGGGATGAACTAGCAAGAAAGTCTTTGTTGAAAAATGCAGATGTAAGTTGGGAATGGAGAAAGGATGCTCTATATGGAAATAATGAAACTTAGGCAACATCCAGGAAGATTGTACACCCCATAGTACTCAGCCAATGAGGAACTGGAGGGAAAGCCCTGTGTGTTAGGGAATAAACTGCTTGTTGTAACCACCCTGGGTGTGCCTGCCCACCAGACACCCAATCTTGCAAGACTGTCATTAAAAGTCCTGCTTTTGCCGTGCTTCGTGTCTCAGAATCCATCCCTTAGTTTTGGGCTGGTGAGCGTATTCCTCACAAAGAGACACGACTGAGTGACTAACACTTTCACTTTAATGTCTACACTAGCAAACATAAATGAATTAAATAATACTTAGACTGAGGCAGAATCAAACACAATCCAGGAAACAGCACACCCCGGAAAGTGGACAATTCAAGTGATACATAAATGGCTGACATAAGCCTGTACATTTGAGAAAGCTCTGGCATTCCCCAGACCTGTACTTTGTAATAAAAATTAGGGAACATACACAGTGGAAGCAGTAAACAACACAATGACAAGAGAAAAGCGAACAGGCTAATCAAAAGACAAAAACTGAAAAAAATCCAGAATTCATTAAAAAAAAAAAAGGAGCGAAAACTGAAAATACGAGGAAAACATCTTTTGAAAGAAGGACAGATACAAAAATTCCAAAAACATAAAAACCACAGCTACAGAATAATGTGTTTTGAGTTGACAAAAGTCTCCAGTTTTCAGAACCAAATGATTCAACTTACCAGAAAAAATATTTTCTTGTTTTATCCTTAAAAATTCAAACTTTATTAAGAATAAAGGCTTACAAGAATTCTGTCCAGGAGAATATTCCAAGAAGAATTATGAGGCTGGACTCAGGAGCCATTAAGACTCTCAGCTCCAATTCTAGTTAAAAATATAACTTTTACCTAATTATTTAACATTTGCAGACATTACTTTCTAGAATAATGAATTATTCTAGAATTTGTAGAACAAATTGACAGCATTTTGTTGCTATAAAAAGAGAAATAAATAAAAATCTTTTCCAATGTGCCCTGCCTTTTCTGGAGATTATGCTGAATGACTGTTTTTTTATGATAAGCTAAATAATCCAAAAGTTTCTACACACAGAAAAGCTTAATGGTTTGTGAAAGGTAGAATCTAGAATGTGAATTACATTAAATGATCTATATGGTCATTTCCATCTCTAAAATTCTATGACTCTGTTGTGCAAGATAGATATAATAGTTTTAAAGTGTTCAATGCAATTAAAATATAGAATGGGTAATATGCTTAATGAGTTTATTCAGTTGTAAAGGAAGCTGTAAAAATAATTTGTTAAACTCTCCTCCCTTTGGCCTTGGCAGGCACTTAACATTTTGATTAAACAGTAAAAGAAGTCTATTGAAGAGCAAAAGAAACCTTAAGTTGCTTAAGGCCAGCAGCACTCTTTGGGCCAATGTTTCTCTACATTTCAATGTGATTTTGCTATATGAGGTTTAAAATATTTACATAAGGCTTCTGTTTAGGGAACAATTATCCTATCTTCACTTTTACGATTTCTAACTGCCACATTAACTGCATTGGTATTGATTCAGATAATAAAATGCAATCAGTAGTCAATGAATTGGATAATTTTCTTATGAACTTGAGGGCCTGGTGTATTTGCTTTTACATCCATGCTTTTATATCAGCTCCCAGGACACCTTTCTTTCACAAACCATTAAGTTTTTCAGTGTGTGGAAACTTTTGGATTATTTAGCTTATCATAATAAAACAGTCCATTCAGCATAATCTCCAGAAAAGGCAGGCCACATTGGAAAAGATTTTTATTTATTTATCTTTTTATAGCAACAAAATGCTGTCAATTTGTTCTATAAACGCCTGAATAAACATTTTTAGGAAAAATATTTAGGCATCATGACTTTTACGTGTTTTTTCTCAATCCCAAGCCAATAGATTTATGTCGTAAAATTCTTCTCACAACCAAAAAACAAAAACATAAATTAAAGGTCTCCATATAAAAAGCTGTAAGTGTTAGGAAAACAACAAACATCATGGTATAAGAGCTTTTAAAATCTGTAGCAGACATCCATCATGAATTTGCACTTTTGAACATGAACTATCCACTGTTTCTGTTCAACCACTTTTATGGCAGCTGTGAACCTAATTTTGTGGGCTGGAAGACAGAACTCTGGTAAGACTCACTCTTAACCTTCTCTGTCATTTCTTGAGGCATATTTTAAGAGTCCAGAGTCACACGAGGCTGTAACGTCATATGCATATACTCATCTTTCCACCACCTTCACTTGAAAAGTTCCATGGTCACAAAATTCAAAACTGAACACAAAAACCCGCAAAATGGACAAAAACCAAAAAACTGAACTCAGGTCTGTTCTTCATGTGTTCATAAGGCATTCAGTTTCTTTGAGTTCAGGTATCCATGAGAAAGACCTGAGCAAGGCTTAAAATTTTTGCCTCACTCTGGCTTCTTATGTAATCTGGTACATTTGCAATTAGAAACCTGGTAGCCTTGGGTCAGCTGCTCCTGTGTTTCTCGTTTATTTGGTCCATTGCAGACAGGATGCTTGAAAATCTGCATCTTTGAGGGTGGAGTCCCAGTAAAAATTCCACCTACGACTATGGGGATAAAGAGAAGTTCATTGCACCCAAAGGTGTAATTGGTTGATAATCTTCAACCCAGATCTATTAAAATTACTATTATATTTTGAACTTTAATCACTCCTATACATATATTTCTGTTTTGGAAAAATACGGTGTTCTAATAAAAGGGATTCCCTGGTGGCTCAGAAAGTAAAGAGTCTGCCTGCAATGCAGGAGACCCAAGTACGATCCCTGGGTCAGGAAAATCCCCTGAAGAAGGAAATGGCAACCCATTCCAGTATTCTTGCCTGGAAAATCCCATGGACAGAGGAGCCTGGCGGGCTACAGTCCATGGGGTCACAAACAGTTGGACATGACTGAGCGACTTCACTTTCACTTTCTAATAAAAATCCATCTTTTTTTATTAAAGCCATCCTAGTGGGTGTGAGGTGCTATCTTATCACAGTTTTTATTTGTATGTTGATGTTGAATGATGCTGAATGCTTTTTTTTTTTTAATGAGATTACTGGCCATTAATGTATTTTCTTTGGAGAAACAGCTATTCAAATCATTTGACCCCTTTTAAGTTGGGTTTTTTTAAATTGTTGAGTGTCATAAGTTTTATATATTTTAGATATTACACCCTTATCAGACACAGAAAATGCCACTATTTTTCCCCATTCTGTGTCTTTTCTCTTTCTTGAGAGTAACCTCTGAAGTAACTGATCTCATTTTTGATAAAGTGCAATTATTTTTTTTTTTAATGAGATTACTGGCCATTAATGTATTTTCTTTGGAGAAACAGCTATTCAAATCATTTGACCCCTTTTAAGTTGGGTTTTTTTAAATTGTTGAGTGTCATAAGTTTTATATATTTTAGATATTACACCCTTATCAGACACAGAAAATGCCACTATTTTTCCCCATTCTGTGTCTTTTCTCTTTCTTGAGAGTAACCTCTGAAGTAACTGATCTCATTTTTGATAAAGTGCAATTAATTGTTTTGTTGCTTTTGATTTTCATGGCCTGAGCCTTTGTTTAATCCAAGGTCATGAAGATGTACATTAAAGTTCTAAGAATTTTATATTTTGATCTTTTATATTTAGTCTTTGGTCCATCTTATGTTAGTTTTTATATATGATTCAGTTCAGTTCAGTCGCTCAGTCGTGTCCAACTCTTTGGGACCCCGTGAATCGCAGCACGCCAGGCCTCCCTGTCCATCACCATCTCTCGGAGTTCACTCAGACTCACATCCATCGAGTCCATGATGCCATCCAGCCATCTCATCCTCGGTCGTCCCCTTCTCCTCCTGCCCCCAATCCCTCCCAGCATCAGAGTCTTTTCCAATGAGTCAGCTCTTCACATGAGGTGGCCAAAGGACTGGAGTTTCAGCTTTAGCATCATTCCTTCCAAAGAAATCCCAGGGCTGATCTCCTTCAGAATGGACTGGTTGGATCTCCTTGCCGTCCAAGGGACTCTCAAGAGTCTTCTCCAACACCACAGTTCAAAAGCATCAATTCTTCGGCGCTCAGCCTTCTTCACAGTCCAACTCTCACATCCATACANTTTAGCATCATTCCTTCCAAAGAAATCCCAGGGCTGATCTCCTTCAGAATGGACTGGTTGGATCTCCTTGCAGTCCAAGGGACTCTCAAGAGTCTTCTCCAACACCACAGTTCAAAAGCATCAATTCTTCTGCGCTCAGCCTTCTTCACAGTCCAATTCTCACATCCATACATGACCACAGGAAAAACCATAGCCTTGACTAGATGGACTTTAGTTGGCAAAGTAATGTCTCTGCTTTTGAATATACTATCTAGGTTGGTCATAACTTTTCTTTCAAGGAGTAAGCGTCTTTTAATTTCATGGCTGCAGTCACCATCTGCAGTGATTTTGGAGCCCCCAAAAATAAAGTCTGACACTGTTTCCACGTAGCTTATGGTAATTGTAACAATTGCTTTCTCTTTGGGGGAAAATATACAGTCATATACAGTCATATTTTTATGTAATTTTCTAGGTTATATAATGCTTCTCATACATTGCTACACCAAATCCTTAGAATAACCTTTAGATGTATTTCAGGCTGGGTATGCTGTTGTTGTTTAGTTGCTAACTTGTGTCTGACTCTTTGCAACCCCACGACTGCATCATGCCAGGTTTCCCTTCCTTCACCATTTCCCGAGTTTGCTCAAATTCATGTCAGTTGAGTTGGTGATACCATCCAACCATATCGACCTCTGTGATATCCTTCTCCTGCTGCCTTCAATTTTTCCCAGCATCCCAGTTATAGCTGTAGCTAAATTTAATATAGCTGATTCCAATGAATCAGCTTTTCTCATCAGGTGGTCAAAGTATTGGAGCTTCAGCTTTAGCATTTGTATTTTTGAATGAATATTCAGGGCTAATTTCCTTTAGGATTGACTGGTTCGATCTCCTTAAGGTCCAAGAGATGCTCAAGAGTCTTCTCCAGCACCACAATTTGAAAGCATCAATTCTTTGGCGCTCAGGCTTCTTTATGACTGGGTTTGCTTATTCTGGTTCTGCACATAATGAAACTGCTACTTCTACAACTTAAGAGGATTGGGAAAGTAACAGAACCAATGAAAAGTGCAGCAAAGTATTGAAACTAAATTGTCAAATGAAATTCTATGCTAGTTTTTAAATGAAATTCTATACTAGTTTTTAAATCAAACAAGTAACATTTTTTTAAAAATTGTCATTTATCTGTTTTTTTCTTCTGCTTAGATCAGAGAAAAACTCCCATTATACACCAAGTGTTCCCTCTAAGAAGATAACTGATAGCACAGAATAACATAATGTGGATATCAAATCATCTTTCCAATGGTTTTCTTTCCATTTACATTAAGAGCTGCCATTCTAATTAAAATGAATTTCTAATATATCCTATATTATGGGAAAGGAAAAAGTAGATGATCTGAATGAATTTTCTCCTCAGCTGCTGTATTTCACTTTCTAATCAATGTACTAGAAAAGTGTTTAACCACCAAACATGAATTTTGTGTTAAGAGAAAATTGCTCTTTGCAGTTTGGAAAATCAGCCTTCAGAGATATAAGAATGAGACAATGCTTTTGTTTGTGGAAAAGTCAGAGGGAGAAAAGCCTCCCTTTGGAGATCAGTCTTTGTAAATGGTTGAACTTTCCTCAACACCACTCTCTGCTTATTGTATCCTTCCCCTCGCCCCACCCCCCCAAATAACTAGAGAATGCCCTGAACAAATACTTTATACATGATTTTAAAATACTATATATCCAGAAATGCCAGGAATTTGTCTTGGCAATTTTCATGAGTATGTAAAGAAATAAAAGAGGAAAACTTTTAAAAAATAGGAAGTACGGTGATGTTAAAGAAGATGGTAATTGGAAAATGCCCACTGCTACTGCTACTGCTAAGTCATTTCAGTCGTGTCCGACTCTGTGTGACCCCATAGACAGAAGCCCACCAGGCTCCCCCATCCCTGGGATTCTACAGGCAAGAACAGTGGAGTGGGTTGCCATGTCCTTCTCCAATGCATGAAAGTGAAAAGTGAAAGTGAAGTCACTCAGTCATGTCCGACCCTCAGTGACCCCATGGACTGTAGCCTTCCAGGCCTCTCCGTCCATGGGATTCTCCAGGCAAGAGCACTGGAGTGGGGTGCCATTGCCTTCCCACTGGGTATAAAATCCTGATGATCACTGATAAAACCAGTGTCCATTGCATAGTTAGAATGAGAGGAGAGGAAGGAAAAAATATATCCATTCTGCAAGTTTAACTATAAAGTAAAGGAGTAATATAACTGAAGCCAGCAGGAGACTTCCTATTATTTTTATTGATATCTTATCTTGAATGAACGGAATTAGTTTTTCTCCTAAGTTGAATATAACTTCTAAACTTCTTTAAAAATATATAATATGTGAGACAGCTTTATATTTTGCATTTTCTCTGTGGATAGAAGTTCAGTTCAGTTCTGTCCCACAGTCATGTCCGACTCTTTGCAACCCCATGAATCGCAGCATGCCAGGCCTCCCTGTCCATCATCAACTCCCGGAGTTCACTCAGACTCACGTCCATCGAGTCCGTGATGCCATCCAGCCATCTCATTCTCAGTCGTCCCCTTCTCCTCCTGCCCCCAATCCCTCCCAGCATCAAAGTCTTTTCCAATGAGTCAACTCTTCACATGAGGTGGCCAAAGTACTGGAGTTTGAGCTGTAGCATTATTCCTTCCAAAGGAATCCCAGGGCTGATCTCCTTCAGAATGGACTGAGGATAGAAGACAGCCTGGATAATCTTGCCTCTACCATAACTATTCCTGACTTCCACAATCAAGTTTATAAAAAAGTAACAACGAGTCTCTGAAAACTTAAATTGTGTGGCTTCAAGGCCACATAATTAACTCTGATCACTGCATGATACATTTTCATGATTAAAACTGCCCAACTTGCCTAAATGTGTTCATTTCTTTGCTGAGTTAAAATTAATGGTATGATAAAATTTCAGTTACTACCATCTCTAAGACACTTTGTCAACAGTGATTCTCAAAGTCTTTTATTTTTGGCAAGGAAAGGTGATATTATATTTGGCAAGGATAGATGAGATTATATGCATTATACATACTCCTGGCTGATGTCATTTAAGGTGAAAAAATAACTTTGCAAGTCTTTGAAAGTTAATTTCTTAAAAAAAATAGAAAACTATCTTGAAGATAGGATTTGTTTTCTTTTCTCTTAACTTTCAGAGACTTTTGAGACTTTTTCCAACTCAAGATTTTTTGGTTTTTGTTTGCTTGGTTTTTTTTTGCTTTGACTTTTTATTCTGTTCAGGTGCATTGAAGCATTTATGCCAGACAATCTCATTGCTTAAGTTTACTTTTTAGCTTTTTAAATTTCTTATACCCCAAAAGATTACCTGTCAACATTTATAAGCCTTCTAAAACTAGGTGTAGTAATAACCATCTTAAGTGAAATTTAGCAGCTATGTCTTCTCCTCAGATTCCATGTCTGTTCTCTGAAAAATTCTGGAACTTGCACTAGAACATATGCCCCAAACAGTGTTATTCTTTCTGCACAGCCCTTGTGAAACGTTTTTATAACAAAAGTAGTTCCATTTGAATCTAAATTCTATTAGAACTTTTTTATTTTTCCTACAATGGAATCTGACTCCTGCTATTTATTTGACTTTGTATTTTTAATTCATTAAAAGTCTTCAACAATATCCGTATTTTAAAGGCTCTAAAAATAAGCCTATTATTAACTCAAAAAGTATGTTTTTTTCTTAGTTCACTAAAGCTTTTTCTCATGTCTTATAAATAATTATTAACATTATTTTATACTTTCAAGGACTTCACAGTACTTTTAAATTGCCTCAGTTCATGAACATAAATATTTATGAAAAATTTTATAAGTTGCTACCTTTTTGTATGCCTTTGTGTCTGGTTATGTCTATTGTCACAGTGAGACACCCTGCAACCAGGATTTTTATGACTTTGAAGAACTTTGGCATGCTGTTCATCTAAAAATTAATCATTTTCATGGAAATCCTTAGCAAATGTGAAAATTCATCTCTAGAGAACTTTACAAGATCTATTCACTATATTTCATTTAATTTGCAAAAAAAAATGCTAGTCATAAAGATTCCTAAAGTAAATAGGCTGCTACTTTTTGAAAGTAAACAAACAAAATCCTGGTTTTTAACTTGTCTGCTTTAAGATATGTTCTAAAATCATACTTTATTTGAAATTATTGATTATAGAAATTCATTGCATATATAAAGTATGAAACTAAATATCATATTATTTCTCATTTTCAAAATATAAAATGCTTTCCATATCTTCACATGATTTATTGTTTGGAAACAGGAGAGATATCTAGTTTCTTGTCCTACATGCCATCTGGAGATGTGTATAAGAGACAGATAAAAACACAAAATGCATTAAAGATCTAAATGCAAGACTGTATACTATAAAACTCCTAGAGAAAAACATACACAGAACACTCTTTTGATATAAATTGCTGCAATAATTTTTTTAATCCATCTTCAAAAATAAAGAAATAAAAGCAAGAGTAAACCAATGAGAGCCAAATAAACTTAAAAGCTTTTACATAGCAAGGAAAACCATAAACAAAATGAAAAGATGACCTACTGAATGAGGGAAAATAGTTGTTAATGATATGACCAATAAGAGATTAATATTCAACATATATAAATAGCTCATACAACTTGACATCAAACAACACGAAAAAAAACTTCAGTTAATAAATGGGCAGAAGAATCAAATAATATTTTTCAAATAATATATGTATATGACACATGAAAAGGTGCTCAACATTCCTAATTACCGGGGAAATGTAAGTCTAAACCACACTGAGCTATCACCTTATGCTAGTCAGAGTGGTTGAATGAAAAAGAATACAAATAACAAATATTGGTGAGCATGTGGAGGAAAGGAAACATTTGTGCACATTGGTGGTAATATAAATTGGTGCATCCACTATGAAAAACAATATGGAAGCGTCTCAAAAAACTAAAAGTAGAGGACAGAGGAGCCTGTAGGCTACAGTCCATGGGGTCGCAAAGAGTCCGACATGACTGAGTGAGTTCACTTTCACTTTTCATTTTAATGCATTGGAGAAGAAAATGGCAACCCACTCCACTGTTCTTGCCTGGAGAATCCCAGGATGGCGGAGCCTGGTGGGCTGCCATCTATGGGGTCGCACTGAGTCGGATGCAACTGAAGCGACTTAGCAGCAGCAGCAGCAGCAGAACTACCATATGGCCCAGTAATTGCACTTCTGCAAATATTATAAAAAGCAAAAGCAAAAATACTAATTTGAAAATATTTATACACACCAATATTCATAGCAGCATCATTTACAATTGCCAAGATATGGACTCAATCTAAGTATATATTAACAGATTAATGAGTAAAGAAAAAATGACATATACATCCAATGGAACACCACTCTGCCATAACAAAGAATGAGATTTTATCATTTTCAGCAATATAGATGGAAAGGGAGGACATTATGCTCAATGAAGTAAGTCATACAGAAAAAGACAAACACTATTCAGTTATCACTTAAATGTGGAATCTAGAAAAACAACGAACTAGCAAATAAAATAAAAAAGCAGATTAACAGATATAAAGAACAAACTAGTGGTTACAAGTAGAGAGGAGGGGAGCGGTAATTTGTATGGTACATGAATTATATCTCAATAAAGCTAAGGCCAGGCTTTCTAGGTGGCACTAGTGGTAAAGAATCTTCCTGTCAATGTAGGAAATGTAAGAGATGTTGTTCAGTCCCTAGGTCTGGAAGATCCCCTAGAGGAGAGTACAGCAACTAGCTCTAGTGTTCTTGCCTGGAGAATCCAATGGACAGAGGAGCCTGGTAGGCTACAGTCTAAAGGGTCATAATGAGTTGGACACAAATGAAGCAATTTAGCATGAATGCATGCAAAGCTAGTACCATAAATATACATATATATACTTTAATACTACTTAAAATATCAAAATCAAAAATTAAAACTAAATGTAAACCTCATTCAGTATTACATTACGAAAAAATAATGAATAAAAGATATATAATTTGAGTCTTCCCAGGTGATAGTAATAATGCACTTAGTTAAATTAGCAGAATCTAAATGTAATTCAAATTGTAATATGTTTCATTCCCCTCAATGACAGCATGCTGTTATTCGAAAACTTTGATGTTTGGGGAATTTAGATTATTTCAATAATTATTTAGCATACTCTTTTATGAAACCTGTTATAGAATTACAATTTATAAATGTATGAAATTGGAGCTTATAATTTTATACATTTTTATTATTTTCAAAATTCTAGTATTCTTGACTGAAGAATTCCATGGACAGAGGAGCCTGGTAGGTTACAGTCCATGGGGTCACAAAGAGTCAGACATGACTGAACAACTTTCACTTTTGGCTAATTGCAATATTTCTTTAATGTTAAGAATTTGACAAGTTTCTTATGTGAAAAAAATCTCAGTAAGTTATGATTAATCTTTTCATAATTTCTGATGGCTTTATATGGCTGTCTTATATGACAAAAAGAGAATGAAATTAGGTATTTGTCTTCAAGAGTTAATACTTTGCATGACATAATAATGTCTAATATTTTTAAACGCTTACCTTTGCCAAGAACTATCCTAAAGGTTCTATATAAATTTTCTTATTAAATCCTCATAATATTGATCTGATAGGTACTATTACTCTCACCATTTCAAAGATGAGGAATTTGAAGCAACCAGTGTTAAAATCACTCATTAGAATCTATGTCATTCAATTAGAACCAGGATTTGAACCCTTATGCATTGATCCCATAGCCAAATCTTTTAACCACAAAGTGAAAGAAAGTGAAGTTGCTCAGTAGTGTCCAACTCTTTGTGACCCCATGGACTGTAGCCCACCAGGTTCCTCTGTCCATGGAATTTTCCAGGCAAGAATACTGGAGCACGCGGCCATTTCCTTCTCCAGGGGATCTTCCCAACCCAGGGATCAAACCTGTGTCTCCTGCATTGGAAGCAGATGCTTTACCACCTGAGCCATCAGAGAAGCCCTTTAACCACAAATATGGATGCAAATAAAGAAAAGCCTCAAATTGAACAATAAGCATCAAAATGTTTCAATGGGGGTAAACTGGCAAATTTTTCCTTTTGGAGATTTTCTCATATAAGCTTTTCTTTGAGAAGGATATGAGAGGAAGATTAATCCTGACAAACTAAATACTTTTAAAGATACAGATTAACAATGAAGGGTGTTATCACTCATTGCTTTTTATAACTAGAACATACAGTGTGAAAATGGTAGAAGTAGGATTTGGGAAAAATAAATGTTGGTTGTAGTCAAACTGAATTCTATTTAATTGTACAGAAAAGAGAATGAAATTTATTATAAATGAAATCTGAAGTCATTAAACAATTTTAAAGATATACAAAGAAATGATTTTAAACTATCTTAATGCTCTGTATTTATTATACTGTATAGCAAAAAATTTAGGGAGGCACAAATTTGAAATACATAAACTATTAAGCCTTCAGTGATGGGATCTACTTGGCCCCCTAAATGGAAAAATCAGCAACCACAAGGGAAAAAGAAAGTCTAATTTAAAAATCTTTTGCTAACATAAACAAAGTCTCCCTTAAAATACAGCCATCATAAATCCCTCTCCAAAAGATCTATGTTCAAAAAGGAGACAGACCACTTATAACTAGATGAGAAATCACAGAAACAAAACTTTCCAAAACTTTTACTTGTTTCCCCCAACTTTTTTCTCATTAATTTTCTAACATTTGAATTCCCCTGAAATCTTTACCTTCTCTTTAAGAGGATATGTTCTGTTCAGTTCAGTTGCTCAGTAGTGTCCGACTCTTTGCGACCCCAAGGACTGCAGCACGCCAGGCTTCCCTGTCCACTACCAACTCCCGGAGCTTGCTCAAACTCATGTCCCTTGAGTTGGTGATGTCATCTAACCATCTCATCCTCTGTCATCCCCTTCTCCACCTGCCTTCAATTTTTCCCAGCATCAGGGTCTTTTCCAATGGGTCAGTTCTTTGCATCAGGTGGCCAAAGTACTGGAGTTTCAGCTTCAGCATCAGACCTTCCAATGAATAGTCAGGACTGATTTCCTTTAGGATTGACTGGTTTGCTTTCCTTGCAGCCCAAGGGACTCTCAAGAGTCTTCTCCAACACCACAGTTCAAAAGGATCATAATATATTACTAATATGTAAGTTGAGTAATGCCACTCTCTTATATACATTGGATGGTGCTGGACAGAGAATAATATCCAACTTTTTATCCTGATATAGAGCCTAAAAGATCTGACCGCTCTTCTCTTTTAGAGCTACATGTCTCAGAAACAGTATAGCACAGTGGTTCAGAGGCCATTCTTTGTGGACAAATTCCCTTCAATGAGTTGTTACTTCACCTATTTCCTATTGATTGCAAGGAGATCAAACCAGTCAGTCCTAAAGGAAATCAGCCCTGAATACTGAAGCTGAAGCTTCAGTACTTTGGCCCCCTGATGAGAAGAGCCAATTCATTGGAAAAGACCCTGATGCTGGGAAAGATTTGAAGGCAGGAGGAGAAAGGGATGACAGAGGATGAGATTTTGGATGGTATCACCGATTTAAATGACATGAGTTTGAGCAAACTTTGGGAGATGGTGAAGGACAGGGAACCCTGGTGACTGCAGTCCGTGGGGTTTTAAAGAGTTGGACAGGACTGAACAACTGAAAAACTATTTCCTAATTTGAATAATGAGAATAAAATAATTCTTTTTATGTGCTCTGTTTAGTCACTCATTTGTGTCCAACTCTTTGTGACCCCTTTGACTGCAGCCTGCCAGGTTTCTCTGTCTATGGGGATTCTCCAGGGAAGAATACTGGAGTGGGTTGCCATGCCCTCCTCCAGGGGATCTTCCCAGCCCAGGTCTCCCCAGTTGCAGGCAGAATCTTTACTGACTGAACCACCAGGGAAGCCCATTATTCTTATAGACTTGTGAAATAATGCTTAATCCAAGGAAAGCACTCAATAGATATTAGATGCTATTACTTGTCAGTTTTAAAATATTTTTACCCCCTACGTTTCTTATGTGGTCTTTTTATTTTTCAGCAAATATTTTGGCTTTTGAAAAAAATAATAATGTTTTTAGATATACAATGTGTCAGGTACTAGGTGAAGAAACCATGCTCCAATGCTTTGTGGATAGCTCTTTTCATAATGGACATACTGGGGGTAAAAAGACGTAATATCCCAAAGGTTCATTTACGTACACAAAGACATTTAATTATAACTGTGGCAAGCTTACTACAGACAAATATTCAATGTAATCAGTTACAAGGAAATATGACCTTGGGATGTGACATATAACCTAAGTCTAAAGCATGAGCAAGAGTTAGCCTGATGAGTGAGGTTTAAAGGATAGAAATTTATAAGAGGGCAAAGTGTTTAGATTCCCCATCCAGATTTCAAACTCTAATTGCTTGAATTTGCCTAGTCATTTTTTTAAATAAACGTGCTCTTTATTGTTCAACCCCCTAAGCTTTTTTTTATGACCTAATCCAATGTTCTCAACTATACACACATTTCTTTGCCTTCAAGCCTTAGTCTCATCCCTCTTTTATATTTTCTTATCAAGAATACTTTTTCCTTTACCTTGTTCATTACAGACAAAAATTATTGAAATTACCTCAGTTGTATCTCTAGACTCTCAAATAGTCTTTCACAATGAGCTGTTATCATACTTGTGCTGTTGATGGCATTATTTCCTAAAACTACTGGATGTTGTTGTTACTCACTGTCTCTTATTAAAATGAGAACTAGGGAAAGTACACACTGGGTAATAGTGATGGGATTTAAATCATACTCCCCCACTTACTAGTTGTGCTTTTATGGGCAAGTTTTTAAATTCTTTTGGCCTCAATTGAAACATGCAAAATTGGAGTATCAATCATATCTCTCTGTGTTTTTATTTGTTTAAGGGTAAAATGAGATTACATATTAGTTAGCACATAATTAAATGCTTAATAACCTATTATTTTCATTAGCTTATCTTCTAATATAAGATATCAGATCTAACCTGTATGAATTTTAAAGCCTATTTTACTTTTTAGTTTATATTCATATATTGTAACAAGATAGGAGTCTCTCTCAACTTTGCCACTTCTTATCCTGATAGGAAGATTTTTCCTTAAGCCTGATAAAATCCCATGAGAAGCACTCATTTTTTTACTGAGATAACAAATGTTTACTTTATAGATGCTCTACTCTGGGGAATCCAAAGATCTCCTCACACAGAGCACTCTAAAGAACTATCAAGGCTTTTCTTGGATAGAGCTATTAGGTAGGAAGTAGATATGAGCAATGCCCCTAGCCAAAAAGGATGTAAGCTGATCTCTAAACTTCATTCCAGACACACCCAGGAGAGCTCAAAGATACGCTACAAAAATAACCAGACTTTTCCAACTCCTGCACATGCACCCTAGGCACATAGTGGATACAAACTAATTGCAGCAGGGGCTTCCTTAGCTAACTTTAGGCAGCTAGGAGCCCATTGCTGCTACTGCTAAGTCGCTTCAGTTGTGTCCGACTCTGTGCGACCCCATAGACGGCAGCCCATCAGGGCTCCCCCGTCCTTAAGATTCTCCAGGCAAGAATACTGGAGTGGGTTGGCATTTCCTTCTCCAATGCATGAAAGTGAAAAGTGAAAGTGAAGTTGCTCAGCCGTGTCCTACTCTTAGTGACCTCATGGACTACAGTCTACCAGGCTTCTCCGTCCATGGGATTTTCCAGGGAAGAGTACTGGAGTGGGTTGCCATTGCCTTCTCAGAGGAGCCCATTAAGTGTTCATAAATATTCTACACATACATACATCGATTATAACAGACTGAATTATGGGAAGATTGTGCAACAAAATCTGTTGTTATGTAACCTGCAACTGTCAGTCTTCCTTGCTGCTGCTGCTGCATTCCCTTTCCTGATTGGTGGTGGGTACAAGCCCTATTTTGCACAGGGCACAACCAAGAGGAAGAGACAGGAAGTATAAAAAAGGGGAAGCCAAGAGGGATTATCATGACTTCTTTAGGGTCTCTCTGTCTCCATGCCTTGGAGGTGTCTGTTTAATAGGCATTCTGCTTGCTTGAGCTGTAACTGAGCTGTGACTTGTTTGTTGTTATAAACCCCTTAGTCCCTCTTTCCAAATCTTTGTTGTGATGAGACAAGAACTGAGGGAGAGAAATAAACCAACCCGACAGAGTCCAACAAGTTGTAGGTCTCTGAATTTCAACTTCTATTGTATCGTTTAGTGGTGATTACAGGCCAGTGATTTAAGAAGTAGACATATTTTAGAGATCAGAAAGCTGAAGCTAAGGATGATTGAGAAACAGAGAGATTTGCTTGTTGTTCAGAAGCCTGGTGTGCTGCAGTCCATGGGTCAAAAAGTCAGACACGGCTGAATGCCTGAACAACAACAAGCAGATCTATCTGATTACTAAGTTCAAGGATATATGATAAGGGAACACGTAAGAAAGGAAAAATGTAAGGGATAATGTTTCTTATATTTATAAATATTATTTATATAAAACAAGCTTGTTAACAGATAACTGTATGGGCAGTTGAAGGTTAGCCATGTTTTTAAAGTGTTGTTTATTTAGAATTTGCATGTCTCTTGTGTTAATAATATTTTTTTAAAGTATTATCAATTATTCAGTACCAGAATTATCAACTTAAAAAGGAGATGTGTATAAGAGACAGCTTTTAATTTTAAGAGAGATATACAAAAACATCAGTATTAGGAATGATTGTGAACTGTTGAAAAATAAAGAAAATACTATTAATATTATTGGAAATACACTTGGGAAATTACTTAGAATGTCATAAAGACAATATATATTTTACACTGTTATTAAGTTAGAACATTTTCTAGTAGATAATTACATATATTTTCATTAAGGCTTTTGATTTTGTGTTTATGATCTTTGTGTTGTTTCAAAGAGGCTATGTTTTCTAGCACCTCCACCTGGATGCCACCAATTTTTAGTGTTCTTTTATTATATACATTACCAGAGGGATGCTCCACTTTGGAATGTTCAAAATGAAAATCTCTTTCCCTTTATAAATACTTATTTTTCTATTGAGACATACTTTTGCCAATTGCTAGTCTGTTTGGTTTCATCATAGCTCATGCTCTGTCCACTTGATGCTGGCTTTATTTTTACATGAGATCTAGTGTTGGATAACAGTTTGATCTGTACACAAATATTAATTCTCAGTATCCAATAGGTATTATGTAGTCTCTAATTAAACTCTTCCATCTGTATTTTGGTGATAGAAGTAGTTCCTGATTCATAAATTTGTTGTTAGGTGCAAATGTGTTTACTTAACCAAAGAGTTGGCAGTACCTGGTGCCTTATAAGGACTTTCTTGGTAAATATAAACTATCGAAGTACTTCTGCTTTATAGAAATGGTTTTCTTATGTTCTGATCATTTGAACTGTTAAAAAATGTACCCACCAAACGTGATGCTAACTCTCTTTATTAATTATTTTGGAAAACTATATATAATCTGAGACCTTAAGTACCCAATATGAGTTGCTCCCTTTCCCACCCTTTGCCGCTCATAATTTTAAAATACAGTTACAGTAGAGATAAGTAACTGTGTGCTCCTTTAAGTTAAGAACCTAATTTTAAGGTAATATTAGTATTTGATACATTAATCTATGATTACAAATACACAAAGAAGTGCTTTTCTGTCAAGGGGTTAGTCAGCTTTTGTTTTATACAAATAGTCAACTCCTTCTTTATATTAGTGGGATATACTAAATAAATCTGGCATATTATCGATGCTAGTATGGGTCATATTTGTATCTTATGTGTATTTAGGTACATGTTAAAAACGAAAAACCTCTGAAGGATCTTGAAGCCAAATGACACTTTAAACTGGTAGTCTAATTGACTTTGTTATCCTATTGTAAAATAATATCATTTATGTTTTTAAGCTTCTTCACGCTAAAATAAGTAGTTTCAATGTCACTTCAATCTTATCAGATATCAGGGATGTATTTAAAATATTTTATTTTTAGTAGATTTAAACTGTATTTTCTTATTCATGTTTTCACATCATTAGAAATTAAACACCTATAGAGAACATCCTCATGCAGTGGCCTTCTATTTCTAGAAAATAGGTTATTTCATTTCTTAAGGTCCCAAGATGAGATTTCACTCTCATGCCATCTGGCAAGATAATAAGATAACATCTAAAATCAATACTTTAATATGATCCTGGCTAAAAAACTAGCCTCAATGAGAATTGATGGCATATGGCTGAAGCTTAAGAAAAAGCAAAAAGGCTAATGTTACTTTTTTGAAAAATGCACAAAGAGCCTAGTTTTTTTTTTTAAGAAAGAATATAAAGCATAGACTATTTCAATTCATAAAATTTCTCATTGCATATGATGAAAATACTTTCATAAAGTCCTCTTCCCAAATATATTTTATATTTAGTTTGCAAAGCTCCAATTTTTAAAGAATAAATATTTTAATTTATATGAATTAAGTTAAGGACAAAATGAGACAAGTACATGCAAAAATCCATACATAGGTGCACAAGGATATTTAAGCTAAAAAAAGAAACTATAACAAAAATAAAAGAACAAAAACTAGAGAAATTATAAGCAATATAAAACCTGCATTTGTTTCTGCTCCACTTATGAATATACTTTAACTGAAATGAGAATAGGGAGAGTATATTTAGATAACTTTCTCAATTATGGACCTTAATCTTAAACATTGTATGTGTTCTATGGGGATGGGAGTTTGAATAAATTGGTATTTTGCTTAATCACATTGTAGTTGAACATAAGATGTCTATGATTTCAAGCTTTTGACATTTGTTGAGTTTGTTTTAGGATCTTGTATGTTGTCAATATTCTAAAATGCTTTCTGTGTAAATAAAGAGTGTTTCCTTAAGTTAGTCATTATACATTTTATTCCTATACATTATTAAAGAGATATAAAACTTTAGATCAAGACTGCTATTTCTGTTATTTAGGTTGTTTATATCTTTATTGATTTTTAATACACTTTAAGAGCAGTTTTTCTTTCACAGCAAAATTGAGCAGAAGGTACAGAGATTTCCCATATACCTCCTGCTCCCACATATGCATAGCCTCCCTCATTATCAATATCCATCAGCAGAGTAGTATATTTGTTAGAATTGCCAAGTCTACATTGACACATAATCATGCACAGCCTATAGTTTACTTTAGTGTTCACTACTGGTGTCCACATTATCATCCCATGTCCTGTCATGGGATTATGCAGGTAGCCTTGAGGAAGAACTTGAAAGGTCCATTATTGCCCCTCCTATGTGAGAGCAAATCAATCATATTTGTCAGAAACCTGTACTTGTCAGAGTCTTTCCATGAATCTCTTCGAAAATGAATCACTTTTGCAAAAGGACCAGAGAAAAACAGTAACTGCAAGTGACAAAAGACTTAAATATGGCCATCTTTAAAGATGTGATGTTGACTCTGCCAAAGCCTTTGATTGTGTTCAGGTCAGGTCAGTTGCTCAGTTGTGTCCTACTCTTTGCGACCCCATGACTCGCAGCACGCCAGGCCTCCCTGTCCATCACCAACTCCCGATCGTGAGTCAATCAGACTCACGTTCATCAAGTCCGTGATGCCATCCAGCCATCTCATCCTCGGCCGTCCCCTTCTCCTCCTGCCCCCAATCCCTCCCAGCATCAGAGTCTTTTCCAATGAGTCAACTCTTCGCATGAGGTGGCCAAAGTACTGGAGTTTCAGCTTTAGCATCATTCCTTCCAAAGAAATCCCAGGGCTGAATGGACTGGTTGGATCTCCTTGCAATCCCAGGGACTCTCAAGAGTCTTCTCCAACACCACAGTTCAAAAGCATCAATTCTTTGGCGCTCAGCCTTCTTCACAGTCCAACTCTCACATCCATACATGACCACAGGAAAAACCATAGCCTTGACTAGATGGACCTTAGTCGGCAAAGTAATGTCTCTGCTTTTGAATATGCTATCTAGTTTGGTCATAACATTTCTTCCAAGGAGTAAGCGTTTTTTAATTTCATGGCTGCAATCACCATCTGCAGTGATTGAAACACTTCATGGGAAATAGATGGGGAAACAGTGGAAACAGTGTCAGACTTTGACTATGTGGATCACAATAAACTGTGGAAAATTCTGAAAGAGATGAGCATGTCAGACCACCTGACCTGCCTCTTCAGAAACCTGTATACAGGTCAGGAAGCAACACTTAGAACTGGACACGGAACAACAGACTGGTTCCAAATAGGAAAAGGAGCATGTCAAGGCTGTATATTGTCACCCTGCTTATTTAACTTATATGCAAAGTCCATCATGAGAAACGCTGGGCTGGAAGAAGCACAAGCTGGAATCAAGATTGCCAGGAGAAATATCAATAATCTCAGATATGCAGATGACACCACACTTATGGCAGAAAGGGAAGAACTAAAGAGCCTCTTGATGAAAGTGAAAGAGGAGAGTGAAAAAGTTTTCTTAAAGCTCAACATTCAGAAAACTAAGATCATGGCATCTGGTCCCATCACTTCATGGCAGGTAGATGAGGAAACAGTGGAAACAGTGTCAGACTTTATTTTTCTGGGCTCCAAAATCACTGCAGATGGTGATTGCAGCCATGAAATTAAAGGACACTTACTCCTTGGAAGGAAAGTTATGACCAACCTAGACAGAGTATTGAAAAGCAGAGACATTACTTTGTCAACAAAGGTCATTCTAGTCAAGGCTATGGTTTTTCCAGTGGTCATGTATAGATGTGAGTGTTGGACTATAAAGAAAAAGAATTGCTGCTTTTGAACTGTGGTGTTGGAGCAGACTCTTGAGAGTCCCTGGGGCTGCAAGGAGATCCAAACAGTCCATCCTAAAGGAGATCAGTCCTGGGTGTTCATTGGAGGGACTGATGTTGAAGCTGAAACTCCAATACTTTGGCCACCTGATGCGGAGAGCTGACTCATTTGAAAAGACCCTGATGCTGCGGAAGATTGAGGGCAGGAGGAGAAGGGGACGACAGAGGATGAGATGGTTGGATGGCATCACTGACACAATGGACATGGGTTTGGGTGGACTCCGGGAGTTGGTGATGGACAGGGAGGCCTGGTGTGCTGTGGTTCATGGGGTCGCAAAGAGTGAGACATGACTGAGCAATTGAACTGAACTGAAAGATCTGATGAGAGTCATTATAAAGCAATTAACAAGGAAATTTTTTCTGTGATGTACCTTCTAAAATTATAACTGATAACATACCAGGACATATCAGNTGAGACATGACTGAGCAATTGAACTGAACTGAAAGATCTGATGAGAGTCATTATAAAGCAATTAACAAGGAAATTTTTTCTGTGATGTACCTTCTAAAATTATAACTGATAACATACCAGGACATATCAGATTTTTAGGAATTTCACACAAATATAACCTAAAGAAAGTTTAGTAGCACTTAGTATTGGCAGTACTTCCCATGTGATTAAACACACCAAATAAGCCAAATTAGTTTAACATCTTTCTTTTACAAGGAGAGAGAACATATCTTTTGAGATATTCTAGGGACTCTCTGAAAAATTCTAAAGACAGTTCAAGACATCACTTAGCATTTGATTTTAGAAAATTTTGTGAAAAATATAAGGTTTAAAATACTTGATTAAATAGGATTACAGATATGTGAAAGGGTGGTTAGTTATCCACTTAAACACACTGACAAAGAAACTTATAAGACATATATAGGAAATTATGTGGTTGTAAAAAAAACACACACACAAAAAAAAAACACTTAGTTCTTTTAATAAAAAAGAGTAAGTTTTCTTCAGTAAACAGAGTTGATAAAGAAAATCCAATCTCACCTTGACTCCTTTCTCAATAAATATTCTTATTTCACAATCATTTGTAACATTCTGTATCATTCAGCTTTTGTCCAATCTTTTTTGTTAGTTTTTCATTCTGGAACATCATTTTACTTGTGGACAGAATTACTTTTTCACCCAATATCCTTCATATTTTTCCTTATGTGAAAAAAAAAATTTCCTTATAACTTTTCATGTACAGTTATTTTCTCTCACACATTATTTCTAATGGTTGTGTAAAAAACTTTAGTTCTTTAACAAATATTTTTCAGCAATACCTTCTTGGGGTAGAAAAACATCACATATACAAAATATATATGTATAGATATACATAAACATACAGGTAGACACAAACTGAAACCCCACAGCTTTCACTCTAAAGCTTTAAGCATGAATCAGGTATGCCACTTAGATGGCTAGTTTTTTACGGATATCTGTGGTTTTATAAAGACTAGATTTTAAGGGATGGGAACATCTACAGTGGTCTGTACTTTAAAAAGCCTCTTGTCCCCCCTTTTTCTTTCAGTTTTTGCAGGTAAGGTTTTAGCAATCTCCTGGGGTATTTACATTTCAAAGACATGATAAATTTTACAACTTCAAGAGATAAAAGAGTACAAGTTTTCTCCTAGGAGTTTGGAGTATATTTCTCTATTACCAAAAGTCTAAGATAACTGCTGTTTAAATTTTTTCATTGTATTAGGGGTTGGTCAGCATGAGGTATTTTGTCCATTTTATTGTCAGTTACTACAACATTCTCCCATTCTCTCTCATTTTTTGAGAGATTCTACCAGTTACAATCCTAATTGGGCTGTATTGTAGGTGTTCAGGCCTTAATCCATGGCAGCCTTTGCCCTCTTAGCTCTGCAAAACAGTCCACTAAGGTCTCCAATTTATCTTGCCCTCCCAACTTTTATGCCAGCCCTGAAGCCAGTTTCCATTTCCTCCTGCAGGGGATCTTCCTGACCCAATGACTGAATCCTCATCTCCTGCGTTGCCGGTGTGTTCTTTATCACTGAGTCACCAGGGAAGCCACCAGGAAGATACTCTTAGGAGCGCACAGTGTTTTAAATGCAGCATCTGTCTTGCATGTATGAAATAACTGTCTTTTTTTATTCTGCCAACACCTAGATCAACGTGAAGATTCAGGTGTCCTCCAGAAGCTCTCAGGTTCTTACCAGATTCTCCTCTTTGCCCTTTTTGTGGCACTGGCATCAACAGCTTTCCGCTTTCTAGGTAAGCAGTCCTTATATTCAGCACTGTGGACTTTAGACTTGGAAACTGCCTTCATTTTATTTCACAAATTGCCCCAAATGACTCTAGAGTCCACTCTTCCGATTGCCTCTGAAGACGAGAGGTAGGAACTTCCTTGCAGTATAGCAAGACAATAAATAGGATGCATCCAAAATGTGTTTATTGGGATGGTTTCCCATTTATCTTGATACAGGGTAATTTTAGTGTTGCTTCCATCTGAAGGGGCATCCTCCTATAAGCCTTGATTCTCCATGTATATCATCCAGACAGTATTAACACTATGTTTTTATCTCAAAGCTGTATCCTTGGGGAAGCTTCTGGGAACAGGAAATGATATGGAACACACATTCCGAGAACATGGGAGGGGAAAGGAAACTTCCATTTTCCTGGATCCAACTCTAGGGTCAACCAGTAGCAATCATGTCCTCTTGATGACCTTCCATAACACTAGCTGTATATCAATTTTGGTAAACTGACTGTTAAGATCTTTGGCTCAGTTTTTAATCTGGTTGTTTGTTTTCTGATTTTTGACTTTTAGGAGTACTTAGTAAACTCCAGTGTTCTTGCCTGGAGAATCCCAGGGACGGGGGAGCCTGGTAGACTGCCATCTATGGGGTCACACAGAGTCGGACATGATTGAAGCGACTTAGCAGCAGCAGCAAACTTTTGATAACAGTTCTTTACCAGATGAGTCATTTCCAATTAAATATTGTCTCCCAGTCTGTGGCTTGTCTTTTTACTCCCTAAAGTTTTGTCTTATACATTATTAGAGTTGCTAATATTTTGTTAAAGATACTTACATCTATATTCATGAGAGATATTGGTTGATAGGTTTATGATAAGTAATGTCCGTCATTGGTGTTACTCATTTGAAAAGACCCTGATGCTAGGAAAATTGAAGATGGGAGAAGAAGGGGATGACAGAGGATGAGATGGTTGGATGGCATCATCGACTCAATGGACATGAGTTTGAGTAAACTCCAGGAGTTGGTGATGGACAGGGAGGCCTGGCGTGCTGCAGTCCACGCAGTCCCAAAGAATTGGACACGACTGAGTGACTGAACTGAACTGACTGAGCCTTATAGAATGAGTTGAGAAGCATTTCCTCTTTTTCTATTTTTTGAAAGAGACTGTAAAGATTTGAAATAATTTTTTCCTTAAATGTTTAGAAGATTAGTGAACTCATCTGGGCTTGGTGCTTCCTGTCTTGAAAGGTTATTAGTTACTGATTCAAGTTTTTAATACAAATAGGCCTATTTAACCTGTCTATTCCTTCTAGTGTGATTTTGGCAGATTTTGTCTTTCAAGGAATTGGTCCCTTTTATCTAGGTTGAGAAATCTGTGGGGATAACAACTTTATCTGCTTAGCAATAACTTGAAGGGTATATCTGTTTATTTATTAGTAGTAAGAATTGTGACTTTGTCTAAATCTTTTATTTCTGTCAATGTTTGCTTTATATATTTTAGTCTGCATTATTAACCATACAAGTTTAGAATTCTCTTAAGTTTATATTGATTGGTCTTTTTAATATGTGATAATCCTCCCTATTTATAGTATTGAGTAATTATGTTTTCTTAAAGTGTATCTCATGTTAATGTCTCATGTTAATATATCAGCATACTATGGTTGATATTTGCTTGATATATACATATACATGTATATATCAAGTATTTTACCCTCACAATTTTAATATTTTCTAGTGTAACAAGTGTTTCTTAATAGTATGTAACCACTTTTGTTTGTTCTGATTTTGTCCATTGACAATTTTTTAGTTTTGAGTTATAACATTCCATATGCATTTACTGTAGTGACATAAATTTGGATTTAAACATACAATGCTTTTCTGTAATTCCTATTTGCCTCATTTGTGCTTTATGTTATATTAATTTTTATCCCATTCTATTTTTTCATCCATTTGTGGGTTTGGAAATTTTGGCATGCATATATTTTCATTCATGGTTAATACATACATCCTCTGTGAACATAAATCTCAGAATATTTTAACACAAACAAAGAT
This sequence comes from Cephalophus harveyi, assembly GCA_006410635.1. Classification (NCBI taxonomy): domain Eukaryota; kingdom Metazoa; phylum Chordata; class Mammalia; order Artiodactyla; family Bovidae; genus Cephalophus; species Cephalophus harveyi. The sequence continues at coordinate 693,545 of SJYT01083443.1, read as the reverse complement.
CTTTTAAAGTTACAAACTCTTGTTTTCAAATGTTTGAATTCTGATTTATTTTACTATACTCCATGAAACGTTCTTTGTTTTATAAGATCAGTGTTGGATGGATTTAGCTATATACTTATAACTTTCTTTGGTCTTGTTGTGGACTTTTTGCCCCTAAAATTCATATGCTAAAATCCTAATCCTCAATGTGATGGTACTAGCAGGTGGAGTCTTTGGGAAGTGATTAAGTAGTTAGAAAATAAATTATAAGAATGGAAGGAAATCCAATATACAAAAGAATCTAAGTACCTTTGGAAGATAAACAAATGGTATTATACACCTGATCATTGGGAGTTGAAGCTGAGAGGCATATATTGGTGGGCATGTTAGCTCAAAGCATAAATATGCATAATGAGTACAGATGACAGTTACTTAAAGGCGATGGGAGCCAGGCTGCTTATCTAGTCTCAGATTAAGGAGTTCAGATTCTTTGGAGAATAAGTACCATCTTCCTTGTATGAAGCTGATGCCAGAAGATCTGGTCCATAGCTTTAGCTCTAAGAATAAATGCTGAGTGTTTGTGCCCCCAACACAAAATCATATGAAATGTTAATCTCCAGCATCATGGTAATAGGAATGGGGCCTTTAGAAGGAGATTTAGGTAATGAGAGTGGAACTCTTATAAAAGAGATCCCAGAAAACTCTCTTATCTCTTCCACCATGTGAGGACACAGGGAGAAAACAGACATTTGTCAGTCAGGAAGGAGTCTGTCATCAAATCCCTAATGTGTTGCTACCTTAATCTTAGACTTGGAGGAAACTGATAGATATAATTAACTTGAATTCAGCCCAGTGCCACATAAATATATATTTATCACCAACTCTATTTATGTGTAAAAACTTCTAGGAATTTCCCAGTTCCCACTGTGCCAAGTCACCTAGCGTTGTGCCATGGGGTTCAAAAGCGGTACAAACTTATGAAAGAGAAACAAATTTGAGATAAACAGAGTCAGAATGTAGACAGTGGAAAAGCTTTCCAATCATCAGATAAATATGAATATGTATATAGCTGGGAGGGATTGGGGGCAGGAGGAGAAGGGGACGACCGAGGATGAGATGGCTGGATGGCATCACTGACTCGATGGATGTGAGTCTGAGTGAACTCCGAGAGATGGTGATGAACAGGGAGGCCTGGCGTGCTGCGATTCATGGGGTCGCAAAGAGTCGGACACGACTGAGCGACTGAACTGAACTGATATAACTTTTTCTAATGCATAACCAAATCTAAAGCTTTCACTTGTCAAGAATATACTTGGCATTGTAATGAATGAATTTAAAAATTAACATTTTTTAAAAATTAGAAGTGTAATTTTTTTTTTCTGTAGAATTTCTATGTTTTTAGGGAACAAATGGTAGCAGTACTATAGAAATAAAGACCACACAAACAAGAACAAGAATGGGCTGTTTTTTCAGATATTGCAATAGCAGGGCAGCCACTAGTCTAGAGTTTGGCAGAGACTCAAAGTTAGTGGGAAAGCATTAAGTGGAAAGACTAAGTATATCCTGATTATAGGCTATTGACATGGAGAAACAGCCAAAGGGAGGCTAAGCAGTTGCAGGGTATCATATGTGATTAGTTAGGGGGTACATTGGTGGCTTTTTCCAATTGGTCCTAAGTTGGAAAAGACAGCAAAAATTAGGAGCTGTCAATTACAAATTAGAAACCAGTTGTTTGTGGTCAAATGATATAGGGGTTATTGTTTAACTTCCTGGACTGTTTGCGAGTGAGAGTACTGTGACTTCCTGGTCTTGTTATTTTTCATAGTAAATTGGTTTCCTGGTATGGTTAATGAAGATTATGGGTCAAAATTTTATTTATGGATATTATCTATTATCCTTTTGTATATTAAGTCTCTCAGGACCATAAAGAATATTCCAAAGTCCCATTTTGCACATCCAAAAATGTTCAAACGCATTGATTTCTGATGTATCTTGCCCTGACAACATTTTGTATTTTGCTATGACATTTACAGTATCCATCAACTTCTTTTTTATAATTGGTTATGATTATTTTCTCTTTGTAAATACTAAATACTATATTGTATATCTTACTTTTATATTCATAATTTTGTATAGTATTTCCCCAAAAGCCCAACTCCTAAGTTTAAAAGATTCAAATCCAAATCTTTGTGTCTATTTCTGTTTAAAGATTCTGACTTGTACAATTGGATCATTTGTGCTATTTATCTTTATGTGAATGACGGGGAGAGAAAGAAGTTGGAGATCTGAAGTCACAAGTTTGATTTGAGCACATTCATTTACTTTGATACACATTAAATGGAGATATCAGTTTTTTTTAAAAAAAAACATAAGAGTCTGGATATCTATTATAACACATAGTTCTGAGTTGGATCACATTAGAAAATAGCACAGGTAGAAGAGAGCCTAGGATCAAGATTTGTCAACATTTAGAAGTTGGGTTGAGGAAAAGCTTCTAAAAAGAGAAGGATGGGGAAAAAAGCAATGTAACCTCTCTGTATTGCTTGAATTCACCTCTGGCGTAAAGAGATCCCCTGTTTGAATTAAACATTTCAATGAGTCTTCTCTGTTCAAAATTAAAATCAAGCTTCTATTCAGGACTGTTCAATAGGATTCTAACTGCTTGCATAATAATATAAAAAGATTTCTTTATTGTGTGCCTGGTAATAGGTAACATCTTTCAAATGTGATTGCCTTTAGGAGCTTTTCCACCTTGATATAGATTTGTATTTCACTGCCCATGCAAATTGTTATTAGAAGCAATTATATTCTAAGAGATGAGGAGCAGATCCATAGGAAACGGCTTATCTTGAACACATAAGAGTTTACCAGACGGGTAATGTCAAACCACTCTAGCCTTTTCTGCTATATTCTTTATATGGCACTCAAAATTTTGAATAATTCAGGCTTTGCAAAATGCATTACTGTCAGCATTTTTTAGACAGATTGGTCCCTCCATCCCCAAAGAAATGACCATTTGATCTGTCAAGTAGGGCACAATTACAATTTAGGGTTATGATGATTTGATGGGAGAAGTGTTTGGTAATGAAGGAATATATGTACGAGTAGAAGAATTTGATAAAGAAGGAACACATAAAAGCAGACTGCAAACAGATTTAAGGGGTTTGAGGAAGGTTTCTCAGAGGAACTGACTTTCAAACTGAGGGTCTAGTGTAACAAGGGAAAAAAGATAGATGAAGAGTGTGTGAACATCACCAGCTGAGGTGACAGTGCATGCAAAAGTCCACAGACAAATGTGATTATAATGCTGTGCAAATGAGAAAAGGGAAGGCCATGAATCTGGATCACAAATTTGGGAAAGATACTATCAAAAATTGCAGCTGCCAAGATGAGAAGGGCTCGTATCAGAGAATCTCTGTAGGCATGTAGCATGCTAAGTTTGAGAATTTACATTTCATATATTTATTATTGGTAATAATGCTTAAATTGCCTTGATAGACAAATAACACTTCAGAGACTGTAATAACTTTGCTTGCCATAAGATGTATTTCATGTCAAAAAAAAATCAGGATGTTTGTAAGAAAATAATTTATTCAAACGGATAACTGCAAATGGTGTTTGGGGGCACATTATTACATCATGGAGAATGCATTGACCGTGAGATCTGTAAATCTCTCAAAGTTAAGACAAAAGGGTTTTTTTTTTTTTAAATAGGGAGGAGTTGAACAAAATTAGAAAAATAGGTGTGGAGAAGTTAGATGATAGAATAATACTAAATTCATCAGGTAATATTTTTCCTGGAGAAGTCAGTTTATGTTCTGGAGGGGCTGTTGAAGAGAAGCTATATGTTGGGGCAGGAGGGTCAACCTGGAGAGAGGAGAAAAGCTTATCTAGAGTTTAGTCAAGTCAGGGTAGCAGGTATTTTATCCAGACTGACTGATATGTCCTAACATTTTAACTAATCATTTATGTGGCAAAGAAGGTAATTTAGAGGATCTGTGTCTAGGCTTCTCATTGGTAAACAACAGAAGTATTCTTGACCCCATCAATCATGGGAAAGAATGATTCCTGCTATAATCCATTTCTGGGGGAAAAAAAAAAAGAGATGGGGGGATTTATTCAAATGTCAATATTTTCCAGGATCACAGGCTTGGTGAACTTCAACACTGTAATTTCTATGTTGGTGGGATTGGGGAAGAAGAGACAGACAAATGTGACAAATGAAAACAAATTTTTATAGGGGTCTAGATTGGAAGCTCCTGCATTTAGGTGACAGATCAGTGTTGTGAATTTCACAAAATAACAGAATAAATAGATCCAGTTTCTTAAGAGAATCAAAGGACAAATTTATCAGTAGCATGGGATTCTACAATGTAAAAAGAATGATTCTGCAAAATGAAAATCATGGGAAATGTAAGCCTTTCAAACAATAAAGTTTGTTTAACAGGAAAACAAGATGAAGTTTAAGACTTTAGAGGTAAAACAAATGTGGCTTATAGAAAGAGCAGTGTAAGGCCACGGGAATGGTTTGCCGAATGAAGACAAGTGTGCTGAATGAATTATATAAAAGGACATTGAATTTGTCAAGAAGGTCTGGGCTTGGGCTAGGCTAGGTCTTGGGCTAGGCTAGGATACAAGCTGAGATAGCAGATAGCCCTAGTGCCTTCAGATAATAAAGATTTATTTCCTGCTCCTGTTGTGTTTATCATGGTTTAGCAGGGGGGCTCTGTTCACATAGCCTCTTAAAGTATGCAGGCTGATGGAGCAGCAGCCCTCAACAAAATTTTGGTTAGTGAATGTCAGAGGAATATTCCAGTTCAGAAGTGACACAAATCATTTCAATGTATAAGTCATGGTTCTCAGATGGCCTCACCCCACAATTGAGAGTTTAAATTTAAATGAATCAAAATAAAGGTAAAAGTTTATTTCTTCAGGCTTCTTCCAAACCTTTATGTCTTTGAATTTCTGAATTCTTTCTGTTTTCTTTCGTTCTGCTTGCTACCATACATACACTATCTGGGATCATCTCTCTGGAGCAATTTGTCAACTATAGCCAACATATACTACTAGCATTTTGTTTTTCAATGGCTTTTATAGATCTGTAAGTTCATAAACACATTTCCTGTCATATGTTTATAACAGGTTAGAATTTAACTGTTTTGTCACCACTTAGTATGAATTATCATCCTTCCAGATTACTAGAACAGTTTCCTACACCTGCAGCCAGCTCACAAGCCAATACTACATACGTTAATTCAATTGTCTTGTTTTCTAAACTACATAACAAATTTTACATTTTTCAGTGGCAGAATAGGCTAATTTATGCAGCCTAATCAATGTATCCATATCTCAGTGGTTTAAAAAACAAAGGTTAATACTGCACTCACGCTACTAGTCCTTGACAAGTCTGCTTATGTGCTCTGTTTTTCATAATCATTTAGGGATCTAGGCTGAAGCAATATTCACCATCTCAAATATTGATTGGTTACCAATGGAAAAGAATATGCTAGCAAGGGTCCCCAGCCTCTGGTAATTAATGCCTGACAATTGAGGTGTGTTAGGTAAAGACGACCAGGACCCCGAAAAGAGTGTCTAACAGGCTTTTTAATGGCGAAGTGCTCCCGGGCGGGGTTCCCGGACCCGGACGAGGCAGGTCGAGGAAGTCCGCGCCCAGACAGTGTTGCGGGTGGCTTTTATACGCTCGTTGCGAGGGATGGTCAGGCTAGATGGATGAGGGTTCGGATAGGTCGCCAGGCCGAGGCATTGTGGGCTGACAGGTCCTTCTACGTGGCTGGGGTGGGGCGGCTTTAGCTGGCCAACTGTGCTGTCATTTGTCCCCAGGATCTGGGAGGCTCCTTCCGTTAGAGACCTCCCCCGCCGGCAGGGGAGAGAAAGGGCAGCCCATCATGGCCCCCAGGGTCCAACCTTACAAGGTGGAGATGATGTAATAATGATAGAAATAAAGTACACAATAAATATACTGAATCATCCTGAAACCATCTCCCCTCCCCAAGTCTGTGGAAAAATTGTATTTCACGAAACTGGTCCCTTGTGCCAAAAAGGCTGGGCACCATTGTGTTAAGGATCTCAAAACAGCAATTAAATTCTCTAAGAAGAGACACAGATCACTATTCACAGCTCTGTCAGAACAAGAGGGACTGGCATGTGATCCTAACATGTGCCCAGAAGGAGAGCCAGAAATACTTGGTGATTAATGTTAATGACAACAGTGAAATTTGTGGTAATAGAATTCAAGAGAAGGAAACTATAAGATAGATGTACAAGACCTGGCTTACTATGGGAAAATGATTAGGAGGGTAGACATTGGAATAGATCAGATGAGATAAGCTTCAAAAGCATGGTAGTGTTTTACCTAAGAGCAGAGGAAGGTTTGAAAATGGCATTAAATGATAAAAGTAATGTTGACTTCTTCCTCGCCTCAACACACTCCTGACCAAGTTACTCTGATGGTGTGGGTGAGTACCCTCTATTAAAGAGGGCTATTAATGTAAGTCACAGCTTTAGGGGACTTCCCTGGTGGCTCAGACGGTAAAGTGTCTGCCTATACAATGTGGGAGGCCCAGGTTCGATCCCTGTGTTGGGAAGATCCTCTGGAGAAGGAGATGGCACCCCACTCCAGTGGAAAATTTTGCCTGGAAAATCCCATGGGCAGAGGAGCCTGGTAGGCTACAGTCTATGGGGTCGCAAAGAGTCGGACACGACTGAGCGACTTCACATTCTTCACTTTCACAATTCAATTAGGAAATAAGATGCAGATACTTTCATGCTACAAATTTTATTTAGTAATTTATCTGTATAAAAAAGAAAGTTTCAAAAGACCTAATGGGGTGGCATTTGGATGAAGGGCTGAAGTGGAATAATTTAAGCTGTAAAAGGAAGCACAGGTGGGACACTGTACTTTTCTTCAGTACCTAAGTAGAAGAAACATGGATGGAATTAGCTGATCCTAGAGTTCCAAATAATATTGGTAGAAAGAAAATAAACAAGTTATAAAGCTAATAAAACTTATGCAAATTTGACCCTTTTGAGACTTCCAATATTAATCTCTTTCTATTATTCTTAGAGTGAAAATAACTCAAATTCTCCCTTTTGTGTAAGCCCACTAAAGGCTTGATGACCTCATCTATCTTATTGAGCTCATCTACCAGTGAATCATTTTCTATCCAGGGGTACTGAAATTAAATCCAGATTTCATGACAATCAAAGGTAACCTCCATGAGGAGGTTTTCCCTGACTCTGTCAGCCTATGAACCCCCTAGTTATATGGGACTATATGATCCACCCTCTGCTTCTACCTGTGCTGCTGTTCAGTCTGCTTTCAGAACTGCAGCCACTTTAAAACAGAAGTCACAAAACTACATCTCTACTCCAAATCCCATGATGGCTCCCATTTTAATCCAAAAACATGCCAAAGGCCTTACAGTTGCTGTCAAGTTTCTCCATGATCTCATCTCCATTTTTTCCCCCTTTCTCTTATTCATATTGCTACAGTTACTCTGACTTCCTTAGTTTTCAGTATATTCACCAGGTTAGATGTCTTACTGACATTGCACTGATTTTTCCCTTTTCCTAGAATACTTTCTTCTGAGATATCTATATAGCTAGCTACATCATGTTCTTCAAGTCTTTGCTAAGACCACTCATCAAATAAATCTTATGAACATAGTTTAAATTGCTACTTTTGACACCCTTACTCTGCTTTATTGTTTCCTATTGTCCTTATCCACTTCTTACAATTATTTTCTTTTGCTATGTTAATATTTTATTACCTGTTTTCCTTACTGGAACGTGAGCCCTACAAAGGTAGTTATTAAATATATATATAGAGTCCACTGATATATCTTAGAAGCCTTAAGTGTGGTAGGTGAGGTGAGGTGAAGTCACTCAGTCGTGTCCGACTCTTTGTGACCCCGTGGACTGTAACCTACTAGGCTTCTCTGTCCATGGGATTCTCCAGGCAAGAATACTGGAGTGGATTGCCATTTCCTTCTCCAGGGGATCTTCCCGACCCAGGGATCGAACCCGGGTCTCCCACATTGGAGGCAGATGCTTTAACCTCTAAGCCACCAGGGAAGCCATAGGCACATCCTAATTGCTTGTGGGATGAATTAAGTCATTTTAACATCTGTTTACTTTTCTTTCTGCCAACCAGACTTCATCTGGGAACAAGACCTCAGCCTTATTTACCTTACTTTTCAGCTAAGAGGCTAAAGATCAGGAGACAAATGATGTCAACATTTAAAACGATGTGTAAAGTATGTGACATACTTGCCATTTTGAATATTTGCAGAAGAGATTTTTGTAAAGTGTAATATTTTTAAAGTAATACACTAATTTCAATCTTTCAGTAAAATTGAAACCTAGGACATTTTTATAAACCTGAAAGTGTAATTTATCTTTTATTTAAGATAGAGATGTTACACAAGAGACAGCGCAATTGAATCGCCCAATTTATATTCAGTTATTTACACGTGCAAGACAGCTCACATTTGTCAAATTACCTGTACAAATTTGTAATTCTGATTTGTTTTCATTGTTTTGTGTACCTGCTCAAGAGTATAATGTACATTTGAGAAATTTTCAGAAAATCCTAATTCAGGTATTTAATCACATATTTTTCAAGGAAACACTGGTCTTTTTAGTTTTTGGTCTCTCTCCCTTTTTTCCGTCTTTCCTGCTTTCCTTCCTTTTGTCCATCTTTCTCTCTTTCAGTCCACACAAACACAGCTAATTAATTTTGGACAAAGAATCAACAGAAATTTAAAGTAAATGGGCCAAAGAACTAAATAGACATTTCTCCAAAGAAGACATACAGATGGCTAACAAACACATGTAAAGATGCTCAACATCACTCATTAACAGAGAAATGCAAATCAAAACCACAATGAGGAAACATTTCATGCCAGTCAGAATGGCTGTTATCCAAAAGTCTACAAGCAATAAATGCTGGAGAGGGTGTGGAGAAAAGGGAACCCTCTTACACTGTTGGTGGGAATGCAAACTAGTACAGTCACTATGGAGAACAGTGTAGAGATTCCTTAAAGAATTGGAAATAGAACTGCCTTATAACCCAGCAATCCCACTGCTGGGCATACCCACTGAGGAAATCGGAATTGAAAGAGACACGTGTACCCCAATGTTCATCACAGCACTGTTTATAATAGCCAGGACATGGAAGCAACCTAGATGTCCATCAGCAGACAAATGGATAAGAAAGCTGTGGTAAATATACACAAAGGAGTATTACTCAGCCATTAAAAAGAATACATTTGAATTAGTTCTAATGAGGTGGATGAAACTGGAGCCTATTATACACAGTGAAGTAAGCCAGAAAGAAAAACACCAATATAGTATCAGTTCAGTTCAGTTCAGTTCAGTCACTCAGTCATATCCGACTCTTATACTAACACATATATATGGAATTTAGAAAGACGGTAATGATAAACCTGTATGTGAGAGAGCAAAAGAGACATAGATGTATAGAACAGTCTTTTGAACTCTGTGGTAGAGGAAGAGGGTGGGATGATTTGGGAGAATGGCATTGAATCATGTGTAATATCATATAAGAAATGACTCACCAGTCCAGGTTCGATGCAGGATACAGGATGCTTGGGGCTGGTGCACTGGGATGACCCAGAGGGATGGTATGGGGAGGGACATGGGAGGTGGGAGGTGGGGGGGTCCAGGATGGGGAACACATGTACACCCATGGTGGATTCATGTTGACGTATGGCAAAACCAATACAATATTGTAAAGTAAAATAATAATAATAATAATAAAAAGAAAAATAAAGTAACAAGGATAGTATTTTAAACAACCCTGAAATATCTGGACATTTATTTGAAACAATAAAAAGAAATTCAACCTGTTTCTCAAACCTACACTTCAAACTTTATACAAAATTAATTCAAATAAGATTATAAATCTAAATGCAGAACACATAATTATAAAACTTCTGGCAGAAAACACACCAGGAAAATCTTTGTGACATTGGTTATATTAATACAAATTGCTTTAAGGTACAACAACTAAAGGATGCTATACATAAAATAAAAACTGAGAAACTTCTCTGTAAAAGAATCTGAGAGAACTAAAATATTACAACACATATTGGAAAGAAATATTTGCTAATCACATCTTATAAATGACTTGTATCTAGAATATATAATGAAGTTTCAAAATTCAACAATAAGAAAAAAAATGTCACATTTGACCAAAAACTTCATGAGAGAAGATATACAGATGGCAAATAAAAAGATGCTCAATATCATTAGTCTTCAGGGAAATAAGTTAAAACTTATTTGTAAGTTGTAACTTATTTTCAACCATGTAAAAATTCCAGTTAACATCCATTTAGAATGAGGATGAAAAACTCATTGTACCAAGAACAAAAGGCTAGAAAAGAATTGAAAACTGGAAATATCACATATAACTGGACTTCACGGGTGTTTAGTGGTAAAGAATCTGCCAGTTAATGCAGGAGTCATGGGTTTAATCCCTGGGTCAGGATGATCTCCTTGAAAAGGGAATGGCATCACACTCCAGGATTCTTGCCCAGGAAATCCTCCATAGACAAAAGAAGTCTGGTGGGCCACAAAGATTTCGACATGATTGAGCAACTGAGCACACATATGGTGGTGGTTTAGTCGTTAAGTCATGTTCGACTCTTGGGACCCCATGGACTATAGCCTGCAAGGCTGCTCTGTCCATGGGATTCTCTAGGCAAGAATACTGGAGTGTGTTGCCATTTCCTTCTTCAGAGGATCTTTCCCACCCAGGAATCAAAGCCAGATCTCCTGCCTTGCAGGCAGATTCTTTACCGACTGAGCTACAAGCACACATATAATTGGCTAATATACAAAATGATACAGCCATTGGGAATAAACTATGGTAGTTTCTTATAGTTACACATGCACTTCCTATGCTTTTCAGTCACCTTACTCCTATATATTTATCCAAGGGAAATAAAAATCTATATTCACAAAGATACTTGTATCTGTATTACAGCTTTGGTTAAATCACCAATATCTGAAAACAAATGCTTCTCATCTGAGGAATGGATTAACAAATGGTGGTTTATCAATAAAGAAATGCTATTCAGTAATAGAAAAGAACAAACTGTTCATACACAAAAATTATCCATAGTCATAGACTGCAGGTGTACTTATGAAAAGATAAGAGTCATTTTCAAAACTCATCATGGCTTCAAGGATATTAACTGCTATGGGAATGGGATTGTATAAAATCAATTAATGAATATAAAGGGTCACAATACACTCAATAATATATAACTCTATGGTAAGGTAATAATCCTTTTAATCCCTAATTTAAAAATTCAAATAGATATTTCAATTTTCATAATTCTCCAGAATGGAGATCATAGAAAAAGCAAGAGAATTCCAGAAAAACATCTACTTCTGCTTCATTGAATACCCTAAAACCTTTGACTGTGTGGATCATAACAAACTGAAAAATTCTTAAAGAGATGGGAATACCAGACCACCTTACCTCTCTCCTGAGAAATCTGTATGCAGGTAAAGAAGCAACAGAGAAAACCAGACATGGAATAATGAACTGGTTTCAAATTGTGAAAGGAGTATGGCAAAGCTGTATACGGTCACCCTGCTTATTTAACGTATATGCAGAATACATCATGCAAAATGCCAGGCTGGATGAAGCACAAGCTGGAATCAAGATTGCCAGGAGAAATATCAAATAACTTCAGATATGCAGATGACATCACTCTTATGACAGAAAGTGAAGAAGAACTAAAGAGCCTCTTGATGAAAGTGAAAGAGGAGAGTGAAAAATCTGGCTTGAAACTCAACATTCAAAAAACAAAGATCATGGCATCTGGCTTATTACTTAATGGCAAATAGATGAGGAAACAATCGAAAAAGTGACAGACTTTATTTTCTTGGGCTACAAAATCACTGTAGATGGTGGCTGCATCCATGAAATTAAAAGACACTTGCTCTTTGGAAGAAAAGCTATGACCAACCTAGACAGCATATTAAAAAGCAGAGCCATTACTTTGCAAAAGCTATGATTTTTCGAGTAGCCATGTATGGATGTTAGAGTTGGGCCATAAAGAAAGCTGAGCACTGTAATTGATGTTTTTGAACTGTGGTATTGGAGAAGACTCTTGAGAGTCCCTTGGGCTGTAAAGAGATCAAACCAGTCAATCCTAATGGAAATCAGTCCTGAATGTTCATCACAAGGACTGATGCTGAAGATGAAGCTCCAATACTGTGGACACCTGATGAGAAGAACTGACTCACCTGAAAAGACCCTGATGCTGGGAAAGACTGAAGGCAGGAGGAGAAGGGGATGACAGAGGATGAGATGGTTGGATGACATCACTGAATCGATGGACATGAGCTTGAGCAAGCTCTGGGAGTTGGTGATGGAAAAGGAGGCTCAGCGTGCTGCACTCTATTGGGTTGCAGAGTGTCGGACACAACTGAACAATTGAACTGAACTGATAACGTTAAACGACAGCATAGCTAAACATGAAAACTAAGCACTTCATCCATGTAACACATCAGAAGTGTCTGATATCCCTGGTTAATCTCCAATTATCTTCCAGAATATAATCAACACCATGATAGTCATAATACCCCACCCTTTAAAATCCCTAAATTACTACTCTCTTAGACATAGACTTACTTGTACCCTCATTAACAGAACAGTAGGAAATATACAGTACCAGGTATGAGGTTCTGTGAAGGCGGCATTAACATTATCCAATGTAATATATATATTGTCTTTGTGCACAAAATTTATTTTCTCTTTTTAAAATGCAAAAGATGCAGTTCAGATTTTATCTCAGTCAAAACCACATAGCTAGTAATTGCTGGAGCTTAAAATCTCCATTTTTTTTTTTTTTCCATATCTCAGAGACTATCTCTGGAGAAGGCAATGGCAACCCACTCCAGTACTCTTGCCTGGAAAATCCCATGGACAGAGGAGCCTGGTAGGCTGCAGTCCATGGGGTCGCACAGAGTCGGACACGACTGAAGTGACTTAGCAGCAGCAGAGATTATCTCCCTCCAATTTGAAGACTTTTAAGAAGTATCTGCATAATGACCAAGCAGATTGATTTTTGTCAAGTTCATGTAACCTAGTGAGGAGGGGGTGTGGGGGGGCTCAGTGCAGCAGTGAGGGATGAAAGAAACTTCTGGCAATCTATAATAGGAATAAATTTATAACAACACAATCATTTTAGCACTGTTTAGCTAAATTATACTGGTAAAATTTAGGCACAGCCAATGTAATCTACAGGAAAAAAACCATGTAAATACGTAAATATATTTTTAAGATCAAACACTCAAACACTATATTTTCAAGCCAACTCTTCTTCAATTCATTGGATGAATTTCAACAAAAAAATTAGAGTAATTATGAGTAATCAACACTAAAACTATCTTATTTAATTTTAGAGTATTCTATTTTTTAAATCTTGTTTCACCACATATTGCTGATGTCTGTCTCTTTTTCATAGTGAGAGACTGAACTGGCTGCCAAGACAAAGAAGACAGATTACAGAAAGAAAAAGTCTTTATAGTCTTATAAACAGCATTTATAAGCCTGAATTTTAACATTACAATAGAGTAATTACCTATTGGGAATGGAAAGGAGTAATAAAATATGTCAAGTGATAATTCTAAGCTATTACATCTCCTTTTTAGAGTTTATATAGTATAGTTTAGCTAACTTAATTTTTTATGTAACTATTCACTATTAAAGGTTAAATCAGCCTCTACTTGCGGATGTCATTTAAAGTGCATTTAAGAAGGCTGTTTGGAATTCAGGCACAGTAAGACACCTAATATTGTTAGGTCCACCACACAATTGAAAGATTTTCATTCCCCAGGCTTAAACTTAGCTCTTTTCTTAAGCAACAACAGTGACAGGGGAGATTCCATCATGGAAACTCTGCAGGGAATGTGGACAGATATTTGCTCCATGAGGGCAAAAGGAAGAAAGTTTCAGCTCAAGGCTTGATAAGCAAGTGCAAGGTAATGATGAAATACTAAAGATACCTGAGCACTGAGATATTCCCTTCAGGTGAACTGCAGAACTTCAACAGCTAACATGAAGATGGGAAGATTTTTACTCTTTTGCAATTACCACAGAATTCCAAACTCAGTCAAACACAGCTAGCTTTACTTGAATTTGGCAATTCAATCCACAGCGCAGTTAGAATAGAAGCCGTATTTTGCACACCAAGATTGGCACTATTTATTTTGAAATAAAATTCATACCTTATGGTAAGACAAGCAGAATTTAAACATAAACTTTTTTTTTCCTCTGTCCTTGGCCTCTTCTCTCTCCTCTACTGTGCATTGTGTATCAGCTTTATGCATCAACCAAACCTCCTCATCCTCAGAAATACTATTTAAATATAAAGAGCAACATTCTCCTAGCACCAACAAGACAACTCCTTAAAAGATAACATTCTTGTTTAATCTTATAAGAGTCCAGGATGACCCATTACCCACTACTTGCCAGGCTGTGTCAATAGTACTGTCAACAGTACATCACTTAACGGACAGTTAAAAAAAAAAAAAACACTTTCATAACTGCATTTGGACTTCTGATGGGTGGAACAGTTCTCAGAGCTTTCTGAGATGCTATTCCCAGATTTACAATCCTCAGTTATAACTGGTTTATTATATATTTGATATACTATATATAACTGGTATATTATATAATTGATTTATTCTTAGATCAACTGATCAATTTTTCACCAAAATTATCAGCTGACTCTCTTCATGAAAAATGCTTTTGTAGTCAATTGATTTATCTAAGGATTTTTTTTAAACAATTAAGAGTTGGACATGACTTAGTAACTACACCACTACCACCACCACCACTACTGTTAATTGTATCTGTTCCCCAACATACTTTTGGAGGTTTGATATTTGTAAAACATAGGTTAGAAGGAATGTTCACCATGACTTGAAGCTACCTTTAAAAAAAAAATCATTTTCAGACAAATATTGCTTTTGCTATGGATGCGGCAGCTTGAAAGAGGACATAGTCCACTTTATTCCATTTTTTATTTTTTAACCTAGTGACTGACTCTAAAGCCATAAAGATGTTTATTCCTCTCCAAAGATACCTTAGGCAGGTGGCAGCTAATCACCAATCACAATTTTCATAAAATTTTCCCACCTGTCTTCAACTATGACTTCCATAGAACCAGGTAAAGAACCAAAACATACTTGCAAACTGCAAATAGTGATGTTGATTTCCTATATGAATACTACACGCTCTGCACACTGGAGTTGTTCAATAGCAAACACGGAAGGTGGTGCCATCAGAACTCTGCCCACATTCTTCAGCTGAGCCATCACTTTTGGGGGCCCCAGTGTACACAGGTAGGGTAGGGGGTGTCCATGGGAAAAGAACTATAGTTTTTGACAAATGAGAAGCCTTTTCGAGGTAAGCAATTACATTTGTGATCCAAACCCGCTCACAATGCTTGCCCTTGAACAGGTCCTACGATAATAATCTTAAGAAAACAATAAAAATAATTTCATCAGGCAAGAGAAGTAACAATAGGAAAGATATTGTTATAAGGACCCCTAGTTCCGTTTTAGCCTGAAACACTTTATTGACATATTTTGCTGAATTTAAAACCCCTGAAGCTCTCAATCACCGGATGAACCAGAATTTAAGAGAAGATGGTGAAGACTTTTCTGACCCTCCTCACTCAATGGACTAAAGCTTGGACTCTGTCAACTTCTGTCCCGATTCTGTGTTGAATTCTCCTCACCTCAAGCCCCTTCACAAACACACATGTACCTTTAGCTTAAAACATCCACAATTTTGCTATTCCAGGAGACACTGCTTTAGGAAAGATCCCGCGTGTTCTCCTTACTTACTGCAAGTAATAAATCCTTCCTTCTCCAGCTTTGTCTTGGTTGTGTGTTTTGACTTGACAGCCTGAGCCGTGAACCCTGTATTGGAGTAAAAACAATGCCACTGCCTCAAAGGGTTTGCTTTAAGGATGCGCATGTGCAGCACCAGTACCGCGCTGCATTATGGGAACAAACACAGTGGCCTGCCAATCACAGGCAGCATTCTCCGAGGGGCCGGCGTATCTGCAGTGGAAGGTGTTACAGCCACATGGGGCTGACTTGGTCGGGGTGGGCCACCAGATTCATGGCGGCGTGGAAGGAGACAGCAAGGGCCGGCTGCTTCTCTGGGCAAGAGAGCCCTCCATCCGGTGAAAGGCAGGCCAAGCGACTGGCCTAGATTGTCGGCCCAAACAGCAACAGGTGTGTACTCCTAGTTATCAGTTTGTTTCTAAGTAAATCAACTATTATATGAACTCTGTTGCTCTGGGGAATATGTGTTCAAACTTGAATTCACGTGTGAGATATGCTTGATTCCAGCATCCTGGTTTCTTAATTCTGTTCTTCAAATATAATCCGGCTGACCTCCTGACATTTTTTAAGTTTTATTTTTTTTAAATGAAGGATAATTGTTTTACAATGTTGTGTTGATTTCTTCCCTGCTGCTGCTGCTGCTGCTAAGTCGCTTCAGTCGTGTCCGACTCTGTGCGACCCCATAGACGGCAGCCCATTGGGCTCCGCCGTCCCTGGGATTCTCCAGGCAAGAACACTGGAGTCTTCCCTACAATTATATAAATCAGCCCTCTTCAGTCGTTATCCCACCCTCCCTGCCATTCCACCCCTCTAGGTCGTTTCAGAGACCAAACTGAACTCCCTGTGCTATATGGCAGCTTCTCATTGCTGCTGCTGCTGCTGCTGCTGCTGCGTCGCTTCAGTCGTGTCCGACTCTGTGCGACCCCACAGACGGCAGCCCACCAGGTTCCCCCGTCCCTGGGATTCTCTAGGCAAGAACACTGGAGTGGGTTGCCATTTCCTTCTCCAATGCAGGAAAGTGAAAAGTGAAAGTGAAGTCGCTCAGTCGTGCCCGACTCTTTGCGATCCCATGGACTGCAGCCTACCAGGCTCCTCCGTCCATGGGATTTTCCAGGCAAGAGTACTGGAGTGGGATGCCATTGCCTTCGCCAGCTTCTCATTAGCTATCTACTTTACACATGAAATGGCAACCCACTCCAGTATCCTTGCCTGGAAAATCTCATGGACAGAGGAGCCTGGTGGGCTGCAATCCACAGGGTCGCAAAGAGTCTGGCACGACTGAACGACTAAAACTTACTTAGGCTCCCCTGGTGGCTAAGCTGTAAAGAATCCACATATTATAATGCAGCAGACAGCCGGTTCCATCCCTGGATAAGGAAAACCCCCTGGAGGAGGAAATAGCAACCCACTTTAGTATTCTTGACTTCCCTGATGGCTCAGGCAGTGAAGCGCGTGTCTACAATGTGGGAGACCCGGGTTCACTCCCTGGGTCAGGAAGATCTGTAGAAGGAAATGGCAACCCACTCCAGTATTCTTACCTGGAAAATCCCATGGACAGAGGAGCCCGATAGGCTACAGTCCATGGAGTTGCAAAGAGTTGGACAGGACTGAGTGACTTCACTTTTCTTGCTTTCAGTATTCTTGCTTGGGAAATCCCATGGAGAGAGAAGCCATGGGCTGTAGGATCCATAGGGTCACAAAGAGTCAGACACGACTGAAGCAACTGAGTATGCAGTGTGTATATTTCAGTGTTACTCTAGAGACACAGACATCGAAAATGGATTTGCAGCCACTTTTCAATGTAAGATTTTAAAAAGTTGCTTCAGATGCCTCTCTTACCTTTAGCTGTATTTTCTAAATATGTAAGTTTTTATTTCATAGAGAGTATTTTAAAGATTAGCAGTGACTCTACACTTAATTGGGTGAACAAATCTCTTCCCATCTCATAATTTTACTGCTAAGGCAACTTGTGGCTCTAAAAGAAATTCGGATTATATTCCACATTCACAGTTTATCATGGAAGCCAGATTTTGAATCTGAACTTCTTGCCTCAATGGGCCCTTTTCCAATTAACATTATTAATGAATCATAGCGACAATACCACAAGTATAGACAAACATAAGAAAGCATGCCACTTTATTTTAAAAGATGATTCTTTAAGGTAAGTGGATTCTTTAAAGTTAAGTGGATGATATATAGCTCTACTAGAAAAGTGCCCCACAGAAGAGAGGAAGAAAACAGCATTAGTATGGTTCAGTGAGGTAACCTTACCTGGTCTTCTTGACCACCACCACCGGCTGCACGGGTCAGTGTCTCAGCACATCTCATCACACCTAGAACCAGGATGATACAGATTCAGCATGCTTTTTATACAGGCATACCATTTATTAAAGTATTAAAATTTCCTACCCCTGTGGTAAATAGCCAGTTTCCCAAATGGCTTTGAGTGTCCTCCCTGCCATGTAGGTGTCTCCCGTACAAAGCATCTCTATTTCCCTTTCGTACAGCAACAAAAAGTAAAGCCTTGGTAGGAGGATGCCTCCAGGACCCTGTTTCCTTGCTGGTCCTCTTCCTGTGACCCAGCATTGTGTTCACATGCACTGGCTAGACTTAGCAGTCTTAGAGATTTTACTTTAATGGTTTAATTTTTTTCCTAGAAACATTTAATTACTTATTTGCTTTGAATTTCGAGTAGACATTCCAGGATAATTAAATGCTCCTGGAAGTTATTAGCTAACCATTAAGTTTCTCTTAATAATATAGTAATAAGTTATAAAATATGATGGATGTGATTTTTTAGTCAACTATGATAATAGAATCACTATGTGTGTGAGCATTGTTAGGAAGTACAGTATGGCTTTTCAAATCACAGGCTATAGACCTGGACAGATACAAGTTTGAATATTACTTCTATACCAAGCTAACTCTATGTGGGATGAAAAATCTTCTAAACTTTCATTGCTTTACTTATGAAATTGAAATTATATTCTTAAATGCCCTTTTCCTCATCCCCATGTTATGTCACCTAATGGATCCTACACCACAGAATTTGTAGGTGACATCTGACCCTTTAAATTTGAATAGAATTTTACTGTGCATTTTGTTTTCATTTTTTATTTAAGAATTTTTTAACCTTTAAAATCTCTCTCAATAAACGTATATTGCACTTAAATCTTTCTGGAAAATTTTGGCTGACAGTGTTCTTTATGGAACATTTCAGGAGAAACTTTATCATCTTAAAAAACAAAAAAACTGAAAGCCCTAAGACTATGAACTTGAAATATTTAGAAGACAAAGTATTTCATTCATTCACTCTTCCTTAAATTAAATCTATTGTACTAAATAAAAACAGAAAATTATGCCTGTTGGATTACTTATGAATAATGTCCTATTGTTACTTTTTTTCTGGATGCCTTCCACAAACGATTGTTCTGTTATGTTAGAATAAAACAACTGCTATTATATCCAATGAGGAAAATAATAAACAGGTCATTTTACATTGCTATGTCATCTATTTCTATCAGTACCAATAACAAAACATACTGCCAGTATATTTTCTGTTTTTTTTTTTTCCAGTATATTTTTGGGAAAAAGCTGACATTCATGAAATGTCTCTTTTTATTTAAAATTATGTTAATATATATGTCAGAAAATAAAACTTTTTTTTAACTAAGGTGTTTTTGTTTAAATATTATATGGTCAAAAATATCTGTAGTCTTCCAATAAGGTACGATAAACATTTGGCATTTTCAGGGTATGAGCTGATAAAACTGCTTACACACTAGAAAAAAGTTGTTTAAATTTTTAAAGCATGTCTTTAAAGAGTTAAAAATCACAAACAAGACAAAAAGCAGAAAGCAGAGATGGCAACACAAACTACAGATGAGAAAAGATTACATTTGTAGCGAATATATTAAAATGAAAGGAAAGGGATTTTAAAAATCATTTTTAAATGGACTTAAGTAAAGTTTAATACAATTTTTAAATTGGCACTTTATTTAGGTTAAATAGGAATTAAAAAAACTATCAACTGAAATTTTTTTATTTTTTAATTGAAGGATAATTACTTTATAGAATGTTTTTGTTTTCTGACAAACATCAACATGAATCAGCCATAAGTATACATTTGTTCCCTCCCTGTTATACCTCCCTCCCATCTCTCTTCCCATCCCACCCCTCTAGGTTGATACAGAGCCCCTGTTTGAGTTCCTTGTGTCATATAAGAAAATTCCCGCTGACTATATATTTTACATATTTGGGCTCCAAAATCACTGCAGATGGTGACTGCAGCCATGAAATTAAAACATGCTTACTCCTTGGAAGAAAAGTTATGACCAACCTAGATAGCATGTTGAAAAGCAGAGACATTACTTTGCCAACAAAGGTCTGTCTAGTCAAGGCTGTGGTTTTTCCCGTGGTCATGTATGGATGTGAGAGTTGGACTGTGAAGAAGGCTGAGTGCCGAAGAATTGATGCTTTTGAACTGTGGTATTGGAGAAGACTCTTGAGAGTCCCTTGGACTGCAAGGAGATCCAACCAGTCCATCCTAAAGGAGATCAGCCCTGGGTGTTCTTTGGAAGGAATAATGCTAAAGCTGAAACTCCAGTCCTTTGGCCACCTCATGCGAAGAGTTGACTCGTTGGAAAAGACCCTGATGCTGGGAGGGATTGGGGGCAGGAGGAGAAGGGGATACAGAGGATGAGATGGCTGGATGGCATCACTGACTCGATGGATGTGAGTCTGAGTGAACTCTGGGAGTTGGTGATGGACAGGGAGGCCTGGCGTGCTGTGATTCATGGGGTTGCAAAGAGTAGACACGACTGGGTGTTTTTATTTGAAATAAATTATGTGGACACAAATTTAGAGATAATTTAAAAACTGTAACTGTTGCATCAATTATCTCATGAACATCTTTTCAATATTTGAAAGACTGGAATAATGTGCTGCTAAGATGAAATAATATATATTTTTTTAAATATTATATATTAAGGAACATCATCTAAAGATCAATGACATGCAAATAATTTCACTTATTTCCTTTTAATTATTAGTATATGAGGGAGTTTTGCTTGTTTCTACACAGTTGTGACCATCCTACATAAAGAATTACATCTTGTTTCTTTAAACCAGCATTTCTCTTTACATCAGCAACAGTTTATGTACTAATTTATATTTTTTCCAGATTCCATTGTAAAGTTTTTCGTACTAATATTGGCATGTTAGAATTCTTTTATGGTTAGCAAACAAAAATTAACGTGTTTAAGGCAATATAAAGAAAATCATTCACTTAAGACCTTCATAGTTAGGCACAAGCAATATTTTCACTATCCTTTGCAGTGACAGCCTCATTCAAAGGTTCTCCCACTGATTCATCAACTTTCCACAGGTGACTTGTGACTAAAGTGGATGCCTGACTACCTAGTGTGAAGAAATAACCCCAACTGCATCATAAACTTAAATGTAAAACTAGGAAAAAAATTAAAGGAAAAATAAAAGGAACTTAAGAATCTAGGGGTAGGTAAAGAGTTCTTAGACTTGATATAAAAACTGTGATTTATAAAAAGAATAATTGTGATAAGTTGTGCTTCATCAAAATTAAATGATCTGCTCTGTGGAAGACCCTATATGAAATCACAAATTAGGCCCTGGGAGAAAACATTTGCAAACCACTTAACAAAAAAAGACTAGTATCTAGAAAATATACAGTGTTCAACTCAACAGTATAAAGAATGAAGGAAAGGAAGGAAGCAAGCAAGAAAAATGAAAGAGGAATCCAAATAGAAAATAGGCAGAAGACATTTCGCTAAAAAGAATATAAATGGTAAGTAACCACAAGAACAGATTAATGAGATCATAAGCTAACAGGGAAGCATAAACTAAAATTTCAGGAAAATAGCACTGCTGCTGCTGCTAAGTCGCTTCAGTCGTGTCTGACTCTGTGCGACCCCAGAGACGGCACCTTTATAGAAAGGCTAAGATATAAAATAGTGTCAATACTAAATGCTGTTAAGGTGCAAAGAAAATTGATTATTCAAACATTGCTGGTAAACGTAAAATGATATAACCACTCTGAAAAACAGTTTGGCAGTTTCTTAAACTATGTTACTACCATAAAAAATCAGCAATTGTACTTTTTGGCATAATGCCAGAGAAATAAAAAAATTATGTTCATCCAGAAGCTTGCATTTGAATATATATAGTAGCCTTAGTTTATTTTTAATGTTTTTTTATTGGAGTATATTTAATTTACAGTGTTGTGTTAGTTTCTACTGTACAGCAAAGTGAATCAGATATACATCACTCTTTTTTAAATCCTTTTCCATGCAAGTCATTACTGAGTATTGTAAAATTCACTGTGCTATACAGTCATTTCTTACTAGTTATCCATTTTATATATCAGTTCAGTTCAGTCACTCAGTCGTGTCCGACTCTTTGCGATCCCATGAATTGCAGCACGCCAGGCCTCCCTGTTCATCACCATCTCCCGGAGTTCACTCAGACTCACGTCCATCGAGCCGTGATGCCATCCAGCCATCTCATCCTCTGTCGTCCCCTTCTCCTCCTGCCCCCAATCCCTCCCAGCATCAGAGTCTTTTCCAAGGAGTCAACTCTTCGCATGAGGTGGCCAAAGTACTGGAGTTTCAGCTTTAGCATCATTCCTTCCAAAGAAATCCCAGGGCTGATCTCCTTTAGGATGGACTGGTTGGATCTCCTTGCAGTCCAAGGGACTCTCAAGAGTCTTCTTCAACACCACAGTCCAAAAGCATCAATTCTTTGGCACTCAGTCTTCTTCACAGTCCAACTCTCACATCCATACATGACCACAGGAAAAACCATAGCCTGAAGTAATGTCTCTGCTTTTGAATATGCTATCTAGGTTGGTCATAACTTTTCTTCCAAGGAGTAAGCGTCTTCTAATTTCATGGCTGCAGTCACCATCTGCAGTGATTTTGGAGCCCCCCAAAATAAAGTCTGACACTGTTTCCACTGTTTCCCCATCTATTTCCCATGAAGTGATGGGACCGGATGCCATGATCTTCGTTTTCTGAATGTTGAGCTTGAAGCTAACTTTTTCACTCTCCTCTTTTACTTTCATCAAGAGGCTTTTTAGTTCCTCTTCACTTTCTGCCATAAGGGTGGTGTCATCTGCATTTCTGAAGTTATTGATGTTTCTCTCAGCAATCTTGATTCCAGCTTGTGTTTCTTCCAGTCCAGCGTTTCTCATGATGTACTCTGCATATAAGTTAAATAAGCAGGGTGACAATATATAGCCTTGACGTACTCCTTTTCCTATTTGGAGCCAGTCTTTGGTTCCACGTCCAGTTCTAACTGTTGCTTCCTGACCTGCATACAGATTTCTCAAGAGGCAGGTCAGGTGGTCTGGTATTCCCATCTCTTTCAGAATTTTCCACAGTTTAGTAGTGTGTATATGTCAAAATGGCCATAGAGTAGAACCACCTCAGATGTCCTTTAATGGGTGAATATATAACACAAACTATGGTACATCTATAACATGGAATACTATTCACCAATAATAATGAATGGACTACTACATGCAGGAACTTGAATGAATCTTCATAGAATTATGCTGTGGAAAGACCAATCTAAAAGGTTATAAACTTTATGATTCAATTTATATAATTTTTAGGTTGGCAAAATTATAGAAATGGAGAGCATTTTAGTTAATGGTTGCCAGGGGTCAGGATTGGTATCAGAGCACTTGGATAAGAGGGAAGTTGGTATGATATAAAAGGATGTCAAAAAGCTTTGTAAAATGGAACTGATTAGTAATTTAACTCTGTCAATGTCAATTTCTTGGTTGTGGTATGGTCTTTTTGTAAGATATTGAGGGAAATTAGATAAAAGGGATACAGTGTTATGAACTGAATGTTTGTGTCCACCCCCTCAAATTTGTATGTTGAAACTCTAACTCCCATGAGATGGTATTAGAAGGTGAGGCTTTGGGGAGGTAATAGAATCAGGTCATGAGGGTGGGGTCCTAGTGAATGGGGTTAGTGCTTTATAGGAGTCACAAGAGAGCTTGCTTCCTGTCTCTGCCCTTTGTCACATGAGGATAAAACCAGAAGGTGGCAGTCTGCAACCTGATAGAGGAGTCTCACCAGAACTGTGCTGCCACCTTAATCTTGAGCTTCAGCTTTTAGAACTGCGACAAATAAATTTCCTTTGTTTATAAGCACCCAGCATATGATACTTTGTTATTGCTAAGACACATGGGATCTATTATTTCTTATATATGCATATGAACCTACAATTATCTTATTAAAATTTTAATTAAAAATGTCTCTATCAGACCTCATATCTTTTAACTATAACAGCATTCAATCCTGTCTAGTAGAAAAGGAAAATGACTTTTCCTTCTTTTGAAGCCCTAGTAATTATCTTTCAGAGCTATATTGGCTCTAGATGGCCTCTTAGTTAATTTGTGAGCTAATTACTGGTTCAAGAAGAATGGAATATGCTGATTAGTTTAAGCTGATGAAGGTCCACTCCTTGAGAGGGGTCCTAGTCCTAATAAACCATGATGATGAAAAGGGAAAAAATGTGTTCAGGAGAATAAATTTTGAAAGTAAACAGAAATAGCAAGTGACTAGAGCTGCCCTAATGCATTTACCTAATATATTTAAACTTGTAGAATATTGTTACTGTAGATACTATTATGTACCTTTATTTTCTACTCTTGGGATCCCTGGGTTGGGAAGATCCCCTGGAGAAGGAAATAGCAGCCCATTCCAGTATTCTTGCCTGAAAAATTCCATGGATGGCAGAGCCTGGTAGGCTACTGTCCATGGGGTTGCAAAGAGTCGGACACAGCTGAGCGACTTCACTTCACTTCTTAGGGATTATATATTTCAGATAGGGTTCTAGAATTAATAATATTGTGCCAAATATTTCACATTCAATGAATTTTGATTGACTGATTTTTTTCAATAATCAAGTATAGTTGTGCTTCAGATACCCAAATGAACAAACTTCATTTGGAAAAAAGAACTGCCTGTCTGCAGTGCAATGCTGTGATTGGGTAATTATAAGTTTCTGCGAAAACTAGCTGTAATGATAGAGTGATTGCTATCAAAGCTGAGTCCATGTCTAGGATGCTTGGAGGTTAGTCACATGAAAGGAAGCATGTTTTGAGAAGAGAATACCTAGGCCAAGGTAGGTTAAGGGTAAGTGAGAACATGGGTAGATGGATGGTTGAGCTGCCTGGGCTTAGATTCTGGAACTATAGAATGGGAGACCGGGTTGAAGGACAGGGAAAAGGGAAAATTAAGTTGGATAAGTAATTGAACAGCAACATAAAAGTAAATGAAGTGTCTTGAAAACATATTAATCAATTTGACTTTAAGTAAGGGCAAAGAGATGGCTATAACAATAGTTTTAAACAGAGGAGTGACATGATCAAAATTGCTTTGTGGCTGAATGAAGAGAATGCATTAAGGGAAATAAGACTGGGGCCTGAAGGACAAAATAGAAGGTAATTGTGGGAATTCAGGTACCTATGATGTTAAAACTAAGCTGAAGTGGCAGCTGTGGGCGTTGGAGAAAAGTAGACATTAGAGAGAATGGCAGAATGAATTCTATTTAACTACTGTCCAATATCCTGGAGAATCCCATGGACAGAGGAACCTTGAGGGCTACAGTCCATGGGATCACAAGAGTTGAACATGACTGAGTGACTTTCACTTTCACTACTACTACTGTTTAAAGGGGAGACCTAGGGGTAAGGAATAAAAAAGGATTTTTAAATTTTTAAAATTCTTTCAAAACAACGTTGTCCTTTAGTTATCATCATTCGAGATTTTATTGTAAAAAGTGTTTAAATATGACAATCTCATTGTTGGCTTAATTTGCATTTCCTTATTTTGACACTGATATAAAATACTTTCCAATACGTCTGTCAGTTTTTTCTTTTTTTTAATATAACACAAAATATACTTCCTGCTTACCAGTGAATGTCTGAAATGGGAAAATATTATATAATCATGTATTCTTGAAGATATTTTCTCTTAAATATGCTTATGACTATTTTCTCAATACTATTATTTATCTTACAAATTTATATTTTCCTTTTGATCTTGTTGTCCTTAGATGATAAAATTAATCTTTTGTTCAGATATTTTTGATTATGTCACACCAAAGAAAGTCCTATAAGGCTTAATTTGTACTAACTCTTTCATTTACACAATCAGAAAATATTTAATGAGCATCCATTGTGTGACTGGAACTGTGCTAGGCCTTTGGAAAGACTTTCTTTACTCCTAAATAAGAACTCTTATGCACAAAGTAGTCCATCATTCCTCTGTCATAGCAATATTAATGATCCTTTCATCTTGACATTAGTCTGTTTAATTAAAATAATCACCTTACTTTTCTACCCACTGCTTTGGGGAAATGGAAAGCTGGTAGTAAAGTAGCTTTTACTCGCTCAATAACTGTACTAGAATTATAGTTTGTATCTGAAGCTCTGTGTTTATTTCAGTCTTTTCAATTGTTTTCAGTGTTCATGACCAAAATTTCCCCAACATAGTGACTGCTTTCAGTAACATCAAATTTTAATTTATCTTCCAATGAAACATAAAAAAAAACTTACAATGAGACTTATATACTCAATTTTTTTTGCCTTTCTAAATATTTGAAAAACTAATTTTTGTTAAAAGTATTGGTTGAAAATGCTAAACTCAAATTTCTGTGGATGCTGCTCTACTTTGGTAGCTCTTATATTCTTTGGTTGCAATATTGACAACTACCAAAGAAAGACTCAGATTCAGCTAACTTAAATAAATAAACAATTTTTTATAAAGGAGAGTAAAGTAACTAAAGCTAAATATTCCAGTCTGAGGAAACAAATCAAGGCAACAGTGGGACTGGCAGGAGTTCAGGGCATTCTCTCCAGGATGCAGCCTTAAAATAATGTAGGTTAATAAACCCTAGCCTCTCCATTATAGATTAATATTCACAAGAATGAATATTATCTGAGTGTCAGGTCTTGAGATATTTGATTTAAGTCAGCCTACACTATCTACCCTGGGATCCATTCTTAAAAGAAGGGGTAGTAGGCAAGCAAAAACAAATCATATTGTTTTTGAATCATAGAAATGATAGAAATCAATAGAAATCAATGATTGATAGAAATCAATCATAGAAATCATCGTATTTGCCCTACCTGTCCAAAGTCATTTGCAAGTACTAACCTACATCTTTTTCTATATATGCAATTTCTGAAATGTTCCTTTTTTATATAATGTATCTGCCTCACATACAACTGAAAAATATTTCATTTACAGTAGGAGAAAACCAAAAGTTTTTTTTTGGCTATTGTTTCTAAAGATGATACCTGTGTTCTCTGGGTTATATATGTGTCTTCTGTTGTTCCGTCATAGCATCTCAGTGTTCTGTGATTTATGGGATAAATTAGCCAATGTACTAAACACTCGATAGTGGACAGAAGCAAAAGAGAGAAAGGAAATACATATAATAGAGTAAGCAGTGCTGCAAATGACCATGAGAAATAAATTTATTCCTGATTTTTCCCAATTTCTCTTTCATATAATTTTATCTTTGGCCATAATATTCTCAGCTTGTATTTCTTTATTTTTTGTGAGTTGAACTGAATCATCTGTTCCTTGATATCTGAGCCTCCAAGGGTTCTGTTATTCTATCATGTTGTCTTATTTAACATTTATTACTAGGCATGTTAGTGCATGGGAACATCCTGAGCTATTCCTTGGATTCTGTAGCAATATCTCCCCTTTATCTTGTAAACCAGATCCATCATTCTAGCAAAAATGGAACCCTGTTCTATTGCTAGGGGTGTCAAGAAGCTTGGCTTATAGAAATACTGCTTTGGTGGATAAATAAAACTGTTACATCGTAATCCATCATTCTACAGTGCAGAAAGCAAGATTTTGGGGTGTAATGTTAGGTGTAAGAGTAAGAAGTACCAATTCCGCCTTCTACCCTTTTTTTTCTGGATTCATCTGTTCAAAGACATAGCATTGTGGCTAAAGAAAGAGCAACATATATTGTCATGAGTTTAAGTTACATATATGATAATTGTGCAGAAAAGCCAACTTCATGGAATGTTCTCTCTCTTGGAGCTAGAGCTGAATCCGCATTATTTTTTTTTAAATCAATTGCTTCTATCATTGGTGCAGCAAAATTAATGGTTATCAATGTATTATTTCTTTTACTTCAGGAAAAATTCTTAATTGGAGGCAGGGTATGTTGAATAGTATGTTAATTTATGAGACATTTTTAGGTAATCCAAGGTTAGTGGTCCCTGACCAAGAACAATTAGTCTGAGAAGAAAATCCACATCTTGAATAAATTTCTGTCTGTTAAAGAAAATTCTTTACCGTATTCCTCACCCAGGGAAAAGTTCTAATGTAAATATCTTGAAGCCACCTTGTTGCTGGCCAGCTGTATTGAGGAATGATAATTATATATTTTTGCTAGAAATTGCACATTTATAATTATCTGTGGCTAGATCAAGTCAAGGCTATGGTTTTTCCCGTAGTCATGTATGGATATGAGCATTGCACTGTGAAGAAAGCTGAGCGCTGAAGAATTGATGCTTTTGAACTGTGGTGTTGGAGAAGTCTCTTGAGAGTCCCTTGGACTGCAAGGAGATCCAACCAGTCCATTCTAAAGGAGATCAGTCCTGGGTGTTCTTTGGAAGGAATGATGCTAAAGCTGAAACTCCAGTACTTTGCCACCTCGTGCAAAGAGTTGACTCATTGGAAAAGACCCTGATGCTGGAAGGGATTAGGGGCAGGAGGAGAAGGGGACGACAGAGGATGAGATGGCTGGATGGCATCACCGACTTGTTGGACATGAATTTGAGTGAACTCCGGGAGTTGGTGATGGACAGGGAGGCCTGGCGTGCTGTGATTCATGGGGTTGCAAAGAGTTGGACACGACTGAGCGACTGAACTGAACTGAGATCACCTTGAGAAGAGGAAAACTATATTTTTAAAGTTCCTCCCTGCCATCATGTACAGTTTAATTGTGAATTCATTATGCAAGTTGTGGGCTACCTGGGAAAACATTTAGCTGACATCTAAGAATTCTGTTATCTTATATACCTGATTTTTAGTGTATCTTTTCTACATTAGGGACAAATATATTTTCATGTTCTGGGTCCATTCCCAGAGTTCCAACTATAGGTTTATTTATAAATTAAATTATTTATTTAAATTATTTGACTTTTTATTTAATAATGACATACATTTAGGATACTATACAGACCATCTGGGCACAGCTCAATGCATTTTCACAAACTGGACACATCTGCATGGTGATGAGATCAAGAAATAAAATATTACACATATTTTAGAAGACACCTAGTATGCTTTCTTCTAGTCTCTATAAACATAAGAGAAATAACCCATCTGATTTCTCTTGCCATAGATTGGTTTTGCATGGTTTTGAACCTTATATAGATTGAATCAAATAGCAGCTTCCCTTTTGTGCCTGACTTGTTTAATTCAACAGTATCTTTGTGATATTCATCCATATTGTATTCAGTGACCCATTATTTAATCATTTTCTATTCAAGTTATCCAACCAAACCATTATCTTGGAGTCAACATTGATTTTTACCCTTGGCATGACTTCATCTAGACCTAGTTCTTCTCTATTCATGGTCACAGCCACTCCCAAGAGTGGTAGTTGCCTGACTGTAGATAGTGCTGATGTACATAATAGAAATATACAACATTATGTATTATATTTGCAACTTTTAATTCTTCATCATCTGGTTATTGATAATCACTTTTAGTTTGAGGGAGGAAAGATATTCTAACAGGATATGGTACCATGAAAGTGCAAGGAACCTATTTACATTACTCACTTGCTCCTTTGGGTCATGTTGGACTGTTTCATATATATTGCTACCACATAATATTGGAGTACTTGGGCATGCCTAAATTTACAGTTAGGCAGATCAAAAAACACTGAGAACACCGTATAAACTTATATCCACAGGTTACTTATTATCCCAAGTACACATACTAAGTTCTTCTGATAGGTCAAAGTATTGTTTTTGCTTTCATTTTGTTTCTAAATATCTCTTATTAAATTAAAAATATTCTTATTAAAGAGATATTTTAAAAATAAAAGTCTCAGGATTACTTGGCAATGATTCTTTCTTTAAGAGAAATATAGTTGATTTATAGCATCTTAGTTCCAGGTATACAACATGGCACCTGAGCATTTGTATAGCTTTTACTCCATTTGAAATCACCACAAAATAATGACTACATTTCTTTGTGCTTTACAGTACATCATGTAGCCTATCCATTTTATATATAGAAGGTTGTAGTTCTCAATCCTCTACCCTTCCTCTACCCACTGGTAACCACCAATCTTTTTTTTTTTTTTAATATACCTGTGAGTCTGTTTCTGTTTTACTATATTCATTCATTTCATTTTTTAAATTCTACACATAAGTGATAACAGCATTTTTCTTTCTCTGTCTGACTTATTCACCATAATCTAGATCCATCCATCTTGCTGCAAAAGGCAGAATTTCATTTTTTATGATTGAGTAATATTCCATTGTATATATCACCACAACTTTATCCATTCATCTGTTGGTGGACACTTCAGTTGCTTCCATATCTTTGAAGTATTATAAAGAAGTCTTACTTAAATAAGACTACAAACACTGAGATGCAGTTATCTTTTTCAATTAGTGTTTTTGTTTTCTTCAGACATAGGCTCCAATGTAGAATTGCTAGATCATAAGATAATTTTATTTTTAGTATTTGAGGAAACTCTACTCTTTTCTATATTGGCTGAAACAATTTACATTCCTACCAAGAGTATACAAGGCTTTCTTTGTCTCCACAACCTTGCCAAAATTTGTTATTTGTAGACATTTTAATGATAGCCATTTTGACAGGTATGAGGTAATACCTCATTGTGGTTTTGATTTCCATTTCTTTGAAAATTTAGCAATGTTGAGCATCTCTTCTCATGTCTGTTGGCCATCTGTATGTCCTTTTTGAAAAAAGACTATTCAGGTCTTCACCCATTTTTTTAAATTGGGTTGCTTGTTTGTTTTTTGCTGTTGAGTTGTATGATCTGCTCATGTATCTGGGGTATTAACCCCTTATCAGTCATATCATTTGCAAATATTTTCTCCTATTCAGTAGACTGGCTTTTTGTTTTGTTGATGGTTACTTTTGCTGTGCGAACCTTTTAATCTTAATGATGTCCCATTTATTTTTGCTTTCTTTTTTCTTTTGCCTTAGGAGACAGGTCTAGAAATATTGCTGCAATTTATGTCAGAGTAGTCCACCCATGTTCCAGGAGGTTTATGATTATGATTTTAGCTCTTTAATCCATCTTGAGTTTATTTTTGTATATAGTGTGAGAAGAAGTGAAGTGAAGTGAAGTTGCTCAGTTGTGCCCGATTCTTTGCGATCCCATGGACAGTAGCCTGCACCAAGCTCCTCCGCCCATGGGATTTTCTAGGCAAGAGTACTGGAGTGGTTTGCTGTTTCCTTCTCCAGGGAATCTTCCAGACCCAGGGGTCAAACCCAGGTCTCCCACATTGTAGACAGACGCTTTACCGTCTGAGCCACAGGGGAAATCCTATATAGTGTGAGAACATGTTTTAATTTCATTTTACATGTAGCTGTCCAGTTTTTCCACTTTACCACTTACTGAAGAGATTGTTTTTTCCCCTTTGTTTATAATTACCTCCTATGTCATAGGTTAATTGACTATAAGTATCTTGATTTATTTCTGGGTTCTCTATTTTGTTCTGTTCATCTGTGTGTCTGTTTTTGTGCCAAGGTAATGCTGTTTTGACTATTATAGCATTTGACTGAGTACTGTATTTAGACTCTTGAAGCTTTATGTGAGGTCGCTCAGTCATGTCCTACCCTCAACGACCCCATGGACTGCAGCCTGCCATGCTCCTCTGTCCATGTCCTACTCTCCTCCAGGCAAGAGTACTGGAGTGTGATGCCATTGCTAGCTTTATAGTATAGTCTGAAGTCAGAGAGCATATTACCTCCATCTTTGTTATTTTTCACAAGATTACTTTAGCAATTCTAGGTCATTAGTGATTCCATATAAGTTTTATGTTTATATGTTCTAGTTCTATGAAAAATGTCTAAGATATTTTGATAAGAATTCCATTAAATCTGTAAATTGTTTTGGATAATATGGTCATTTTAATGATATAATTTCCAATCTATGAATATATAATACCTTCCCATTTCTTTTTATCATCCTCAGCTTCCTTAATCAGTGTTTTTTAGTTTTCAGTGCATAGTTTTCACTTTTTTGATGAAGTTTATTCCTAGGTATTTTATTTTTTTGTTGGGATTTTAAATAGGATTGTTATCTTGCTTTCTCTAATAGTTAATTATGAGTGTATAGAAAAGCAACGGATTTCTATATGCTAATTTTGTGTCCTGAAAGTTTACTGAATTCATTGATAAGCTCAATTTTTTTGACAGTATCTTCAGGATTTCCTATGTATCTTATATATCTTCTGCAAACAGTGACAGTTTTATATTTTCCTTTTCAATTGTGATTTCATTTATTTTTATTTTTCTTATCTCAGTGCTGTGGCTAGAACTTCTAATACTATATTAAATAAAATTGTGAAATTCAGAATCCTTCTCTTGTTCTTGACCTTAGAGGAAGCGCTTTCAGCTTTTCACCATTGAGTATGTCATTAGCTGTGAGCTTGTCATATATGGCCTTTATTATGTTGAGATATGTTTCCTTTGTGCCCACTTGCAGTGGAGTTTTCATCATAAATGAATATTGAATTTTGTCAAAAGACTTTTTCTGCATCTTTTGAGATGAGCATGTGGTTTTTATTCTTCAAAATGTTAATATGATGTTTCACATTGATTGACTTGCACTTTCTAGTCTTCTACATTCGAGTGGTTGTTTTCTTCAGTTCTGACTGGTTCATTTTTCTGTTTTTAGTTCTCTCTCTTTTTTAATTCCTGTTGTGTTCACTGATTCTTTTCCCTAATTTTTAATTATTTAGATTTCTAAATATTTAAATTTCTAATTATTCTAATTTTCCCAGATTTCCCTTATTTATAACGCTTTGAATGCATTATTTAGCAAATTTTCACTTCTGTTTCATTAATTGTTGTTTCAGGACTTTTTTTTTTATTCTTTCAATTGGAAGCAAATTAGTCTGTCTTCCTATTTCCTTTAACTGTCTCTGTCCCTATTAAATCAGGTGGAACAGTTACCTATTCTAGTCTTGAAGTGGTGTCCTTGGGTGGGAGTATCCCCATATGATCTATATTTGTTCAAAGACTTTGATCAGGATTCTTATGCTTAGGAGTCACATCTTCCCCACTATGTGCTGGCCACTATCACCTTGGCAAGAGGTGGGGCTGGAGATGGAGGGGTTAGAGCCAGATCCAGGTGTGAGCCATGGCTTCTCCTCTGCTCATTGACCAACACCACCCTACTGGGAGTATATCCCAAGTTGCTGGTGCAGAAGACGTGAGGGTTGGGTTTGAGTTGACTTTCACTCTAAGAGTATGATCTCCTGGCTCCCATGACTAAAACCCTCACACCCAGAGGCAGAGAAGGCAATGGCACCCCACTCCAGTACTCTTGCCTGGAAAATCCCATGGATGGAGGAGCCTGGTAGGCTGCAGTCCATGGGGTCGCTAAGAGTCAGACACGACTGAGTGACTTCACTTTCACTTTTCACTTTCATGCATTGGAGAAGGACATGGCAACCCACTCCAGTGCTCTTGCCTGGAGAATCCCAGGGATGGGGGAGCCTGGTGGGCTGCCGTCTATGGGTCGCACAGAGTCGGACACAACTGAAGCAACTTAGCAGCAGTAGCAGCAGCAGCACACCCAGAGGAGACGAGCCCTGGTGCAAGAAATTCTAGGTCATTAGTGATTCCATATAAGTTTTATGTTTATATGTTCTAGTTCTATGAAAAATGTCTAAGATATTTTGATAAGAATTCCATTAAATCTGTAAATTGTTTTGGATAATATGGTCATTTTAATGATATAATTTCCAATCTATGAATATATAATACCTTCCCATTTCTTTTTATCATCCTCAGCTTCCTTAATCAGTGTTTTTTAGTTTTCAGTGCATAGTTTTCACTTTTTTGATGAAGTTTATTCCTAGGTATTTTATTTTTTTGTTGGGATTTTAAATAGGATTGTTATCTTGCTTTCTCTAATAGTTAATTATGAGTGTATAGAAAAGCAACGGATTTCTATATGCTAATTTTGTGTCCTGAAAGTTTACTGAATTCATTGATAAGCTCAATTTTTTTGACAGTATCTTCAGGATTTCCTATGTATCTTATATATCTTCTGCAAACAGTGACAGTTTTATATTTTCCTTTTCAATTGTGATTTCATTTATTTTTATTTTTCTTATCTCAGTGCTGTGGCTAGAACTTCTAATACTATATTAAATAAAATTGTGAAATTCAGAATCCTTCTCTTGTTCTTGACCTTAGAGGAAGCGCTTTCAGCTTTTCACCATTGAGTATGTCATTAGCTGTGAGCTTGTCATATATGGCCTTTATTATGTTGAGATATGTTTCCTTTGTGCCCACTTGCAGTGGAGTTTTCATCATAAATGAATATTGAATTTTGTCAAAAGACTTTTTCTGCATCTTTTGAGATGAGCATGTGGTTTTTATTCTTCAAAATGTTAATATGATGTTTCACATTGATTGACTTGCACTTTCTAGTCTTCTACATTCGAGTGGTTGTTTTCTTCAGTTCTGACTGGTTCATTTTTCTGTTTTTAGTTCTCTCTCTTTTTTAATTCCTGTTGTGTTCACTGATTCTTTTCCCTAATTTTTAATTATTTAGATTTCTAAATATTTAAATTTCTAATTATTCTAATTTTCCCAGATTTCCCTTATTTATAACGCTTTGAATGCATTATTTAGCAAATTTTCACTTCTGTTTCATTAATTGTTGTTTCAGGACTTTTTTTTTTATTCTTTCAATTGGAAGCAAATTAGTCTGTCTTCCTATTTCCTTTAACTGTCTCTGTCCCTATTAAATCAGGTGGAACAGTTACCTATTCTAGTCTTGAAGTGGTGTCCTTGGGTGGGAGTATCCCCATATGATCTATATTTGTTCAAAGACTTTGATCAGGATTCTTATGCTTAGGAGTCACATCTTCCCCACTATGTGCTGGCCACTATCACCTTGGCAAGAGGTGGGGCTGGAGATGGAGGGGTTAGAGCCAGATCCAGGTGTGAGCCATGGCTTCTCCTCTGCTCATTGACCAACACCACCCTACTGGGAGTATATCCCAAGTTGCTGGTGCAGAAGACGTGAGGGTTGGGTTTGAGTTGACTTTCACTCTAAGAGTATGATCTCCTGGCTCCCATGACTAAAACCCTCACACCCAGAGGCAGAGAAGGCAATGGCACCCCACTCCAGTACTCTTGCCTGGAAAATCCCATGGATGGAGGAGCCTGGTAGGCTGCAGTCCATGGGGTCGCTAAGAGTCAGACACGACTGAGTGACTTCACTTTCACTTTTCACTTTCATGCATTGGAGAAGGACATGGCAACCCACTCCAGTGCTCTTGCCTGGAGAATCCCAGGGATGGGGGAGCCTGGTGGGCTGCCGTCTATGGGTCGCACAGAGTCGGACACAACTGAAGCAACTTAGCAGCAGTAGCAGCAGCAGCACACCCAGAGGAGACGAGCCCTGGTGCAAGAGGGTCTGGATTGGACACTCTTTGTATTAGGATGGAGGCTTTGGAAGTCCCAGCCCTAGTCAGTGTGCTGGACCACTCTAGACGTGCTGTTCCTGTAGGTGCCACTAATGGCTCACCACACCCCTTTCAGATATGCTTCCAGATCTGAGCTGGCTCTGTCCATAACAACAGAGCCTTCCTATTGGCTGTGGCAGTCCTAACCCTAGTGTCACAGAGCAAGTGGAGATAGAGAGGGCACGCCAGGGGGATCTCTATAAACTAGACAGAGTCCTGTGCAGTTTTAGTCTACATCCTTTAAGGAGTGAGCAAGTGTGTGCATGCTCTTCATGAGTGGAGTCTAGGTTTGTTATTACCCTCAGGTTAATTCCACTGGTTTTCAGATGAGGTATGGGCACTCATCTTCTCAGTGCTGGACCAGACAGCTGGGGCAGTGCTATACAGTAGGTACTTCTTGTTGGTTTTCTGTTGTATAATAGTAATGTGTCTATGTAAATGCATTTTTTATGTGTTCATTGGGGGAGGTGAGCTCCAAGTCCTCCTACATCACCATATTGATCTCTTCTACTTGCTATTATACTCTTATCAGTGTGTTCCTCATGGTATTGATCTGCCATCAACATTTTAAGCTGTTTCTGTGGACGGAAATTTTCAGTGTGAGATATGACTGTCATTCTGTGGCAAAAGTGTGAGCATAACCTAATCAGATGAGACATTTAAAAGTAGTTTTCTCTGGCTGAATACAGAGAAACAGTCTGAGAGATGTTTTCCTTATAGCCTTAAGGAAAGCAGTAACCAGGTTGTGAACTGCTGATGGGGGCCATGTGGCAAAGAACTACAGGTTGTCTCTGGTATCTATTAACAGTAATATCTAGCAAAAAAAAAAAAAAAAAAAAAAGAAACATCAATTATATATAAGGAGATGATTTCTTCTGAAAACCAGTGAGTTTGGAAGAGGACCCTGAGGTTCTGATGAAAATGACATACTGTCTAGACACCTTCATTTCACCCTGATAAGATTTCAAGCAGAAGACCCAGAAAAGCCATTCCCAGACTTCTGACCCATGGAAATGGTTACATCATATATGTGTGTTATTTTAAGCTTCTGAGTTTGTAGTAATTTGTCACACAGCAACAAAAAAGTAGTACACATCACTAGACCACTGAGAGTACTTACATTTTCAAGAAATATATCTTCCTTTTTCTCTTATGTGTGTATTTTTCAAGGCATGAAGAGAGTTTGCTAACCATGCTTCCACTATTAGTTATCACAGTGAGAAAGTGTCTAGCTTGGTTTCAGACTATCTGGGGCTAAATCCCACTTAGCTTCTCCTCTGCTGTGACTGGGGGCAAATTAAGAGTGGTGTGACTCTCCTCTGTTATAAAATGAAAAATATAATCGTGACTCTTTTATAAGATTTATGCTGAGAATTGGCAGTAGTAAACAATGTGTATTAATTGGTGTCACTGTTATAGCTTTAGATTCTGTCAACATGATATTAACAATATAGTGGAATAGTATGACATCCTACAGAATGATGAATCAGGTAAAATTCCTGTAAACTCTATTATGGCAAGAAATAGAAGACTGGTATATCCTAGAAGCAGAATATTCCTGAGGTGGTTCCTATCAGGGGCAAGCAAGTTACTGTTTTTATTTGTGTTCCATTGCCAATGTAATTTCAAGATCAGTAAAAGCAAACCACTTGCCAACTGATTACTTTATAGTAATTATTAAAATGTATCAGTTTTTTTATAGTAATCAAGGTAGTCAAAAGAATAGGGGCATGCTATGAATCATAGGGCCATCTCCCAAGTTTTTGAAGTTTACACAAAGCTTCAAGTCCCTCAGGGATAGAGAATGGCAAAAATTTGTTTATATTATTATGAGCATGAGTGGATTCATCCTATCATATTGACTAGACTCCTAATCAAGTAACCAAAGTCTAAGTCCTTTTATGTGTCACATATCCCATTCCCCTTATAAACTCAGGGATTGATAAAAATATCACATTGGATTTAGAAACTCAATGTAACTAGTGCAAGACAAATTTTGTTATAATTTAAATTTTCACCTTACTCCTCACTATGCCCATTTTATACAGTGAGCTTCACTTTGATTTTGTCTTCCTAGGAATTTGTATTAACTTAAAGCTTAGGTATAACTGTCCTTTTATGGTTTTCCTTTTTTAATTACATGGGATAAAGATCCCTTGTTTTGTTTTGTTTTTGAGAAAGATACAAGGTAGACTAAAGAGGGACTGAGAGTATGCATGTATGTGTTCTTAAATTTTATTTATTTTTAAAATTTTTACTGTTTTCTGTTTATTCATTTGTCTTTCTCAAAGTTTTGTGTCCTCACACTCTTTGTCAAATTCTCCTTTAAAAGTATAAGCATTTTGTGACAGTGACTCTTATGAATTCTCAAATTAGGGCTTTATGGTATTTAAGTCAAAGTCTGTAGGAGGATTTGGAGTAAGCCACAGGTAGCTGAGATGGTAAAGAATCTCTTTGCAATGCAGGAGACCTGCATTCGATCTCTGGGTTGGGAAGATCCCTTGGAGAAGAGAATGGCAGCCCACTTCAATAATCCTGCCGGAAAAATCCCATGGACAGAGGATCCTGGAGGATTACAGTCCATGGGGTTGCAAAGAGTTGGACATGACTGAGCAACTAACACTTTCCTATGGATAGCTGCAGATAAAACTGTCTGGATTATCTGACTGACATCTAGATTATCTTTGCTCACTTACAATCAGTCTTGTTGCCAAAAGAGTCCCAAAAGGTATTAATAAATTGCTAGTCTGTTTTATAGAAAACATACCTACAGAGTCAGTAAAGCAGATTTTGCCAATTAACAGTTTCCTTGGCTAGTGCTATCAGTATTGGCTTATTATTATATCCTCCCGGATTCTGTTTATGGTCAGTTTCTATTTTTTGATCTCAAGATTGATAAAAAAAAAATTATTTTCACTGTTTATAAAATTTTCTGGGAATTATAAAGGTAAGTTCAGAGAATGGGTTTTAAAAACTTGTCTGCAAATTGTCTTTATTTCTCTTAAGGTAAGAGAAACTGGGAATTGTAAATTGGCTCAATATGTTTGTTGATTAGTACAGTAAATGCCCTAAAGTACAGCCACTGGTTTAACTTCTAGAGACAGATGGTATCATTCTTTCCCAGAAATACAGGTAGAAAAACATGGACAAATATACTAAAAACCATGTGCAAGTCAGGACTAAAGGAAACAGGGTCCCAAAGAG
Organism: Cephalophus harveyi; assembly: GCA_006410635.1. NCBI lineage: Eukaryota > Metazoa > Chordata > Mammalia > Artiodactyla > Bovidae > Cephalophus > Cephalophus harveyi. The sequence continues at coordinate 654,658 of SJYT01083443.1, read as the reverse complement.
TAAGGAAACAGACTGACAGAAGCTCAATATTCTTTGGCAATTTCCTCAAGGTATTTGCCAGTTAAATGTGGCATGGAATCAGTGACTAAAAGGTTGAGCAGAGTGTAGCATACAAGAGGCTGAGAAAATCTGTTGGACTTTTAGCAGCATCATAGGTGTGAGCCAAACTTAGTGTTCATAACTACTGAGGCAGCTAGCGCTTCAAAGACCATGATTCTTGAGAGAGAGTGCATTAAAGTGATTCCAACCTTCTCTACTACCATTAACTTCAAAACATCGTCCAATCATAAGCATCCAAGAAAATAAGAATCAGGAAAGAAAGAACCACCAATATGGCACATGAATCTGGTTAGATGAAAATCAGAAGTCAAGCCAAGGAAGAAAAGTTATATTAAAATTCCCAAATAGAGCCTTAGAGGAACATAGTAGGAACAATCACAAATTAGAAATAGAACAAATTTCAAAACAATTTTACTTTGAAAAAAAGAATTCTTTGAAAAAAGAATTAAGTGATGTTTCTAAAACTAGAAAACAAAATATTACCTAAAATTAAAAGTTGAAGAAAAGGCTGAAGAGGATATTGGAAGCAATAGAAAAGAGGATTTTAGAATATATAATGATGAAAAAATTTTAGATGGAGGCATGGATAGAAAACATGAATCAAAAGAAGTTAAATATAAAAAGCAGTTAGTGTTAATATTTATTTGGAAACCCAGAAGGGCAGTAGTAAGAATGTGTAAAAGTGGCAATGTGAGAAGAGAGACCTGCCCAAATTCTCTGAAAATGATGAAAAATGTTAATCCACAGATTCAAAAAGCTCAATAAATCCTCAGGAAGAAGAAATACAAAGAAAAATGTTTAGATGCATTATAATAAAACTGTAAAACCACCAAAGACAGGGAAACTATCTTAAAAACAGGCAGATTACAAAAAGGACATAGTATGTTATCAGAGCACAAAGAAGACTTAACGGTATGAATTTACCAGAAACGATGGAGGAATAAAACAAAACAAACAGATGTCTTTAAAGAGATAATATTAAGGGTGCTCATGAAATTATATTACCTGTGAAGTAAAAGCCATACTAATTTATGTTAAACTCCTCTAATTCAAAGACTATGGTTAAAGTTTCTGAAATAACCACTAAAAGAATAACACTCACAAACTTAAAGAGAATACAGATTGAAAAAAATACTTCAATAAAACAAAAGATGGCACTAAAAGAAAAGAGACATAGAATGGGTGGTGCAAATAGAAAACAACAGTAAGGTGGAAAATTCAAATCCTTACTTAAATATATCATTGTCTCCATTAAATGCAAAGTTCAGTTCAGTTCAGTCGCTCAGTCGTGTCCGACTCTTTGCGACCCCATGAATCGCAGCACCCCAGGCCTCCCTGTCCATCACCAACTTCCGGAGTTCACTCAGACTCATGTCCATCGAGTCCGTGATGCCATCCAGCCATCTCATCCTCGGTCGTCCCCTTCTCCTCCTGCCCCCAATCCCTCCCAGCATCAGGGTCTTTTCCAATGAGTCAACTCTTCGCATGAGGTAGCCAAAGTACTGGAGCTTCAGCTTTAGCATCATTCCTTCCAAAGAAATCCTAGGGCTGATCTCCTTCAGAATGGACTGGTTGGATCTCCTTGCAGTCCAACGGACGCTCAAAAGTCTTCTCCAACAACACAGTTCAAAAGCATCAATTCTTCAGTGCTCAGCCTTCTTCACAGTCCAACTCTCACATCCATACATGACCACAGGAAAAACCATAGCCTTGAATAGAAGGACCTTAGTCAGCAAAGTAATGTCTCTGCTTTGGAACATTCTATCTAGGTTGGTCATAACTTTTCTTCCAAGGAGTAAGTGTCTTTTAATTTCATGGCTGCAATCACCATCTGCAGTGATTTTCAGTTCAGTTCAGTTCTGTTCAGTCGCTCAGTCGTGTCTGACTCTTTGCGACCCCATGAATCGCAGCACGCCAGGCCTCCCTGTTCATCACCATCTCCCGGAGTTCACTCAGACTCACGTCCATCGAGTCCATGATGCCATCCAGCCATCTCATCCTCGGTCATCCCCTTCTCCTCCTGCCCCCAATCCCTCCCAGNTGTTTCCCCATCTATTTCCCATGAAGTGATGGGACCAGATGCCATGATCTTCGTTTTCTGAATGTTGAGCTTTAAGCCAACTTTTTTGCTCTCCTCTTTCACTTTCATCAAGAGGCTTTTTAGTTCCTCTTCACTTTCTGCCATAAGGGTGGTGTCATCTGCATATCTGAGGTTATTGATATTTTTCCCAGCAATTTTGATTTCAGCTTGTGCTTCTTCCAGCCCAGTGTTTCTCATGATGTACTCTGCATAGAAGTTAAATAAGCAGGGTGACAGTATACAGCCTTGATGTACTCCTTCTCCTATCTGGAACCAGTCTGTTGTTCCACGTCCAGTTCTGACTGTTGCTTCCTGACCTGCATATAGGTTTCTCAAGAGGCAGGTCAGTTGGTCTGGTATTCAGCCTTAAAACATAAAAATTCTAATGTGTGAGCTCTTCCTGTGAGATTTAGTAAGAGATGTTTGAAAGAGACCTATATTTTATAAAACGAATCCTTATATTTTAAGACTTTTAGACATTTTACTTTCTACGCATATGATTAAAATGTATTAGCAGAGGACCAGACATTAATGTCTGGAGGACACTAGGATGATTATCATGGACTCATACAGCAAGAGTCTTTCCTTCTGTGTCATGATTTATCTCCTTAATAATATAAATGTAATATAATTGGGTTTTTTATCTTCTCTTAAGGACCATGCTGTTTCTGAAGATCTGACTACAGTTTGAAAACCCTTTAATCTGTAGGAAGTCTTTGTAAATTATAAGATAATAATCAGATGACTTCAATGTTGTGGTGGGTGGGAGGTTATCAAGACCTTGCACATGGACTCTCTATGGACTGGGAGGCTGATTTTCCCATTAATCCGTCAACTAGAGACAGCTATATAAATCACAAAGGGACAAGGAAAAAATCTTCTGAATTTAATACTGTTAAAAAACAGTTTATGGAACAAATCTGGAACGAATTGCGCACTTATCTGTATGCATCAGGTCAGCAGTATTGAATTACAGCTTGCCTTTCCTTGCCAGGGTAAAGGAAAGTAAACTACAGTGGGAATAGACTGTATAAACAAAACAAAACAAAATCTTAAATCTATAATGCTATTGAAAAGGGGAATTTATGCTAACAAGGATATATAAAAGTAGTTTTCATTCACAGATAACTTTCCAATATTCTTTATAAAAAAGCTGAGAAAACTATTACACTAGCTTATGAAGACTATGATAATAACGAACACCTACCAAATGCTACCAAACAGTAAAGCGTCTGCCTACAATGTGGAAGAGCCAGGTTCAATCGCTGGGTTGCGAAGATCCTCTGGAGGAGGAAATAGCAACCCACTCCAGTACTCTTGCTTGGAAAATCCCATGGATGGAGGAGAGTGGCAGGCTACAGTCCATGAGGTCGTAAAGAGTTGGACACAACTGAGAGACTTCACTTTCCCTTTCTTTTCACCAAATGCTTAATAGTTGCCAGATACTCTTATAATTACTTTAGATCTGGGGTTTTTAACCTAGGCTGCAAATTTGAATCATATGAAGAGCTACATAATTCCAGATAACCAGGCCTTGAGGGAAAGCAATTAAATTAGAATGTTTGAGGGTGGTGTTAGCCCAAGCATTAGCAGAATCTAAAACTCACCATATTCATATTGATTGCAATATTCACCTAAGGTTGAGAAATACTGCTTCAGCTACACCAACTTATTTAATCCTCAGAATAGCACTGTGATGTGGGGTACTATCATCACTACCATCACGATCTCTAAATTACAAGTGAGAAAACTGTGTCAGAGAGATATGAAGCTAATATCCCAAGGCCATCACCTCATAAGTGACAGAACTAGGATTTGAATCCAGGCAGTTTCACTATTGTGCTATTATTATATTATTATCCCCCAAATTAAAAACTACAGATTAATATTTCTGTCAACCTCCATGTACCAATCATAAATGTTGCCCTAGGATCCCTTAAATAATTTTAATTTGTTTGGATGAAATTTATATAAATGTAAAGTAGAAAAATAATGTCATGAGAATATTAATTCCTCTTTGTCAGTATTATAGTACAACCAAATTATCTGGTTGCTAATACATATCTATGGTCATTGAGAAATGTCAGGCCCTAATTCTTTAATATAGTCTCAAACTGAGTCCTATAGAGTTCCCATTTTTAAAACACCCCCAAAGTTACATTTATAGATTGCTGGGAGAAGTATCAATAACCTCAGATATGCAGATGACACCACCCTCATGGTAGAAAGCAAAGAAGAACTACAGAGCCTCTTGATGAAAGTGAAAGAGGAGAGTAAAAATGTTGGCTTAAAGCTCAACATTCAGAAAACGAAGATCATGGCAACTCTTCCCATCACTTCATGGCAAATAGATGGAGAAACAGTGGAAACAGTGACAGACTTTATTTTGGGGGTCTCGAAAATTCCCTGGTGGCTCAGAGGTTAAAGCATCTGCCTGGAATGCTGGAGACACGGGTTCAATCCCTGGGTCGGGAAGATCCCCAGGAGAAGGAAATGGCAACCCACTCCAGTACTCTTGCCTGGAGAATCCCATGGAGGGAGGAGCCTGGTAGGCTACAGTCCATGGGGTCGCAAAGAGTCGGACATGACTGAGCGACTTCACTCACTCATTCACTCACTCAAAATCACTGCAGATGGTGACTGCAGCCATGAAATTAAAAGATGCTTGCTCCTTGGAAGAAAAGTTATGACCAACCTGACAGCATATTAAAAAGCAGAGACATTACTTTGTCCACAAAAGTTCATTTAGTCAAAGCTATAGTTTTTCCAGTAGTCATGTACGGATGTGAGAGTTGGACTATAAAAAAAGATGAGCACCAAAGAATTGATGCTTTTGAATGGTGGTGTTGGAGAAGACTCTTGAGCGTCCCTTGGACTGCAAGGAGATCCAACCAGTCCGTCCTAAAGGAGATCAGAACTGGGTGTTCATATGCAGAACTGATTTTGAAGCTGCAAGTCCAATACTTTGGCCACCTGATGCGAAGAGCTGACTCATTTAAAAAGACCCTGATGCTGGGAAAGATTGAGGGCAGGAGGAGAAGAGGATGACAGAGGATGAGATGGTTGGATGGCATTACCAACTCAATGGACATGGTTTTGGGTGGACTCTGGCAGTTGGTGATGGACAGGGAGGACTGGCGTGCTGCGGTTCATGGGGTCACAAAGAGTTAGAAACGACTGAGCAACTGAACTGAACTGAACTGAACTTCTCAATAGTCTATCTTGTAGCATTTAATTAAGTGAATAGATGAATTGTTATGGCCTGTGTTATGTTAGTCCCTCAAAAAATTACCTTATCTTTGGTGTTTAAAGATTCCATATTTACTTATTTGATGTTTTCTTCATTGCAAGATGCTTGAAAAATTTTGAGTCAGGGTTATAGATAACTAATCAGACATACTATTTATATCAATGACTTGCATGAAGGTATACAAGGATTATTATGAATCACATGAACTTGGCTTACCTAAAGTGTTGTACAACAACATCAAAACTAAAAACAGTATTCGAGCAATGTACTGAAATAACAATTATGTTGAGCATCTATTTTAAAAAGAATAGAGACAATTTTAACACTGCATCAATTCACTCTACATTTGCACAGAACTGGTTTAGAAAGTCCCTTCTCATATTGAACACGGCATCCTTGTCACTTTTATCCACTGGTCTTAGTTTTTCTTATGCAACCACACAGGAAAATAGCAAATGACTTGGCAAGACATCAAATCACACCACGTGACATCAAATATTTGAATATATCTGTCATCTCAGGGAAGCAATAGACTGCAATAATTAAAAACCTAAGTTCACGGTACAGAAATACAGGGTTCAAGTCTGCGTAGGATGACCAACCATCCCAGTGTGCCCAAGAATAGAGGTTTCCTGGGATACAATACTTTTGGTACTAAACTTGAGAAAGTCTCAGACAAACTGAGATGAATTGGTCATCCTAAACCTGAGACTATTTATTAGCTTTAAGAATTTGAGCAAGTTATTAGACCTCACATTTTCTTCCTTTGAAAAATAAAGATAATACTTTTCTCTTCTTCACAAGGTAACTGATATAAAGAGAAAAGGAGTTAATGCATACAGAGCACAGTACTCAGTTAGTAATTATAGTGATAGCAGCAGTAGAAGGTAGGTACACACGATGGGGAGATGGTCATGTGATGAAATTCTTAAGATATTAGTTGTCTACAAAATTAATGAGAAAACACTGTGACATGGCTACCAAAAAATAAAAACCCAAATCAATTTCAGTTCAGTTCAGTCGCTCAGTCATGTCCGACTCTTTGCAACCCCATGACTTACAGCACACCAGGCCTCCCTGTCCACCACCAACTCCCGGAGTTTACTCAAACTCATGTCCATCGAGTCGGTGATGCCATCCAGCCATCTCATCCTCTGTTGTCCTCTTCTCCTCCTGCCCCCAATCCCTCCCAGCATCAGAATCTTTTCCAATGAGTCAACTCTTCACATGAGGTAGCCAAAGTACTGGAGTTTCATCTTTAGCATCATTCCTTCCATAGAGGCTATATTAATAGAGCTAGAGTATTAAGAATGACCCTGGAGGAGGGCATGACAGTATTCTTGCCTGGAGAATCCCATGGTCAGAGGAGCCTGACGGGCTACAGTCCATAAATGAAGGAGCTGATTATTCTGTTCTGTTTTGATCAGCCAACATCAAGAATAATGTGATTAATTCTAATGTCCAGTGGAGAGAACTAGAATGACAACTAGTTTTGTGATCATATCACAAAAAAGAAATTGGGGTACTGGCTTGGAGAAAACAAGACTTGGAGGCAAAATGAAAGAAATCTCCAAATTTGAGAAAGAATTTCTGTTATAATTAGGATAGAGTTATTGACAAGGTCAGTTAATTTTTTGAAATGATTTGAAAGCAGCTGAGAGATGCTGAGGGAGGTGCTTAGAAATTTAAAAAGGTAAGACTCAAGAGACAGATAATAGAGATGTGATATATTCTCTGCTGCGATATTTATTTGGGAACAATTGTCAACTCTGAGTGCAGGGAGAAGGCTACAAATCCATTGCAAATCCTGGTGCAAACAAGAGGGCCACTGCAGGGGGGCATGGAAATCAGCATCGCTTTTGGCAGAGGTTTGGAGATGAGAGCTCAAGCACACAGTCAAAATTCTCCTCAAAATATGTGCTGCTTACTGGGGAGCATGGGATAAAAGGGTGAAATCACAAGCAGAATGCCTCTGAAAATCAGAGCAGTTTCTCCAGCAGTCACGTAAGACAAAGATTAGAGTTTCACGGAATCACTAACCAGAAGATATCTGATATATCTATATTAATATCAGATGGCTTCCCTGGTGGCTCAGACAGTAAAAGTGTCTGCCTACAGTGCGGGAGACCTAGGTTCGATCCCTGGGACGGGAAAAGCCCTGGAGAAGGAAATGGGAACCCACTCCAGTGCTCTTGCCTGGAAAATCCCATGGACAGAGGAGCCTGATAGGCTACAGCCCATGGGGTCGCAGAGAGTTGGACACAATTGAGCGACTTCACTTCACTTCACTTATTGATATCAGACAAGCAGATTGAAATTTTTTATTATACAGAAATGATCAATCAAAAAGTAAAATATCAAAATTGTATATCTGTTAGCACCTAGGCAGTGAAAAATTAACTTTATCCAAATAGAGTTCTGATCATTGCCCTTAGCTACTTGGAGGTTATCTCTAGGTCCCTGGAATGTTCTTCCTGGTAGGAAGACCTTTGTTTGCCTGTGGGCTTTGGCCACCAGACAGTCTTAACAGTGTGATTTCTGACTGGGTTTATAAGTCAGACTGTATTGGTTCTGACCTGTGGAGGAACTGGAGACTAAAGATGGGGTCCTGGAGAATAAAGATCAGCCATTCAGGAAGCATGTTATCAAGCCCCATTACAAACCCCAGACAGCAAAAGCTCAGGTCAGCTTCCTTAGTTGGCAGTATTCTTTTAATATTGTCATACAGTGGTGCCAGGAGGTTAATACACCTCTGAGGAAGATGGAAGCTTCACATATGGAACACTCCCAGACTTCACTATATGCATATCTTTGGCTGGTTCTAATTTGTATGTGTTTGCTAACTGTAACCATAAGTATAGTCCTTTCTGTAATCATAAGGATAGCATTTTCCCAAGCTCTGTGAGTTAATCTAGTGAGTTATTGAACCTGAGAATGATCATGAGAACCCTGAATTTGTAGCCTTCAGGGGTCCTAAACTTAAGCTGGTGTCTGATGTCAGGGCAATCTTTGGGAACTGTTCCACCACATTGTGTTCAGTTCAGTTCAGTCGCTCAGCCGTGTCTGACTCTTGTGACCCCATGAATCACAGCACACCAGGCCTCCCTGTTCATCACCATCTCCCGGAGTTCACTCAGACTCATGTCCATCGAGTCAGTGATGCCATCCAGCCATCTCATCCTCAGTCGTCCCCTTCTCCTCCTGCCCCCAAGCCCTCCCAGCATCAGAGTCTTTCCCAATGAGTCAACTCTTCGCATGAGGTGGCCAAAGTACTGGAGTTTCAGCTTTAGCATCATTCCTTCCAAAGAAATCCCAGGGTTGATCTCCTTCAGAATGGACTGGTTGGATCTCCTTGCAGTCCAAGGGACTCTCAAGAGTCTTCTCCAACACCACACTTCAAAAGCATCAATTCTTCGGCGATCAGCCTTCTTCACAGTCCAACTCTCACATCCATACATGACCACAGGAAAAACCATAGCCTTGACTAGACGGACCTTAGTCGGCAAAGTAATGTCTCTGCTTTTGAAAATGCTATCTAGGTTGGACATAACTTTTCTTCCAAGGAGTAAGCGTCTTCTAATTTCATGGCTGCAGTCACCATCAGCAGTGATTTTGGAGCCCAAAAAAATAAAGTCTGGCACTGTTTCCACTGTTTCCCCATCTATTTCCCATGAAGTGATGGGACCAGATGCCATGATCTTCGTTTTCTGAATGTTGAGCTTTAAGCCAACTTTTTCACTCTCCTCTTTCACTTTCATCAAGAGGCCTTTTAGCTCCTCTTCACTTTCTGCCATAAGGGTGGTGTCATCTGCATATCTGAGGTTATTGATATTTCTCCCAGCAATCTTGATTCCAGCTTGTGTTTCTTCCAGTCCAGCGTTTCTCATGATGTACTCTGCATATAAGTTAAATAAGCAGGGTGACAATATACAGCCTTGACGCACTCCTTTTCCTATTTGGAACCAGTCTGTTGTTCCATGTCCAGTCCTAACTGTTGCTTCCTGACCTGCATACAGATTTCTCAAGAGGCAGGTTAGGTGGTCTGGTATTCCCATCTCTTTCAGAATTTTCCACAGTTTATTGTGATCCACACAGTCAAAGGCTTTGGCATAGTCAATAAAGCAGAAGTAGATGTTTTTCTGGAACTCTCTTGCTTTTTCCATGATCCAGCGGATGTTGGCAATTTGATCTCTGGTTCCTCTGCCTTTTCTAAAGCCAGCTTGAACATCAGGGAGTTCACGGTTCACGTATTGCTGAAGCCTGGCTTGGAGGATTTTGAGCATTACTTTACTAGCATGTGAGATGAGTGCAATTGTGCGGTAATTGGAGCATTCTTTTGCATTGCCTTTCTTTGGAATTGGAATGAAAACTGACCTTTTCCAGTCCTGTGGCCACTGCTGAGTTTTCCAAATTTGCTGGCAGATTGAGTGCAGCACTTTCACAGCATCATCTTTCAGGATTTGAAACAGCTCAACTGGAATTCCATCACCTCCACTAGCTTTGTTCATAGTGATGCTTTCTAAGGCCCACTTGACTTCACGTTCCAAGATGTCTGGCTCTAGATTAGTGATCACATCATCATGATTATCTGGGTCGTGAAGATCTTTTTTGTACAGTTCTTCCATGTATTCTTGCCACCTGTTCTTAGGTTTGCCTAATTCTTTACACACCCAATAACCAAGTTCTGAAATACAAAAAGCAAACTTTGATAAAATCAAGAAGAAAAATTGACCATCATCATTGTTGAATATTTTGAATACTATATCTCTCAAAATAGTTCATGGTACAAGCGGGAAAAAGATCTGTAAAGACACAGAAAACCTAAAAAGCACAATAACATACTTTATATAAATTTTATGTGAAAAATAAATCAACTTAATTTGTACTACATACAAACTACAATAGACTATGCATTGTTTTAAAGTACATATGGACTATTTTCCCAAATTGAACCAGCAAATGCAAAATGTTGAAATCATTCAGAATATGTTCTTTGAACGTAGTGGAATTAAACTAAAGACAATTAAAAGTTCAACTAGAATACTACAAAATGTTTGAAAAGTAAGGAATACACTTTCTAATATCTTGTGGGTCAAAAGAAGAAATTAGAATGAAAAACAAAATATTTTGAGAAAGCGGCTAATAAAAATATGGCCAAAAGTTTGAGATACCCAACTAAAGGAGTGTTTGCCAAGTCGCTTCAGTCATGTCTGACTCTGTGTGACCCCATAGACGGCAGCCCACCAGGCTCTTCCATCGCTGGGATTCTCCAGGCAAGTACACTGGAGTGGGTTGCCATTTCCTTATCCAGTGCATGAAAGTGAAAAGGGAAAGTGAAGTCGCTCAGTTGTGTCCGACTCTCCACGACCCCATGGACTGCAGCCCACCAGGCTCCCCCATCCATGGGATTTTCCAGGCAAGAGTACTGGAGTGGGGTGTCATTGCCTTCTCTGAAAGGAGTGCTTAGAAAGAAATATTTAGCTTCTCAGAAAAAAAGTGTATCTCAGAAAAAAAGAAAAGCTAAACTTCAGTTATCTAAGTTACCATCTCAAGATAGCAGAACAAAACAGCAAATCAACCATAAAAGAAAAAGAAGGAAATAAATAATAAAGATAAGAACAGGGTTGAATAAAATAGAAAAAGTAAATGCAATAAAGGAAATCAACAAAGTGTAAGTTCAATCTTTAAAGGATAATTAATATATTTTACTAAGACTTGAGGGGGGAGAAAAAAGAGAAACAACAAATTACCACTGTCAGGAAAAGACTGGGAGAAAAGGGTACAGATATCAAACATTAAAAGTATAATAAGGGAACACTTCTACTTCCAGAATTCCAACATGCAAAGAAAAAAAAGTGGTGAAAAATATTTTTTTAAATAACCATATAAACTCTCTGGAAATTGTCCTAAGGATACACATCAAATGAAAAATTTATTCAAGAAACTACTAAATCTTCACAAGAACAGTGAGAGTCTGTGGCAACTGAGTCACAACTCACTCCCTTCCTCCCTATCCCCAGAAGAAGCTCTACACCAGAAATTTCCACTATTTTTGAAAGGACCCTTAAGCTTAATTTCCCTATTGCTTTTCAGTCAATAAGTCATGTCAGACTCTTTGCAACCCCATGAACTGCAGCATGCCAGGCTTCCCTGTCCTTCACTGTCTCCCAGAGTTTGCTCAAACTCATGTCCATTGAATTGGTGATGCCATCCAACCATCTCAACCTCTGTCATCCCCTTCTCTTTCCCTCAATCTTTCCCAGCATCAGGGTCTTTTCCAATGAGTCAGTTTTTCACATCAGGTGGCCAAAGTATCAGAGCTTCCGCATCAGTCCTTCCAATGAATATTCAGGGTTGATTTCCTTTAGGATTGACTGGTTTGATGTCATTGCTGCCCAAGGGACTCTCAAAAGTCTTCTCCAGCACCACAGTTTGAAAGTATAAGCTCTTTGGTGCTCAGCCTTCTTTATGAACTCTCACATCCATACACTACTACTGGAAAAACTATAGCTTTAATTATTCGGAGCTTTGTTGACAAAGTGAGATCTCTGCTTTTTAATATACTGTCTAGGTTTGTCATACCTTTTCTTCCAAGGAGCAAGTATCTTTTCATTTCATGGCTGTAGTCACCATCTGCAGGGATTTTGGAGGCCAAGAAAATAAAATCTATCATGGTTTCCACTTTTTCCCCTTGTATTTGCCATGAAGTGATGGGACTGGATGCCATGATCTTAGTTTTTTGAATGTTGAGTTTTAAGCCAACTTTTTCACTCTCCTCTTTCACTTTCATCAAGAGGCTCTTTAGCTCCTCTTTGCTTTCTGTCATTACAGTGGTATCATCTGCATATCTGAGACTGTTGATATTTCTCCCAGCAATCTTGATTCCAGGTTGTGATTCATCCAGCCTGGCATGTCACATAATGTACTCCGCATATAAGTTAAATAAGCAGGGTGGCAATATACAGCCTTGTCATACTCCCTTCCCAATTTTGAATCAGTCCATTGTTCCATGTCTGGTTTTAACTGCTGCTTCTTGACCCACATACAGATTTCTCAGGAAACAGGTAAGGTGGATGGTATTCCCATCTTTTTAAGGATTTTCCACAGTTTGTTGTGATCCACACAGTCAAAGGCTTTAGCATACTCAATGAAGAAGAACTAGATGTTTTTCTGGAATTGCCTTTCTTTCTCTATAATCCAACAAATGTTGGCAATTTGATTTCTAGTTCCTCTGCCTTTTCTAAACCCAGCTTGTACTGCTGGAAGTTCTTGGTTCACATACTGCTGAAACCTAGCTTGAAGGATTTTGAGCATTACCTTGCTAGCATGTGAAATGAGTGCAATTGTATGGTAGTTTGAACATTCTTTGGCATTTCCCTTCTCTGGGATCAGAATGAAAACTGACCTTTTCCAGTCCTGTGGCCACTGCTGAGTTTTCCAAATGGGTGGCATATTGAGTGCAGTATTTTAATAACATCATCTTTCAGGATTTTAAACAGCTCAGCTGGAATTCCATCACCTCCTGTAGCTTTATTTGTAGTACTGCTTCCTAAGGCCCACTTGACTTCACACTCTAGGATATCTGGCTCTAGGTGAGTGACCACACCATCATGGTTATCCAGGTAATTAAGAGTTTTTGGTATAGTTCTGTTTGTATTCTTGCTACCTCTTTTTAATCTCTTGTTTCTGTTAGGTCCTCATCATTTCTTCCTTTATCATGCCCATCCTTGCACGAAATGTTCCCTTGATATCTCTACTACTCTATCATTTTCCATTATTTCCTTGCATTGTTCACTTTAAGAAGACTTTCTTATTTCTCATTGCTATTCTCTGGAATTCTGCATTCATATGGGTATATCTTTCCCTTTCTCCCTTGCCTTTTGCTTTGCTTCTTTTCTCAGTTATTTGCAAAGCCTCCTCAGACAAACACATTGCCTTCTTGCATTTCTTTTTCTCTGGGATGGTTTTAGTCACTGCCTCCTATAAAGTGTTATGAACTTCTGTCTATAGTTCTTGAAAAGATAGTGTCTCAAATCAGTAATCTAGAAAAAGAACAGCAGACTCCACCCAAAGCAAGCAGATGTCGAAGCACAGAAATTGAAGAATTTAACAAAGGAAAAATCAAGATAGAAAGGTAAGGAAACCGAAAGCTGGTTCTTTGAAAAGATCAATAAAATTGATAAATGTCTATCTTTACTGACTAAGAAAAAATGAGACAAGATACAAATTGATGACAGGAACTGATAGAGGAACTATCACTCTGAGTCTCATAAACATTAAAAGGATAATAAGATAATATTATCAGCAAGATGAAAATCATAAGTTGAACACATAGATGAAATTGACAAATTCTATTAAAGTGACATACTACCAAAACTCCTTCAGAAATAAATACACTGAATATTCCTATTTCTATTAAGAAAATTGAATTTCATAATTTTAAACATTAAAACAAACAAAACTTCAGGCCAGAATGCATTCACATGTGACTTCCAGTGAATCTTTAAATCAAATCACAATAAGATACCATTCTACATCCACTGGAATGGTGGTAATTAAATGGTAAAAACACAATAACAAGTAAGTGCTGGTGAGGATACAGATCAAAGAGAACTCTCATACATTGCTGGTGGGAATGTAAAATAGTATACAGTCAGCACTCCATATTCCCAAGGCAAAATCCACTGATTCAAAGGTCCAACTGTACTACATCATTTTATATAAGGGACTAGAGTATCTCTAGATTTTGGTATCTACATGCATCCTGGAACCAATTCCCCATGGATACCAGATGGACAACTATAGTCACCAGATAGTTTGGTAGTTTCATGAGCCACCTATTACACTCCAAGATATTTACCCAAGAGACGTGAAAACTTATGTTCACAAAAACCCTTACATGAATATTTATAACAGTCATTATATTCACCAAAACTGAAAAAAATCCAAATGTCCTCTGAGTGACAAACGGACTATGAAACTGTGGTATATCCATATACTGGAATACCACTCAGTAGTAAATAGTAGCAAAATATTGATACAGCAACAGGAATGAAAGCTAAACTCACTGCAGTAAGAGAAAGAAACTGGATTCATGTGGTTATATATACCATGGCTTCATTTATATGACATCTTGTGTTAGTCACTCAGTTGTGTCTGACTCTTTGCAACCCCATGGCGTGTTTGTTGCCCACCAGGCTCCTTCGTCCATGTGACTTTCCAGGCAAGAATACCAGAGTGGGTTGCCATTTCCTGGAAAGGAAATGCTATAAGGACAGAATGATTAGTGTTAGGGAAAAGATATGACTATGAATGAGCTACACTAGGGAATTTGGTATATGGGTTATGGAACTCTTCCTTAGCTTGGTTGTGGTGGTAAGAACATAACTCTTTTCAATACTCAGATCTTTAGACAAAATGGAGCAAACTTTACTGTGTATGATATTTTAAATAAATTTTTAAAAAGAGAAGATGGTGAAGGAATAGGATGAGGAGATCACTTTCTCCCCACAAATTCACTGGAAAATCATTTGAATGCTGAACAAATTCCACAAAACAGCTTCTGAATGCTGGTGGAGGACAGCAGGCACCCAGAAAGGCAGCCCATTCTCTTCAAAAGGAAGTAGGACAAAATATAAAAGATAAAAAGAGAGAAAAAAGAGTTAGGGATGGAGATCCATCCTGAGGAGGGAGTCATGAAGGAGGAGAAGTTTCCAAACACCAGGAAACCCTCTCATCGGCAGGTCTGTGGGGAGTTTTGAAATCTCAGAGGGCAACATAACCGCGAGAAAAAAAAAAAAAAAAAACCCACAGTTTACGCAGCTAACCACAACTCCCAGCGGAGTAGCTAGCCCAGATGCTCTGCCAGCAGTGAGTGGGGGCTGAACAGGGAGGCATGGGCTGCATGCTTAGGGTAAGGACCAGGCTTGAATGCCCTGAGGACAATCTGAGGGAGCTAATGTGGGATAGCCAGAGAGAGAAGAAAAAAAGAGAGAGAGAGAACTTTCCCATGAAAACTCTAAGGCACAACCTGGCCCGTTCACAGAACAAAGGGTTGAGCAAACACCATAGGAGAGCTAGCTGGCTGTGGACCGGCCCTTCCCCCTGCCAGAGGCAGAGAGGCAGGCAGGCAGCAGCCAGAGCTGGAAGGCAAGGGGCAATCTTGGCCCTAGAGATGGCATCATCCAACAAACTGTGAGCAGGCTCCCAGTGGCTAACCAAGTCTTCCTGGGATCCTGGACGGTTGACATCTGCCATGAGGGTCGCAGTCAGAAATCAGCTCCCCAGAGGAGACACACAGCACACCTGAGACAGCACTCTTACGTTGCACCCAAGAAACCGAGCGGCTGGGACCAGGGAGGTGATAACATGCACCACCCACCTGGGGAGAGTGTGCTCATCAAGCACCTGCTCACCTGAGCTGCTCAGACCTGGGAAGGGCACAAAACGCAGGCCCAGCTGAGTCTGTGCCTTTGTGGAGTACCCAAGAACCTGAACCTGAGTAGCTTAGACCTGGGAAGTGCACACAATCCAGGGCCTGCTTTAGATAATTCCCCTGCAGAGCAACTGGGAACCTGAGCAGTGTAGACTGGGAAAGCACACATGCGTAAGCAGGGGCAAACCTCGTGAGGCCCAGACACTGCGAGCACTCCCCACACACACCAGTGACATTTGTTTGCAGTGTCCCTTCCTCCCCACAGCACAGTTGAACAAGTGAGCCTAAATAAATGACCACCTTCGCCCCCTTGTGTCAGGGTGGAAATTAGACACTGAAGAGACTTGCAAACAGAGGAAACCAAAATAAACAAAGAAGAGGGAACTGCTTTGGTAGTGACAGCTGCTGCTGCTGCTGCTAAGTCGCTTCAGTCGTGTCCGACTCTGTGCGACCCCATAGATGGTAGCCCACCAGGCTCTCCCATCCCTGGGATTCTCCAGGCAAGAACACTGGAGTGGGTTGCCATTTCCTTCTCCAATGCATGAAAGTGAGAAGTGAAAGTGAAGTCGCTCAGTCGTGTCCGACTCTTAGCGACCCCATGGACTGCAGCCCACCAGGCTCCTCCGTCCATGGGATTTTCCAGGCAAGAGTACTGGAGTGGGGTGCCATTGCCTTCTCACAGCTTAAAACTGTAGTTAGCATTGACTACATTGGAATGGGCCTATAGACCTTGAGAAGAAGTATGAGCTGGAACAAGGAACTATCTAAAACTGAACTGACCCCACAATGCCCGCAACAGCTCCAGAGAAATTCCTAGATATATTTTGCTATTANTGGAGTGGGGTGCCATTGCCTTCTCACAGCTTAAAACTGTAGTTAGCATTGACTACATTGGAATGGGCCTATAGACCTTGAGAAGAAGTATGAGCTGGAACAAGGAACTATCTAAAACTGAACTGACCCCACAATGCCCGCAACAGCTCCAGAGAAATTCCTAGATATATTTTGCTATTATCATTTTTAAATTTTTGTTATTTTTAAGTTCTTTATTACTCCTTTAATTTTCATTTTTATAACCTATTACCTTGCAAAAAAATACCCTATTTTTTAAAGCAAATTTCATATATATATATTTTTATAATTTTTGTGATTTTGTATTTTTTTTTAATATTGTATTTTTGAGCATCTAACCTCTACTCTAGATTTTTAATCTTTGCTTTTTTGGTATTTCTTATCAATTTTGTACCTTTAAGAATCCAATCTTCATTACCCATTTTTACTTAGGAGTGTAATTACTGGCTTGATTGTTCTCTCCCATTTTGACTCTCCTTTTTCTCCCCCAGGTCACCTCTATCTCCTTCCTCCCCCTTCACTTCTCTACTTAACTCTGTGAATTTCTTTGGGTGTTCCGGGCTGTGGAGAACACTTAGGGAACTGATTACTGGCTAGATGGGTCTCTCTCGTTTTTACTCCCCCTCCTAAGCAACTTTCACTTCACTTCCTCTCCTCCTGGTCACCTGTATCTCCGTCCTCCCTCTTCTCTTCTCTATGTAACTCTGTGAACCTCTCTGAGTGTTCCAGACTATGGAGAGCACATAGGGAATTGATTACTGGCTAGACTGCTCTCTCCCCTTTTGATTCCTCCTCTTTTCCTCCTGGTCACCTCTATCTCCCTCCTCCCTCTTCTCTTCTCCATGTAACTCTGTGAAACTCTCTGGATGTCCCTCACTAAGGAGAATCTTTTCACCATTAACCTAGATGTATTATCATTGGTGCAGTATCGATGGCGAAGTCTTGAGGCTACTTTAAGAATAAGACTGAAAGCCAGAGGCAGGAGACTTAAATCCAAAACTTGAGAACACCAGAAAACTCCTGACTTCAGGGAACATTAATCAACAAGTGCTCATCCAAAAGCATCCATACCTACACTGAAACCAAGCTCCATCCAAGAGTGAACAAGTTTCAGAGCAAGACATACCAAGCTAATTCTCGGGAACATAACCCTGAGCATTAAAATACAGGTGGCCAAAAGTCACACCAAACCCATAGACACCTCAAAATTCACCACTGTACACTTCATTGCACTCTAGAGAGAAAAGATCTACCTCCACCCACCAGAATACAAACACAAGCTTCCATAACCAGGAAACCTTAAAAAGTCACTCATCCAACACCACCCACAGGGAGGAACCTCCACAATAAAGAGGAACCACGAACTTCCAGCATACAGAAAGGCCACCCCAAACATAGCAATCTAAGCAAGATGAAAAAGAGAAATATTCAGCAGGAATAAGGAACATGATAAATGCCCACCAAACCAAACAAAAGAGGAAGAGATAGGGAGTCTACCTAAAAAATAATTCAGAATAATGATAGTAAAAATGATCCAAAATCTTGAAAACAAAATTGAGTTACAGATAAATAATCTGGAGACAAGGATTGAGAAGATGCAAGAAAAGTTTAACAAGGACCTAGAAGAAATAAAAAAGAGCCAATCAAAATGAATAATGCAGGGGGGGCGGTCCCAAGATGGCGGAGGAATAGGACGTGGAGACCACTTTCTCCCTCACAAACGCATCAAAAGATGCTTCCTGACCTGCATATAGGTTTCTCAAGAGGCAGGTCAGGTGGTCTGGTATTCCCATCTCTTTCAGAATTTTCCACAGTTTATTGTGATCCACACAGTCAAAGGCTTTGGCATAGTCAATAAAGCAGAAGTAGATGTTTTTCTGGAACTCTCTTGCTTTTTCCATGATCCAGCGGATGTTGGCAATTTGATCTCTGGTTCCTCTGCCTTTTCTAAAGCCAGCTTGAACATCAGGGAGTTCATGGTTCACGTATTGCTGAAGCCTGGCTTGGAGGATTTTGAGCAGTGATTTTGGAACCCCAAAAATGCAAAACCATTACTCAGTTGCAATATGGTAAGGAATAAGCACTCAAGTAAATTTCAAAGTGTCTTTCACAAAAAGTCCCACTATATGCTGCTTACAAAGTAATGTGAAATATGAATGCAAAAAGACTAAAAATAAAAATATAGAAAAATATTCCATAAAATAAACAGGTAAAAGGATATAAAAATATTATTTAAAATGTTAACCAAAGGAAGGTGACTTAGCTATAGTAATACCAGATCAGTACAACATAAGGCAAAAAGCATTAAAGACAACCAGAAACATTTTTAATGGTAAAGGATTAACCCAGTGTATTCCATGTTTAATGTTTATTTAATATAACCTTAAAATGTATGAAGTAAATCTGATACATCAAAAACCATAATCAAAACTTTAAATCAATTCTGTAGTACATTACAAAAAAAAAAAAGAAAAGTAGGTAAGGCTAAATAGCTAATGGTTGACAGGGGGCAAATCTGGCCAACCATCTGTGTTTATGTGACCCACAAATTCAGAATGGCATCACAACATTTTAAAGCAATTTTCCTCCAATTAAAAAACAAATAAAAATACTAAAATTATTGAAAGAGTAATAGTACTTTGTGAAAAATAAAAATCACGAAACTCCAATAGCACTGTCCATAAATAAAGTTTTATTGGGGCAGTCACCTGATTTATTTACTTAATATCTATGCTGACTTTCACACTGCAATGACAGAGTTAACTACTTATGACAAAGACAGTATTAGTTACTCTTATCACTTCAAACATCTGTGGAAAGCACTATAATTACAGTGATAAGAGTTGTAATTAATATTTAATTCTTGACACTCAAAGTCTTATTGCTTGAATATTAAGCTCAAAAGCATGCTCCCTCTATTTTCCCCAAATCTAAAGTAAATTTTAATAATTTTATATTGAAATCTTACAGAGTATGCTATTATATCATTGTGAAATTGAACTAGAAAAAATGCAAAATGACAATTTTTTTAAAAGTTTGTAAATTGAGCTATGCATTTCTAAGTATCTCTTAGATCAAAGAAATAGTTACATCAGTTAGTAGATGCGATTAAATTATGCTTTAAAGGAAATTTGTGCCCTTAAATACATATAAGAAAGTGTAAATCCCCACATACCGAGAATCTAGTTAAGTTAAAGTACAAATGATAATTGAAACCACAAAAAAAGAAGAAAAAAAAATAAAGTATAACCAGAAATGTATAAAATAGAAGATAACTATATAGCAATGATAATGAATATAGTAGTCTCCCCTTAACCATAGTTTTATTTTCTGAAATTTCAATTGCCTGTGGTCAACCTCAGTCTGGAAACATTAAATAGAAAATTCCAGAAATAAATAATTTGTAAGTTTTGAATTGTGTGCCATTTTAAATAGCATGATGTGGTTGTGCTGAGCCCACTCCATCCCAGTTGCAATGTGAGTCATGCCTTTATCCAGCATATACTGCCCATTAGTCACCTTGTAGCCTTCTGGTTATAACATTGTCACAGGATGCAGTGCTTATTCAATGCAGTGCTTATATTCAAGTAATCTTTATTTTACTTAATAATGTCCCCAAAGTACAGAAATAGTGACGCTGGCAATTCAGATAAAGAAAAGCTGTAGAATGCCTCCTTTAAGTGAAAACGTGAAAGCTCTTGGTTTGATAAAGAAAAAAAAAACTTATGCTGAGATTGCTACAATCTGAAGTAAAAATGAACCTTCTATTTGAAATTGTGAAGAAGGAAAAATAAATTTGTGCTAGTTTTGCTATGGATCTTCCAACAAAGATAGCTGGAAAAGCTATAACCACAGTATGTGTGGTAAGTTCTTAGTTAAGATGTAAAATATATTACATTTGTACAGAAAGATATTTTGAGGGAAAGAGAGATCACATTCACATAATTTTTATTATATGTCATTATAATTGTTCTATTTTACTGTTAATCTTGCAGTGTCTAATTTATAAGTTAAACTTTATCATAGTTATGTGTGTATAGGACAAAACATAGTGTATGTAGAGTTTGGTACTATATCTGAGGTTTTAGGAATTCCCTGGGGGTCTTAGATCATATTCTCTGTGGATAATGGGGGACTACTATACTACTAAAATTAGTTATTAGTTATGGCTAAATAAATAGGTATATATTTATATAATGGAATACACTTGAGCAATTAAGATAAATTCTAATTAATGACAAGTAAATCTCACAAATATGATGTCAGTCAAAAAATCTAACATAATAGAACACAATAGTATAATTATATTTGTATCAATTTTGATAATGTATTATCTATCTAAGAAATCAGAAGTGTGTTTACCTTGGGTGGTAAGTTGTGTAGTAACTGTAATGGGACAAGAAGGTGAATTTTGAAAAGCTGAAAATGTTACCTATTTTGATACAAATGGGTCATTCCATGAATATATTCAGCTCTTATAAATTCGCTTAAGATTTATTTCACTTTCTATATGTATACTGATTCAGCAAGTTCATTAAAAATGGCCCTGGAACATCATGCAGACTTTAAGATAAAATGAGATATTTTACAGAAAGGTCATCAAGATATTTTCATTTTGAAAAAATAATGACATATTAATATATAATAAAACCTATTTTGCATATAAAAAGCTTTGTACGTGCACATGCAAATGTAAATGAATGCAGTGGTAATGACTAAAAAATGCACAATAATATAAACAATTTCTGGGGAATTAAGTGCATAGGTGAAAGAAGACTGTTAAGTCCTTTAGAATTTATTTTTTATGCTTTTGATTATTTAAATCCAACAAAGGTCCGTCTTGTCAAGGCTATGGTTTTTCCAGTGGTCATGTATGGATGTGAGAGTTGGACTGTGAAGAAAGCTGAGCACTGAAGAATTGATGCTTTTGAACTGTGGTGTTGAGAAGACTCTTGAGAGTCCCTTGGACTGCAAGGAGATCCAACCAGTCCATCCTAAAGGAGATCAGTCCTGGGTGTTCATTGGAAGCTGAAAGTCCAGTACTTTGGCCACCTCATGCGAAGAGTTGACTCATTGGTAAAGACCCTGATGCTGGGAGGGATTAGGGGCAGGAGGAGAAGGGGATGACCGAGGATGAGATGGCTGGATGGCATCACTGACTTGATGGACGTGAGTCTGAGTGAACTCCAGGAGTTGGTGATGGACAGGGAGGCCTGGGGTGCTGCGATTCATGGGGTTGCAAAGAGTTGGACACAACTGAGCAACTGAACGGAACCGAACTTAACTGAATCTTTTATTAAAGTTTTTTAATTTATTGTATTTAGAAAAGGGGCTGGAGTAAATATTCAACTAAACCAAAATTATCACGTTATCATGGCAAGAGATTTTCCATTGTTTGTGAATTAAACGCCAAGAAGACATGATACAGAAACATATGTTGCCTAGATAAATCACTAAAAAGTTGTGAAAAGCATAATTTAATGCCCAAAGTAATGTCTTAATGGCACCAAATACCCACTGATTATAAAATAATTATCATCAGCTCACTTTGGGCTGATCTGGATAAAAGCAACATTCCTATTGACCTGTCTTCAAAACCTATTAGACATGTTGCTTCTATTTCACATGCTGCCATTCATATAACTTTGACAAATTTATTAAATTGATGAAAATAGAAAATATAAAGGCTACAACATTCTTTTAATACCTTATTTCCTTTTGTTTATATTTCTCTAAATTTCACTATTGAAGTGGTTAAAATCAACCTTTTAGACTTTTGCTAAGTATCCAGTAGCATCACAAAGTATAATACCAAGAGATAAGTTTTATAAGAAAAATAATATTTTAAAGTCAGATTTCCTGGTTAATTCTTTTTGATTTTAAATTTCAAATTCATTTCTATGGTTCTGACTTTAACAATTATAGTCATACTCTTTGCGACCCCATGGACTGTAGCCTACCAGGCTCTTCCCTCCATGGGATTCTCCAGGCAAGAGTACTGGAGTGGGTTGCCATTTCCTTCTCCAGGGAATCATACTTAGATAATAAATAATATAAACCATCAAATTGTTATTATTCTACTTCTTCCAAATTCATGGCTACAGAAGTATTTGAGGATTTAGTATTCTTAATTTTTTTTAACAGTAATATGTGTATTAGGTCTAATTGTTCTAAGGCAATATTCAGTTCAGTTCAGTCGCTCAGTCGTGTCCGACTCTTTGCGACCCCATGAATCGCAGCACCCCAGGCCTCCCTGTTCACCACCATCTCCCGGAGTTCACTCAGACTCACGTCCATCGAGTCTGTGATGCCATCCAGCCATCTCATCCTCGGTCGTCCCCTTCTCCTCCTGCCCCCAATCCCTCCCAGCATCAGAGTCTTTTCCAATAAGTCAACTCTTAGCATGAGGTGGCCAAAGTACTGGAGTTTCAGCTTTAGCATCATTCCTTCCAAAGAAATCCCAGGGCTGATCTCCTTCAGAATGGACTTGTTTCATCTCCTTGCAGTCCAAGGGACTCTCAAGAGTCTTCTCCAACACCACAGTTCAAAAGCATCAATTCTTCGGCGCTCAGCCTTCTTCACAGTCCAACTCTCACATCCATACATGACCACAGGAAAAACCATAGCCTTGACTAGATGGACCTTAGTCAGCAAAGTAATGTCTCTGCTTTTGAAAATGCTATCTAGGTTGGACATAACTTTTCTTCCAAGGAGTAAGCGTCTTCTAATTTCATGGCTGCAGTCTAGTCTTTTTATAAAATAATGAACATTTTAATTCACTGATTATTGTAATTTGATAAAATAATTAATAAAGTTAACTATTTTCCCTTATACAAAGCACATTTTTCCTTTAGGTTAAAAGCAGTATATAATAAGAAATGTTATTAAGATTTAAAAGTATATGTTTCTTGTAATAGTTGCCATTTGCCTTGGTATTTGATTGGATTTTTGGGGTCAACCATGTGTCTCTGGATTATTTTAAGTTCAAAATATAAAACATTTAAAATTTTTGGTAATATTGCACATTGCTTTATGCAGAATATTTATATAATAAAGAATTAAATCAGAGTCTAACTGGCTACATATTATTCCTTTCATTAGAAACTTGCTGAATGTGCAATATGCAATTTACTTGTAAAGCACTTCAGTAGAAAATACATTAAAATTATGTCTATGTCAATGTTTTACTTTGTGGTCAAAATATAAATACTAAAAATGCTTTTCATATAACTGTACTGCAATAAATTTGTATCTTACAAAATATAGAGCTGTGTGGGTCAATTCATATAGGTATATGTATGGTATAGAGTGGAAGCTTGAATTTATATATTTTCCAGATCATTAAGCAAATACCCCATTAATATGTATTGAATGATCATTTTTACAGTAGAGTTAGGGTTTGAAATCTACTCTTTGTCCACCAAAAATAAAACAAAAACAAAATCACTCATCTTTGATTTGACCCACATTACCTACATTTTGTAATGACTGGATCAACAGTAAGATGGGCATACCATTTATGAATAATATGTAAAATCTGAAAATCAGTATTATTTCATTAAAGATATAATAAATTATCTCATAAATTCTATATGATAAAAGTTTTTGCTAATATTTAGGCAAGTATTCAAGTAAAAAACTAAAATATAAAAAAAAAAATTTATAAGCCCTAAGACTCTTGAAAGTCCCTTGGACTACAAGGAGATCCAACCAGTCCATTCTGAAGGAGATCAGCCCTGGAATTTATTTGGAAGAAATGATGCTAAAGCTGAATCTCCAGTACTTTGGCCACCTCATTCGAAGAGTTGACTCATTGGAAGAGACTCTGATGCTGGGAGGGACTGGGGGCAGGAGGAGAAGGGGACGACAGAGGATGAGATGGCTGGATGGCATCACTGACTCGATGGACGTGAGTCTGAGTGAACTCTGGAAGTTAGTGATGGACAGGAGGCCTGGTGTGCTGCAATTCATGGAGTCGCAAAGAATCAGACACGACTGGGTGACTGAACTGAACTGAACTGAACTAAATATACTTTATTTTTAAAAATGCATAAAATCCATTCATTTTTAGCTATCAGTTGTTCAGGGGTTTATCTCTCTATATCTCTGTCTTTTTATCTATCTAGCTGTTTCAGCACTTGCAAATAAAATGTTAGACAGCATGATTTTGCAAGTCTCTAATTTATAGCCTCAGTAGAAACAAAAACTTCTGTAAAGATAAGGTTTATTTATTCAGGTACTATTTGAGGTTTGCGAAAGAAAGCACTATGGCAATTTTAAAACTATAATGGTAAAACAGAAATATAAGAATATTAATTAAGATACATTTTGAGACAAAAATACATAAAACTTGATAAATGAAGAGGAAAAAGAACACATATTTTAAAATTTATATCTATATTATA
>SJYT01083443.1:587748-623546 GCA_006410635.1 Cephalophus harveyi | reverse complement strand
ACTGTAAAATTTTGAATTCATTTATCCCCACTCCCTATGTCTCTCTATTAATGTAATATTAAATAGTTATATTCACATTTACTTTGTCAAAGTGTCAATATTACACTTAATGAGTTATTAACTTTTTAGAATTTTAATTAGTAGTAACACCATCTCTGGCTTAGTAAGTACATAAAGAACTTTATTTTACATAAAAACACATATTTTCTCATGAAATAAAAGGATATCATGGAAAAGGAAGGATATATTTTATATACTTGCATCTTGATTCATGATATTGTTTCTCCTGACCACATCCCTGACATATCCATTGCCCCTGAGGTCAACGGTTCAAGAGACATATCTCACATCAGATATAGGAGAAGCTGAAGCAGAAAAGGTTTAAGATAAATACTTAAGAAAAACATGATTTATTGTTGCAATGCAGGATGATCTTTTAAAAATCTTAAAAATAAAAAAAAATGTGTATAAACATGGATCTTAACACAACTTGAACATTAGGCCTTCTCGCTGTGTTTAGTGTGCTAGTTGCTCAGTTGTGTCTGACTCTTTGCGACCCCATGGACTGTAGCCCTGCCAGGCTTCTCTGTCCATGGGATTCTCCAGGCAAGAACACTGGAGTGGATTGCCATTTCCTTCTCCAGGTTATCTTCCCAACTTAGGAACTGAACCCAGGTCTCTGGCACCACAGGCAGTTTCTTTATTCTCTGAACCACCAGGGAAGCCCAAGCCTGGGGTCAAACTTGGTCTCACTGTGTTTAGTTTGTTTCATTAAACCTGATACTGAAAATGAGGTTTCAGAATGCTATTCTACTTTGAATAATTTTTAAGGAGAAAGTCAGTAGCATTCTGGCTTGTTACCAGACCAGAGAAGCATCAGACATAAGTACATTGTCAGGAAAAATAGCTGAAGTAGGGGAACCACTAGGATACACACATGCTCCCATTAACGTTCCAGAGGGGTAATAAACTTTACTCTGAAAAGTGATAGAATAACCAAGATAATGCTGTATCAGCAAAAAAAATAATTGTGTAATTTAAGTCACAATTGTCTCTGGTAACTGGAAATGTGCAGGTATCCTACAAAAACTTAGTTAACCATGCCAAAATATTTTATATCACTCCACATATTTTACTCATGTTATAATTAGATCTGTGGATTAAAAAAATATCTTTGTCATATTTTTATTATGGCAAATAGAAAACTATATTAAAGGTATGGTTTTTTAATGTAACATTCAAATATATATTAATATTATTTTCAGTTCAGTTCAGTCGCTCAGTCGTGTCCAACTCTGCGACCCCATGAACCTCAGCACCCCAGTCCTCCCTGTCCATCACCAACTCCCAGAGTTTACCCAAACTCATGTCCATCAAGTTGGTGATGCCATCCAGCCATCTTATCCTCGGTTGTCCCCTTCTCCTCCTGCCCCCAATCCCTCCCAGCATCAGAGTCTTTTCCAATGAGTCAACTCTTTGCATGAGGTGGCCAAAGTATTGGTTTTAATTTGTACCAAATAACGTTTTTCTTCACTTTATGCCTGCAACTTAATAATTGTATTTGATGTAAAAGTAATGATATTTTGTGAATCATCTACACTGTGCCAGACACTAGGGCAGGTGCGAGTTTTTTATAACATCTTCATGAAAACTTTATATTATTGCTGTCTTAGTTCATTTTCCAAAGAAGGAAATTGACGCTCACAGACAGTATGCAAGCTGACAAAATGAAATGTGTAATAAGTGGCTGGGCTGAAACTTAAATCTCAATTTAGATTTAATGGGTATTATGGAGGTTATGAACTACTTATATAAGTAGAAGTTATGACCACTTTTATAGAAGTGGTCAAATGGAAGTATCGACCATTTCTATAAACTTTC
Source organism: Cephalophus harveyi (assembly GCA_006410635.1). Taxonomy (NCBI): domain Eukaryota; kingdom Metazoa; phylum Chordata; class Mammalia; order Artiodactyla; family Bovidae; genus Cephalophus; species Cephalophus harveyi. Next base: position 621,665 of record SJYT01083443.1, on the reverse strand, counting down.
TACAAACAAATGCATATACCTATCACACGACTTCCAACCCTGCATGGAAAAACCTGTCATTTATCTTTCTGTGGTTTGAAGGTGTTATAAAAAGACTCTATTGTTCAATGTATCATAATTATGTAGTATATAATAACTTCATTATTGGTACAAAGGATGAATGTTGCAGTAGATCACAAAACCAAGAGAGTTTGCATAGAGGTTGGGAATGATGGCAAGGGATAGTTGGGAAGAGGACTTCAAAAGTTCATCAAACTGGTGTTTTTAAGAGTCATCATAAACATATAGAAATGTTATTTAAGCCAAATTGCAATTGCCTTCAATGGTCATGTGAATTAGGAATGACAATGACAATGAAGACTAAGGGATAGTAATACACTGTATGCTTTGTCAATGATTACAATATTTACAAGCTGGTTCAGTTACCATGGTTTCTTTTGTTAGATAATGATTCTGAAAGTTCAAAATTATTTAAGCATAAATGACATATCTATTTGTTAAATTCTCAACAGTTCAAAGACCATGCCATATATTATCTGCTTTATATTTGGACCATCGCTTGATAATATGATATTTTTTTGTCTGACTGTGGAATTTCTGTTGACTTTTTCTTTGTTAAGAAAAGAGATGTTTTCTTCACCATATTATGAAAATTTTCCAGAACTTGATTTTAGTATATCTAGTCAGTACAATTTATTTTATTGTACATTTAAAAAAGCAAAATTATCTGTCAGTTACATTCCTTTTCTAATTTAGAAAGATTACTTTAAGGATTATTTCAAAGCTGTCATCCTCAGATTTTGTTTCATTGTATTCCAGATCAGGTGCTCTATGTTTGTAATACACGTGTTCTGCTTTCCAGTTTTCTCGCTTTATGAAAAGTATCCTATAGAACTTAATTACCTGAGCCTTATGTCTGAAGATATCTTCATTGGGACATATTTGATTGTTAATTTTGACTAAGTTTATTAACCTGTAAGTTCAAAATAACTTTCTCTTAAATCATTAATTCATTTATTTTTATGTTTGATTTGTCTGGTATTGGGTCTGATGCCATTCTATATATTTTTTCCATATATGTATATATATTTCCATCTCTGAGGATGTGATGATTTTCTTAGTTGTGTATATTTGGAAATTCAGATTTCAAGATGTAGAAAATATTGATATTGTTTAATTCATCATGATAGATACCAGGCTGTCTTGTTTTCCTACATATTCAAATCTTTCTGTGACTTGGAAAATATTTTTTCATTGTTTTCTTGATGATTTTGTCTCAGTTCAGTTGCTCAGTCATGTCCAACTCTTTGCGACCCCATGGAACTGCAGCACGCTAGTATTCCCTGTCCATCACCAACTCCAGAGCCTATTCAAACTCATGTCCATATCATTGGTGATGCCATCCAACCATCTCATCCTCTGTTGTCCACTTCTCCTCCTGCCTTCAGTCTTTCCCAGCATCAGGGTCTTTTCCAAAGAGTAGGTTCTTCGCATCAGATGGCCAAAGTACTGGAGTTTCAGCTTCAGCATCAATCCCTCCAATGAATATTCAATACTGATTTACTTCAGGATTGACTGGTTGGATCTCCTTGTAGTCCAAGGGACTCTCAAGAGTCTTCTCCAACACCACAGTTCAAAAGCATCAATTCTTCTGTGATCAGCTTTCTTTATAGTCCAATTCTCACATCCGTACATGACTACTGGAATAACCATACCTTTGACTAGAGGACCTTTGTTGGTAAAGTAACATCTCTGCTTTTAAATATGCTGTCTAGGTTGGACATGAGTTTTCTTCCAAGGAGCAGTCACCATCTGCAGTAATTTTGGAGCCACAAAAAACATAGTCCCTCAGTGTTTCTGTTGTTTCCCTATCTATTTGCCATGAAGTGATAGGACTGGATGCCATGATCTTAGTTTTCTGAATGTTGAGTTTTAAGTCAACTTTTTCACTCTCCTCTTTCACTTTCATCAAGAAGCTGTTTATTCTTCTTCACTTTCTGCAAAAAGGGTGGTGTCATCTGTGTATCTGAGGTTATTGATATTTCTCCTGACAATCTTGACTCCAGCTTGTGCTTCATCCAGCCTGGCATTTCACATGATGTTCTCTGCATATAATTTAAATAAGCAGCATGACAGTATGCAGCCTTGTTGTACTCCTTTCCCTTTTTGGAGCCAGTCTGTTGTTCCATGTCCAGTTCTAACTGTTGCTTCTTGACCTGCATACAGATTTCTCAGGTGGCAGGTCAAGTGGTCTGATATTCCCATCTCTTTCAGAATTTTCCAGTTTGTTGTGATCCACACAGTCAAAGGCTTTGGCATAGTCAATAAGGCAGAAATAGATGTTTTCTGAAACTCTTTTGCTTTTTTAATGATCCAACAGATGTTGCCAATTTGATCTCTGGTTTCTCTGTCCTGTATAAATCCAGCTTGAACATCTGGAAGTTTATGGTTCATGTACTGTTGAAGCCTGGCTTAGAGAATTTTGAGCATTACTTTGCTAGCGTGTGAGATGAGTACAATTGTGTGGTAATCTGAACATTCTTTGGCATTGCCCTGTTTTGGGATTGGACCTTTGGGATTGGCCCACAGGACCTTTTCCAGTCCTGTGGCCATTGCTGAGTTTTCCAACTTTGCTGGCATATTGAATACAGCACTTGCACATATCATCTTTTAGAATTTGAAATAGCTCAACTGGAACTCCATCACCTCCATTAGCTTTGTTTGAGTGATGCTTCCTATGGCCCACTTGACTTCTCATTCCAGGATGTCTGACTCTAGGTGAGGGATCACACCATCGTGGTTATCTGGGTCGTGAAGATCTTTTTTGTATAGCTCTTCTGTGTATTCTTGCCACCTCTTCTTAATATCTTCTGCTTCTGTAAAGTCCATACTATTTCTGTCCTTTATTGTGCTCATCTTTACATGAAATGTTCCTGTGGTATCTCTAATTTTCTTGAAGAGATCTCTAGTCCTTCTCATTCTATTTTTTTTCCCTCTATTTGCATTGATCACTGAGGAAGGCTTTCTTTTCTCTCCTTGATATTCTTTGGAACTCTAAATTCAAATGGATATATATATCTTTCCTTTTTTCCTTTGCCTTTAGCTTCTCTTCTTTTCTCAGCTATTTTTAAGACCTCGTCAGTCATGTCTGACTCTTTGAGACCCCCATGGACTATACAGTCCATAGAATTCCTTAGGCCAGAATACTGGAATGGGTAGCTTATCCTTTCTCCAGGAGATCTTCCTGATCCAGAAATCAAACCAGGGTCTCTGGTATTATAGGTAGATTCTTTACAAACTGAATCATCAGGGAAGCCCTTGATTTTGTATAGTGTACACTTCATGACTTCTCTGGGACTTCTTTTATCTATATGTCAGATTTTATAGCTTTATTCTCTATTTTACATATTTGCTGATGTGCCATTTATTTTCCATTTACTCAAAGTTCTTGGAGATATATATATTTCAGGCTTTCTCTTGCTATTTTTATTACTGTTTATTCTTTTTTTAAAAGTTACATATTTACAAAAATTATAACTTATTGTTCAACTGATAAATAAGCCTCAAAATGAACTCTTGAAATACCTCATTGAAAATATAAATGATTTCCTAGTGTACCTGTTAATGTGTGCAAATTTTAGGTTAAATTTTACAGGTGATGGCATAGTATATTTTAAATGTTATTCAAATTTTAGAAGTAACACATTTTAGAATTTTCATACCAGACTACAAAGAACAATTACATGAGATTTATCAATGAAAAAGTAATCTTGTGGGCAAAAGTATTTATTTTTTAAAGTGTTTGCTAAGCTTCATCATACTTTCTAGAAGCATTTAGAAAAGTAATTTTATCCAATGTTTTAAATAGAGAACCTTTGCTTCTTCTCTTGGCAATAGAATATATTTAACATATTTCAGAATAAACAATAAGATATGACTTTATTTGACAGAGATATTAAATATTGAGTACTTGGTCTCACTGAAGACTTAATGAAAGAGAGTGCAGGTCAGTAATTCTCAGAAAAACAAGCCTAGTTGTGACCTATGAGACAGAGTTCAGGATGAAAGGAAGAATTCTCTATTAAAGAGTTGATTTTGTAAGTTAAATACATGTTTATGCTAGCAATCAGCAAGTGTAGTGTGTTGTATTCACTCTTCTTCATGAAATAGTGCTCCATAAACATTCACTATCAATAGGCAATAATCTGTTTAGAATCAAAGATATGACCAAGTTTAGTCATATGTACTGATTTTTGTATAATGGAAACAAGTTACTCTAAATGCCTCATAAATTCTTTCAGTGAACATGCCACAAAGTAATCAGAGCAATGTGAATTTGCATATTTGAAGTCTGTATTTGCTCTTCAGGAAAAAAAAACACGTATGTTAGCATGTTAGATTGTACAGTTTTACCTAATTTCTCCTGATGAGAGTTTTAATTTTATGCAAGTGTTTGCACTTGTGTATTTTATGAGCTAAATGTAGACTGTTAGTTTATAAAGCTAAAGTTGATGCAGTTGCTTATTATTACTGTCAAATTTACATCTGTTTGCTTTTAAATCTGCTTGTGTATGATATTAGCTCAATAATTCAAATGATTTTTATTCTCTTACATATATTGTGTAAAAACAAAGCAAAATATTTGAAATATTTATTTTTTGTTTTTCATGAAAGTATTTATTGAAAATATCAATTGTCCAGAAGAAAAAAGCATTATAGGATATGAATATAACACTTTTGCCCCTGAATTTTTTACCCACTTACTTCCTTAATGTTTAATTTTCTCAAGCCACACTTGTCTCTCTGTAATAGCTCTGAATTTTCTGAATTTGGTATATGTACATTTGAGGACATTTAATAATTGCATTTTTGCTGGGCAGCCACTGAAAAAATTGAAATTGGCTGCATATATATGAAGTTAGCCATAATATTTTCATTCTTTTTTTCACTTCAGGTACCTTACATGCAATTTTTACTACATAATTTTGGATTTAATTGCTCTTTAAATGTCTTATGGAAAATGATTGGATATTCAAACCAATAGTGGGTATACATAAAGTGTTAGTCACTCAGTCATGTCCAATTCTTTATGACCTCATAGACTGTAGCCCACCAGACTCCTTTGTCCATGGAATTCTGCGATCAAGAATACTGGAGTGGGTTGCCATTTCCTTCTCCAAGGTATACATAAAGTAATGGGGAAAAAAGCAACACTATATAATTTGATATATTAGTAAAGAAAATATCAGTACATGCCAGTGGATAATAAGTACAATTCCATATTGACTTGCAAAGCAATAGTATGGTTTATAGAACTTAAAAAGGACAATATTAAGAAGTAGTTGAAATCATTGTATGTTTTGTTACTGACATACCTCTAAATGGATTGGACAGAACATGCCAGGCAATAAAATTGAAGGCAAAAAGATAGACAAATTCTCTAAAATCTTTTGAAAGTAAATTTGAAACAACATTAGTCTGGGTTTAGTTATCTTGAGAGTTTATCATTAGGCATTCTGTCATTGCTTAATTGGCAATTTGTGTGTGTGTTCATATATGCAAGAGTGATGCATTTTTCAATTGAGATTGTCTTAGATTTGATAAAAAAAAATGTGATAGTCCCTTATACATTGTCTTTTTTAAGAGTCTTCATTTATTGCTTTCATATTGCAAATATTTGTGGCATGTACATTTTAAAATACAACAATGATTTAATATCTCTTTTTAATGTTTATTTAACTGTGCTTATCCCTCACATCATGAATTACTTAAAGTGAAATACCATCTCTAGTCATACTTTGTAACGAAAAAATAATTTTAACCATATACATAGGCATAAAAGAAATTAGGTTACATATACTAGAAATTTAATATAATCTAATGTTTTGACTTTGTTAGATTAACATTTGTTAGCTAGAGCCCCAGGCGTCAGATGGTAAGCCATTTTAACTTAAAAGTGCAAGGCAAAGGAAATAGAGACCTTTGTTATTCACACCTCCTGTAGGAAGAACACTGGCACAGCACCCACAGTGAAGTAAGGGCAGAATTCAGGCAGAGAGAGAGAGTTCCAGGACCTGGGGCACATTCCTTGATTAGGGCCCAAGTGTGGAGTTCTTTGGCATTCCCAGGCTAGGGCTGAATTGGTTAATTCAAACCAAATAGAATGGTGTTTGGTAAATTGGAGGGTTTGGTAATCTGAGGGGGGCAGAAAGGGAAGGTCCTGTGCCTTAGAGGTAGAATGCACATAGCAAGGGCGGTGGGGAGTTAGTTTAAGGGATCCTTGGCAACAGCTTGGCCACACAGAATGGATGCCAAGGTGCAATATTATGGAGTAGTTTAGCTGCCTTCTCATATCTCTCTTCCAATTTATTTGTAGAAATGTAAACTTGGCTTCCCTGGTGGCATAGGTAGTAAAGAATCCACCTGCAATGCAGGAAACCTGGCTTCTATTCCTGAGTCAGAAAGATCCCCTGGAGATGGGAATGGCTGGCTCCTCCAGTATTCTTGCCTGGGAAATTCCATGGACTGTATAATACTGCACTCAATATTCCAGCAAATTTTGAAAACTCAGCAGCAGCCACAGGGGAGCCTGGTGGGCTACAGTCCATGGATTCAAAAGAGGTGGACATGACTAAGTGACTATCATACATATATAAACTTGAGAAAGTGCTCTATATTGAACATCTTTTTCCTCTACACTTAAACTGTAGCCGTCAGTTCAATTTAATAACCAATGAATATGGCCTAGTTTTTAAACTGATATAAAAATTTCATTTTAGTATCTTTTAATCTTTTGAAAATAATTTTTATCATTATTAAATGAGCTATTTCAAATCATAAAAGATGATGCTGTTAAAGTGCTGCACTCAATATGCCAGCAAATTTGGAAATCTCAGCAATGGCTACAGGACTGGAAAAGGTCAGTTTTCATTTCAGTCCCAAAGGGCAATGCCAAAGAATGTTCAGACTACCACATAATTGTACTCATCTCACATGCTAGCAAAGTAATGCTCAAAATTTTCCAAGCCAACAGTACATGAACCATGAACTTCCAGATGTTCAAGCTGGATTTAGAAAAGGCAGAGGAACCAGAGATCAAATTGGCAACATCTGTTGGATCATTAAAAAAGGAAGAGTTCCAGAAAAACATCTATTTCTGCTGGATTTATTACACAAAAGCCTTTGGCTGTGTAGATTACAACAAACTGGAAAATTCTTAAAGAGATGGGAATACCAGACCACCTCACCTATTAACCTTAGAGTTTCAGATGAATTATGGCAGGAAGGGAAAACATAGACATGGAATGCTCTGAAATGGTCACTGAATGAGAGCAATGTGATTGGAGAACCAAGAGGAAGAATGGAAAGCAGGCAAGGTTCAGATATACTGGAAATAAAAGCAAAAATAGACAAATGGGATCTAATTAAAATTAAAAGCTTCTGCACAACAAAGGAAACTATGCTGCTGCTGCTGCTAAGTCGCCTCAGTCGTGTCTGACTCTGTGCGACCCCAGAGACAGCATCCCACCAGGCTCCGCCGTCCCTGGGATTCTCCAGGCAAGAACACTGGAGTGGGCTGCCATTTCCTTCTCCAATGCATGAAAGTGAAAAGTGAAAGTGAAGTCGCTTAGTCATGTCCGACTCTTCGCGACCCCATGGACTGCAGCCCACCAGCCTCCTCCATCCATGGGTTTTCCAGGCAAGAGTACTGGAGGGGGTGCCATTGCCTTCTCCGAAGGAAACTATAAGCAAGGTGAAAAGACAGCCTTCTGAATGGGAGAAAACAATAGCAAATGAAGCAACTGACAAACAACTAATCTCAAAAATATACAAGCAACTCATGCAGCTCAATTCCAGAAAAATAAACGACCCAATCAAAAAATGGGCCAAAGAACTAAACAGACATTTCTCCAAAGAAGACATACGGATGGCTAACAAACACATGAAAAGATGCTCAACATCACTCATTATCAGAGAAATGCAAATCAAGACCACAATGAGGTACCATTTCACACCAGTCAGAATGGCTGCGATCCAAAAGTCTACAAGCAATAAATGCTGGAGAGGGTGTGGAGAAAAGGGAACCCTCTTACACTGCTGGTGGGAATGCAAACTAGTACAGCCACTATGGAGAACAGTGTGGAGATTCCTTAAAAAACTGCAAATAGAACTGCCTTATGACCCAGCAATCCCACTGCTGGGCATACACACCGAGGAAACCAGAATTGAAAGAGACACATGTACCCCAATGTTCATTGCAGCACTGTTTATAATAGCCAGGACATGGAAACAACCTAGATGTCCATCAGCAGATGAATGGATAAGAAAGCTGTGGTACATGTACACAATGGAGTATTACTCAGCCATTAAAAAGAATTCATTTGAATCAGTTCTAATGAGATGGATGAAACTGGAGCCGATTATACAGAGTGAAGTAAGCCAGAAAGAAAAACACCAATACAGTACACTGACACATAAATATATGGAATCTAGAAAGATGGTAATGATGACCCTGTATGCGAGACAGCAAAAGAGACACAGATGTATAGAATGGACTTTTGGACTCTGAGGGAGAGGGAGAGGGTTGGATGATTTGGGAGAATGGCATTGAAACATGTATACTATCATGTAAGAAACGAAGTGCCAGCCTATGTTCGATACAGGATACAGATGCTTGGGGCTGGTGCACGGGGATGATCCAGAAAGATGATATGGGGTGGGAGGTGGGAGGGGGATTCAGGATTGGGAGCTCGTATACACCCATGGAGGATTCATGTCAATGTATGGCAAAACCAATATGGTATTATAAAGTAAAATAAAGTAAAAATAAAATTAAAAAAAAAAAAAGAGCTAGCCTAAGTAATTAGAATTTTTATTCATTGGACAATGGAAAGCTACTGAAGGGTTTTAAGGAGAAGATTCATACTGTGTAATTTGCATTTAAAAAATAATTGAGATGACACTGTGATTGTAATGGAATGCCAGTCTGAAGTGGGTTTTACAAAATAAAAAAACTTTGGTGTCAGTAAAGGGCAGTTGAAAAGAACAGCCATGCCAATGTGAAAAGGATTTAAATTGAAAAGTGAACAAAATGCCCAAAGCTTATTTTTTAAAAAAATTCCAGTTGTTTAAATGGAACATTATCCCTAGTTTTAAATGACAATGAGTATATCTAATGGAAAAATTAGGAAAAGCAGTTGGAACTCTTCCTTATTTTAATATATGTTTATTTATTATTTATCACAGAAATGTTTACATTTTATTCCTTTCTCTTTTAAAATGACTAAGTCAGGTGGTCATGTTATAAGATCCTAAGGATGCTTCAGATTTTGTTTCATCGAGTGATTTATAAAAGGCCCAGGGCTATCTCAGGCATTTGGAAGTATGTTTGTTAATGGCCTCATAAACTATACTCATCCTGTTTTGCTGCTGAATACTTGGCAGTTGGATAAAAGACACTCTGTTCATTACTAGATGAGATCACAAAATATTCTGTATGGTTCTGAGAGTCAATTCCTAGGCAGGTTGATAAGAAGTCCAGGGGTCCCCAAGGAGATAGGGGTCTGGAATTCTCAAGAAGGAAAGAACAAAGGTTTATTTTTTTCCTCTACAGTCCTTAGGATTATATAACAATAATGTATCCTGCTTGAGGGCAGTTTCTGGAAAAAACCTTCTGGCTAATCCTGTTATCTTAAAATGTAAATTATGAGAGTGGGTCTAGTAAGGTCTTTACAACCTCCAGACATTCTTTTGATTCATTATAATAACTAATTAAAAGTATATAACTCCATTGCTAACACTAGTGAAGGGGCCATTCTTTCTGCCCCCTTGTGATGTCTATGTCAGAAGCTTTCTCTACCTCTTTTATACTTTAATAAAACTTTATTACACAAAAGCTCTGAGCGATCAAGCCTCGTCTCTGGCCCTGGATTGAATTCTTGGTGGTTCAGCAACAAACTTTCAGTTCTACTTACTAATTTCTGATATGTGTGTGTGTGTGTGTGTGTGTGTGTGTGTATATATATACACACACATACATACATATATATATAATACGTTTTTTAGTCATCAACAAACATTACTGTATACAAAAAATCACTTGAGTCTGGGACTGAGAAGGCATTATTTTCCTGTGTCTGTGAAAGTTGCTTCAGTCATGTCAAGCTCTTTGCAGCCCCATGGACTATAGCCCACCAGGCTCCTCTGTCCTTGGGATTCTGCAGGCAGAATTACTGGCGTGTGTTGCCATGTCCTCAGCCAGGAGAACTTCCCCACCCAGGGATCAAACCCACATCTCTTATGTCTCCTGTGTTGGCAGTGGAGCTCTTTGACAGTAGTGCCACCTGGGAAGCCCATTATTTTTATATCTACAGGTTAAGATAATTGTTAAAGACAGTCAGTGGCTATTTTTAAATATATTTTCAGCATTTGTTTATTTAGTAAATGAAAATCAATTTTATATAACCATCGTCCTCTTATTTCAACAAAATGAACTCTCTATAATTTTGCTCAAACTAAATCTATAGATATGTATATATGGAAATAATATTAATACTTTATTTTTGTCCTATTGTTGCTTGTCTGGATAGCTATATCACAGATAGGCAATTAATTAAGCAAAACAAGTTAGTCCATTTTTAATATTTTCAGCTACTAAGCAATATACCGTGGATACAACATTATGCAAAAGTTAGTTCCCCACATCATTGTTAGGTCTGCACCTAATAGTGCAGCAGATTTGGAGAAGACTTTGAAAAACTTTTCAATTAATTAGAAGTACTTTCTAAATGATAGATATTTAGAATCACAGGGAACTCAGAAACATCATAAAAATAATGATATGTTATTCGAGTTCTAATAAGTGGTTTTTGTTTTCTATATCTAATTTCTACTTTATGGATTTTGGACATACATACTATAATAGGAAAAAATGTAGAAGCATTAAAGAATGTTGCAACCAATGTTGCTTTTTGTTGGATAGAGGACAACTATCCAATTACCATAATCAATATGTATTTTGGTATTATCAAAATATATATTCTAAATTTTCTGAGCATATTTTTCCAAGAGTCCTATCAGGTTTTTCAAACTATTAGTCTGTCTAGTATACTAGAATTATTTTTTAAAATATTCAGCCTGAGATAAATGAAACTATTAGCTTGAAAATTAACTATTCCTAAAATCACTGCAAATGGTGATTGCAGCCATGAAATTAAAAGACACTTACTCCTTGGAAGAAAAGTTATGACCAACCTAGATAGCATATTCAAAAGCAGAGACATTACTTTGCCAAAAAAGTCATCTAGTCAAGGCTATGGTTTTTCCAGTGGTCATGTATGGATGTGAGAGTTGGACTGTGAAGAAGGCTGAGCGCCAAAGAATTGATGCTTTTGAACTGTGGTGTTGAAGAATACTCTTGAGAGTCCCTTGGACTGCAAGGAGATCCAACCAGTCCATTCTGAAGGAGATCAGCCCTGGGATTTCTTTGGAAGGAATGATGCTAAAGCTGAAACTCCAGTACTTTGGCCACCTCATGTGAAGAGTTGACTCACTGGAAAAGACTCTGATGCTGGGAGGGACTGGGGTCAGGAGAAGGGGACGACAGAGGATGGCATCAGGGGACCACAGGAGGATGATAGCTGGATGGCATCAGTGACTCGATGGATGTTAGTCTGAGTGAACTCCGGGAGTTGGTGATGAACAGGGAGGCCAGGCGTGCTGCAATTCATGGGGTCGCAAAGAGTCAGACACAACTGAGCGACTGAACTGAACTGAATGCTTATAATGAAGATAATGTTGGCCTCCTTCAAAAGATCCCATGCATATACTCAGTGTCCCCAACCCTGAAGCAGGCCACCACTGACCCATGCCTCCACTGGTGACTCTAGGACACACCTGAGCAAGTCTGGGTCAATCTCTTCTGTGATCACTACTACTTTCTTATGGGTCCTGGTGCACACAAGATTCTGTCTGTGCCCTCTAAGAGTCTGTTTTCCAGTCCTGTGTAAGTTCTGGCAGCTCTATGGTGGGGTTAATCACGACCTCATCCAAGAAGGCTTATGCCATACCCAAGTCTGCTACACCCAGAGCTCCTGTTCCTGTGGCAGTCCACTGCTGACCCATACCACCACAGGAGATGCTCAAACACAGTTCTGTCTCAGTCTCTGTGGAGTCCCTGGGTCCTGGTGCACACTAGATGTGTTAGAGCCCCATGAGTGTCTCTGGCAGGTATGGGGTTTGATTCTGAAGGCAAATTCACCCCTCCTACTATCTTGCTGGGGTATCTCTGACCTTGGATATGGGGTATCTCCTCAGCACAGGTAAATAAATAGCAGGGAGGGAACACAGTTCCACCCATCAGCAGAAAATTGGATTAAAGATAGCCTCACCCATCAGAACAAGACTCAGTTTTCCTCATTCCATATCTCCCATCAGAAAGCTTCCATAAGCCTCTTATCCTTCTCCATCATAGGACATACAGACTGAAATCCACAATCACAGAAAACTAACCAATCTGATCACATGTGCCACGGCCTTGTCTAACTCAATGAAACTATGAGCCATTGAGAAACTATGAGCACCACCCAGAACGGATGGCTCATGGTGTAGAGTCCTGACAAAATATAGTTCACTGGAGAAGGGAATGGCAAACCACTTCAGTATTTGTACCTTGAGAACCCCATGAACAGTATGAAAAGGTAAAAATATAGGACACTGAGAGATGAACTCCCCAGGTCGGTAGGTGCCCAATATACTACTAAAATCAGTGGAGAAATAACTCCAGAAATAATGAAGAGATGGAGTCAAAGCAAAAGCAACACCTGGTTGTGGAAGTGACTAGTGATAGAAGCAAAGTCCAAAGCTATAAAGAGCAATATTGCATAGGAACCTGGAATGTCAGGTTCAAAAATCAGGGCAAATTGAAAGTGGTCAAATAGGAGATGGCAAGAGTGAACATCGATATTTTAGGAATCAGTGAACTAAAATGGAATGTAATGGATGAATTTAACTCAGATGACCATTATATCTACTACTGTGTGCAAGAATCCCTTAGAAGAAATGGAGTAGCCATCATAGTCAATGAAAGAGTCTGAAACGCAGTACTTGGATGAAATCTTAAAAATGACAGAATGATCTCTGTTTGTTTCCAAGGAACCATGAAATATCACAGTAGTCCAAATCTATGCCCTGACCAGTAGTGCTGCAGAAGCTGAAGTTGAAAGGTTCTCTCAAGACCTAGAAGACCTTCAGAAACTAACACCCAAAAGCGATGTCCTTTTCCTTATAGGGGGCTAGAATGCAAAAGTAAGAAGTCTAGAAACACCTGGAGTAACAGGCAAATTTGGCCTTGGAGTTCAGAATGAAGTAGGGCAAAGGCTAACAGAGTTTTGCCAAGAGAACGCCCTGGTCATAGCAAACACCCTCTTCCAACAACACAAGAGACTGTACACATGGGCATCACCAGATGGTCAATACCGAAATCAGATTGATTATATTCTTTGTGGCCAAAGATGGAGAAGCTCTATACAGTCAGCAAAAACAAGACCAGGAGCTGACTGTGGCTCCGATCATGAACTCCTTATTGCCAAATTCAGACTTAAAGTGAAGAAAATAGGGAAAACCACTAAATCATTCAGGTATGATCTAAATCACATCCCTTTTGATTATAGAGTCGAAGTGAGAAATAGATTCAAGGGATTAGGTCTGATAGACAGAGTGCCTGATGAACTATGGATGGAGGTTTGTGACATTGTACAGGAGACAGGAATCAAGACCATCCCCAAGAAAAAGAAATGCAAAAAAGCAAAATGGCTGTCTGAGGAGGCCTTACAAATAACTGTGAAAAGAAGAGAAGTGAAAAACAAAGGAGGAAAGTATAGATATACCCATTTGAATGCAGAGTTACAAAGAATAGCAAGGAGAGATAAGGAAGCCTTCCTCAATGATAAGTGCAAAGAAATAGAGGAAAACAAGAGAACTGGAAATACTAGAGTAATACTAGCTCTTCAAGAAAATTAGAGATACCAAGGGAACTTTTCATGCAAAGATGGGCTCAATAAAGGACAGAAATGGTATGGACCTAACAGAAACAGAAGATGTTAGGAAGATGTGGCAAGAATATACAAAAGAGCTGTACAAAAAAGATCTTCCACTACCCAGATGATCACAATGGTGTGATCACTCACCTAGAGCCAAACATCCTGGAATGTGAAGTCAAGTGGACCTTAGGAAGCATCACTACAAACAAAGCTAGTGGAAGTGATGGGATTCCATTTGAGCTATGCCAAATCCTAAAAGATGATACTGTGAAAATGCTGCACTCAATAGGCCAGCAAATTGGAAAATTCAGCAATGGCAACAGGACTGGAAAAGGTCAAGCTTCCTGGATCATTGGAAAAGTAAGAGAGTTCCAGAAAACATCTATTTTTGCTTTATTGACTGTGCCAAAGACTTTGCCTGTATGGATGACAACAAATTGTGGAAAATTCTTAAAGAGATAAGAATACCAGACCACCTCACCTGCCTCTTGAGAAATCTGTATGCAGGTCAAGAAGCAACAGTTAGAACTGGGCATGGAACAGCAGACTGGTTCCAAACTGGGAAAGGAGTATGTCAAGGCTGTATACTGTCACTCTGCTTATTTAACTTATATGCAGTGTACATCATGAGAAATGCTGGGATGGATGAAGCACAAGCTGGAATCAAGATTACTGGAAAAAATATCAATAACCTCAAATATGCAGATAACACCACCTTAGGGCAGAAAGTGAAGAAGAACTAAAGAGCTTTCTTGATGAAAGTGAAAGTGGAGAGTGAGAAAGTTGGCTTAAAGCTCAACATTAAGTAAACTAATATCATGGCATCTGGTCCCATCACTTCATGGGAAATAGATGGGGAAACAGTGGAAACAGTGACAGACTTTATTTCTTTGTACTCCTAAATCACTGCAGATGGTGACTGCAGCCATGAAATTAAAGACACTTACTCCTGGGAGAAAAGTTATGACCAAACTAGACAGCATATTAAAAAGCAGAGACTGTTCCTTGGCAACAAAGGTCCGTCTAATCAAGGCTATGGTTTTTCCAGTGGTCGTGTATGAATGTGAGAGTTGGACTATAAAGAAAGCTGAGCACTGAATAATTGATGCTTTTGAGCTATGGTATTCGAGAAGGCTCTTGACAGTTTTGGGGCCATAAGGAGATCCAACCAGTCCATCCTAAAGGAAATCAGTCCTGAATATTCATTGGAAGGACTGATGTTGAAGATGATGCTCCAGTACTTTGGCCATCTGATGCAAAGAACTGACTATTTGAAAAGACCCTGATGTTGGAAAAGACTGAAGGCAGAAGGAGAAGTGGACAACAGAGGATGAGATGTTTGGATGGCATCACCGACTCAATGGACATGAGTTTGGGAGTTGGTGATGGACAGGGAGGCCTGGTGTGCTGCAGTCCATAGGGTCGCAAATAGTCAAACACAACTGAGTGACTCAACTGACTGAATGCTTATAAACACAGGATTGTAGTACTTTAAAAATAGTTAAGAAACATTTAAAGCTCCCAAATTGGAAAAACATAAATGACTCAAAAGTCCTTTTGTTCCTTTAGACAGCCAAGTTTTATGAAGCAGCACAACTAGCTCAGATTTTTTTTTAAGAAATCTAATCTCTTCAATTGCATCTAGTTTTGTTCATTTAAGTAATCTAGAAATCATTTTACTTGTTTACCTAAAGACCAAAGGATGCAATTATAAAAGTAACATTCATTTTATTTTTAGTCAAGAGACTGCCTTAAATTAGATGAAGTAGATATTTTTTTCAAGTAAAATATAATAGGAAAAATAGTATGTTATGCATATGTAACCAAACCCAACAATCTAACATTTAAAGACTAAAAGATAAATAAAACTGGGTAACTGAACCAAAAATAAAGGCTTAGAGATTATTTCATAACTGTTTCCTCAGTGAAGAACATTAATGCTACCAAGATGTAACTGACTACAATAATTTCTTGTCAGAATATCAGAAATATCTTTTCAAAGTATTTTGTTTTGTGGCTATACTGAGACTCTTTCATTCATATTTGAATGACCATGTATCTCTTATTTACTCCTTTTTCTCCCGTTAGAAAATGCATGTAGTAACTGAAATGATTTGATGAATCTGTACTGGGTCATGTTTTATGGATTTCTTTTTTTAATTGATGTATAGTTGGTTTACAGTGTTAATTTCTTCTGTATAGACAAGTGATATAGACAAGTTATATATATTCTTTTATATATTCTTTTCCATTATGGTTTACCACAGAATATTGGCATTGTTCCCTGTGCTATACAGTAGGATCTTGTTTATCCATCCTATATATAATACTTTGCATCCATTAATCCCAAACCCCCAGTGCCTCCCTGCCCCAACCCCCGCCCCATTGGAAACTACAAGTCTGTCCTCTATGTCTATATATCTGTTTCTTTTTCATATCTGTGTTTATTTGTGTCATATTTTAGATTCCACATATAAGTGGTATCATATGGTATTTGTTTTTCTTTCTGATTTACTTAGTACGATAATCTCTTAAGTCCATACATGCTGCTGTAAATGACATTATTTCACTTTTTTCATGGCTGAATAATACTCCATTATATATATGTGTGTGTGTATATATATATATGTACATATATATTTTTTTCTGTATGTGTATATATATATATAAATTCTTGGCTGGGAAATCCTGTGGACAGAGGAGCCTGGGAGGCTACAATCCTTAGGGTCTCAAGAGTTAGACACAACTCAGTGACTAAACCACCACATATATATATTATACCAGATCTTTTATATATATTTATCTGCTGATGGACATTTGGATTGTTTCCATGTCTTAGCTACAGTAAATAGTTGGGCCATAATTTTATGGAAGCTAGTGGAATTACTTACCTAGAAAAATGTACAGAAATCCCTGCAAGGGAAGACCGCTACATGGAAAGTACTGAAAGCAATATTGATGGAACACAGAAGGTGCATGCAGCAAGATAAGGTGGGAACTATAGGCTAGGGCCAGAGCATGAAAGGCCCAGGTACTACTCTTGAGCAATGAACAATGTCTTTTAAGTGTAGCATTTAGAGTGACAGGGTCAAAATTATGATTTATAAGGTCTCATTTTTGTATAAACATATATTTTGGAGACAAGAGTAGAAATTATAAGCATGTGAGACTATTTCTGGAGACTGGCAGAGATGTATTATTGATTTGAATGGAGAGATAGAAGTTGGTATGTTTGAGGGAAATTGGAGGTTATAAGACCAGGATTTTTCAATAGGATAGAGATTGTTGCAAAGGAGACTATGATTCTAAACTATATATGACAGCTTTCTTGACAGTGGTCCTCCATGGACAGTAACAACTATAAGGATTCTAAAAGTTTTATTTTGAGGTAAAGCACTGTTCACACTTCCAATTTCTGTATGTAACTGGTTACTCAACATCTACACTTAACTCTCTCAGAGTTATCTTGAATTCATTAAATTTATAGTGATCTCATGGGCTTCCCTGGTACCTCAGCAGATAAATAATTCTCCTGCAATGTGGGAGTCCTGTATTTGATCCCTGGGTTGGGAAGATCCCCTGGAGAAGGGCATGGCAACCTACTCTAGGATTTTTGCCTGGAGAATCCCCATGGACAGAGGAACCTGGTGGGCTACAGTCCACTGGGTCATAAAGAGTCAGGCATGACTGAGCACAGCACAGTGGCGTACCATTTTCATAGTCTTTAACACATTGCTATTTCCCTCTTTTTCTTTTCTGAGTAGTAAGTGATATTTATTTGTGTCTAACACAGACTGAATACCCCTTCTCCTTGATTTACTGTGATCAAGTACAGTTGTCTCTGTATCCCTGAGAAATTTTCTCCAGGAACCCCTCAGATACCAAAATTCAAAGATGCTCAAGTTCCTTAGATTGAATGTTGTAGTATTTGCATATAACCCCCACACATCATCCTGTATATTTTTTAAAATTATAGTTTGATGTACAGTATTATATGTTATGGATGTACAATATGGTGATTTTCAGTTTATAAAGATTACATTCTGTTTATTATGATAAAATATTGACTGCATTCCCTTTGATATACAGTATATACTTGTAGTTTATTTGTATATAAAGTTTGTACTTTTTAATCACCTTTTTCTAAATTGTCCCTCCCTGAGTCCCATTCCCCTGTGGTAACCACTAGTTTTTTCTCTGTATCTGTTAGTCCACTTCTTTCCTGTTATGTTCACTAGTTTGTCTTATTTTTTAGATTCCACATATAAGTGATATCATACCTAAATGTAAGCCCAGAAACCATACAACTCCTAGAGGACGACATAGGCAGAACACTCTTTGACACAACTTGTAACAATATTATTTCCTTCTTAATCAGTGATCCCTATTTCAGTACAATATTCCCTCTCCAACATGCACCCCTCTTGACTGCCTTTGCTTGTAATATGTGAGAATGGGGAAAATATAAAATTATTATTTTTTTCTATTGAAGTCCTCAAGGACGCTTAGCATCAGGCGTATTTCTTAGATCAGACAAAAGGAGTGGAGCCTACCTTGGGCATGATGGGCATAATGCACAGGAGAAAACTGTATGGTGCTGACATTTAATCTGTTTTTACAGACATTATCAAATTTTAATTTTTTCTATAAAGTTACTAAGGGCTCATAGAAAAATGCTCAATGTATATTTTTTCATGTGTGATTATATTGAGTCTTTTCAATTAGTTAATGATTTTTGTCCTTTCAGCAGGTTAATAATTTTACCAAAAAAGAATTTCAAGTAGATCCTTTTTGCCCTACAAAAATATTCTTGAAACAACAAATTGCAGTGTAGATCTGGGCTTGATTTATCCCATCATTTTAACAGAAAGATTGATTTTATATGTAAACAGCGGGAAGCCACAAATGAGACTTTACTGACTCAAGTTGATAAATGCCATAACCTACTTTCCACTGTGTCTGTACTAATGATAACTATGGTGGATGGTGTGTAGTAAATATAGAATTAATATCCAGTGGTATTAATATCCACTGAGTTCAGTATGTAAAGTATCAATGTGCAATTAACAAGAATTAGATTTTGGAAAATAGGAATGTTTTTATTATTAAAAGATGTTTACTAACAATTTCTCTAATAAGCTTATGAAGATAATTGGACAAGTGACATTTTAAAGCCCCTGCTAAACTTACATTTTCCTGCAAAATAGGCATTAATGCTGAAAGATGAAGAAAATATATCTTTATTTTGAAGAACTAATCAAAAATCTTTTTTTGTTTTGGGATTGTTAACTAAATTGTGCTGAATTTGAGAGACTTTAACAGAGGGTGTAGAATTGCATATGCTTTCAACAGGAGGTATGTGATCTAAAATGTTGAGGAGTGTTAATGTAGACAGCAAACCTCTATAGTAACAGCCCAACATCTAAACAGGACAGTTCTTCAGAAGAAAAGCTTTGGGGATTAATATGAGTTTAAGGCTGTTTTTACTAATCACTTCAGTCACACAATCATTCAAGTTAGACAACCAGTTTGACTGACTTTTTGACCTTATTAACATGATATTTGACCAAATTGATTCAACTGTTCAGTTGAGATAGCAGGATCACAAACAGTCTTAGGCTCTGTAAATGCTATCTGTAATTTCAAGTCAATTGGCCAACATTCACTGTGTGCAGAGGGTGTGTATAATTCAATAGTTATTTTAAACTTCTCCTCTCCTAAACCTGCTAGTCCTGTTCTTCCCCTTTTTCTCTCAAGAGATCACTTTGCCTTGTACTTCAGAGAGAAAATATACCACAAAAGTATATGCCACTTGCACAAATACAAGAATACATACCACTTGCACAAATCTTAACTACAATTATGGTCCTTTTTGATGAATACCCCTGACTTTCAGAGACCTCAATATGCTCACACACTGATAAATTTATTTTTTTATTGTTACTGTTGTTGTTGCTTTCATTTGAAACATGAAATGTGAATTTTACTCAGCAGAATATTCTTTTGAGGAAAAATATTACAGTATTTCCAAGCTCATTGCACTAGAGTAAAATTTTTCTTTTATGAATCCAGTTCTCTTCTGGACAATATGTCTTTTTATTATGATAATTTTTTAAAAGAATTTTTTATTAAGCAAAAACGTTTAAGTGAGATTAGCAAAACTGGGCAATATTTTCATATGTGTACACAGCTTTTAGTTTCAGCTGTTGTTTAGTCGCTAAGTTGTGTGTGACCCTTTTGTGACCCTGTGTCTCTCCATGAGATTTATCAGGCAAGAATACTGGATTGGGTTGCCATTTCTTTCTTCATCTTTTTATTAATCATTAATAAACATTTATCCAGTATTTTTAAGTCCCAGACTTAGTGACTGCATGATTATAGAATGATATTCCTAATTCTGTTTATTGTAATTTTAACAAAAATAGAAAGATAGGAAAAGACAAAATATTTAAAACAAAAAATTATTTTATAATTTTTTATGCTAGATTTCTTAGCAGGTAATTCAGCATCTGTGTAAGGAGTAAGTAATGTTAAAAATGTAATAGGTACTCTTATGGACAAAACTTCTCATATGCCAACTTCTAACTTTAAGTTTCTTATTTCAGTAAAGAACAGGCTACATTTCCCTGTTTCTTTATAGAATAAATTGTTAACTAATTCCACATTTGTGTGATTTTAGCACAATTTTTGGATTCTTTCATGGAAATACTTCCTCTTTATTCTTGACAGAAGGTAATAAGCAAGAAAACCTATTTGAATATAATATATTAGGTAGTGAGATAGGATAGTTACAATTTGTAATCTGGAAAAAAAAAAAATTGTAGCTACAGTCATAGCATCTTTGTTCTCAGAAAAGCCAGCTACTTCTAGAATAAAGGGAACAATGGTGTTCATCAGATTATTCTAACAACACAAAATGACATGAGCTGTTCTATGAAATTCTCTCTATAGAATTCACTCAGCCAATCAAAGACATATTTATTTTGCATTTGAAAATGTTAATACTCTAATAAGAATGTCTCATGAATGGCATGAAAAGTAAATACTCATAAAAATGTTTACTGCCTGCATATTTGAATAAATCATGCTATTCAATTAATGGAGGAAAAATAGTCCTGTCAACTTTGATTTAATCACCTCCCTGTGTTTTTCAGAAGAATGAAAGTCAATAAAAACAGTACAATTAATACTAAATACCAAATTTAAAAAAGTCTTCAACCATAAACCAAAACAAAACTTAAAAATATATAGTACATTTTCCCTAAATAGTAGCTGGCTTTATTCCATGCTTCACATCTTTAAACATATTAGTGATGTTTGTTTATTAATATGGAAAAGGAAAAAAATTCCCTTTGCCTCTTTTCCTCAAACACAGACAACTGTCTTTATTCTTGGCCCCTGGAAAAATGGTGGTGTTACCAGTAGCCTTCTACCAGGATACACTAACAGGCCTAAAACTGGGACTTGGGGTCATGACGTGCAACTCTGCCTCTGCACAATACTCTCTGGGAATTAATTTACTCTTCTCTCTCACTTTTTCATTTATAAATGAAGAATGAAAAGGTCCAACTATCTGATTTGAAGATAAAATATATATAAAATATTTTTATAAAATGAGAACCATCAAAATCTATATAGTCATAACAATTTGCCCTTTAAACAAATGCAAAAAAATAAAAAACAACCCTCGAAACATACCTTGAAGTTGGATAAACATGCATAATTTCACTTAATTTATCGGTTACTGTTTAATATTATTTCAGAACTATTCACCCAACAAATGCACAAGTAATGCTACTAAACAGAGCTAAAAATTTTAGCCTGTACATTAAGTATCATTTTCATCCACAGAAAGGACATTCCAAGTCAGTGTCCCCTAATACTGTCATCTATGGACTCTACTCATTTCTTTTACAAAATGTGCATTTTCTTAAAACTTTAGTAAAGGAAATAAAGATTTCTGTCAAAGGAAGGAAGGCATTAGTTTGTAGTTAAATGTAAAATCCAAGGAGTAAGAGACACCCAAGTTAGAATAATGTCTCTGCCTCTTACTAACTTTAAACAATGAGGTTTCTACTTAACATCTGCAAAACTATAAAATGTTGATAATAATACTTACCATGCAGGGTTATCAAGATTAAGTACAAAATGTGTATAAACTTTTGGCACAAGGAACAATAAATGTTAAGCATATAAAACTGACAACTATTGGTAACGACTACTATTGGTAACGTTGGTATTGACAATGACTTGTTGTCATATTTCACAACTACTATCAACCTGAGTAAACTTAAGTAATTTAATCCTTCATATATAAAATGAAATAATAATTAAGTGCATGATAGCCATTTCTAGGTTCATGAGTACAAGACCCCCATCTAACACAGAGTTCCATTTTATACTACCACCTGCTTCAATTAGAGAAGTTTTAGTCTTCATTTAGTGCATTAAGGAGACATCCTGGCAGGGTTAATCACTTACTTTAACTCATCTAGAGCAGAGTCTGCAAATTTTTTTCTATAAAGGGCCAGACACTGGTTTAGACTTTGCTGTCATAAGGTCTCTCTCTCAGCTACTCAGCTGTGCTGTTGTAATGCAAAGCCAACAATAGACATTGTGTAAACCAGTGTTTAGCAATATTTTATGCATGGACACTAACTTAAATTTTTTATAATTTTAATGTGACACTATTATTTTTTTGATTTTTCTTCAACCACTTAAAAATATTAAAAATATTTTTAGTTCATTGTCCATACAAAAGAGATGGCAGGGTGGCTTTGGTCCATGCCATAGAACATTAAATGATTGGTTGGGACTAAACTTTAGGTTTTAAAAGAGAATGTTCTTTGCTAATAGGAACATTTCAAGCTAATTACGTTTGCTTAAAAATTTTTATCATAGAATACACACACACACATGGTATTTCTTGAACTATGTTATCAATGCCTAGATGTCAAATGAAAAACTAAAATGTAGTTTCAAAAATTATATTCTTCATTGTTAATAAAATTATTAAGCAAACCAATAATTCTTTCTTTTGAACGTCAACACTACTGTCAGAATGGCAAAGAAAAAATAAGGGAGAAATTTTTATTGTCTCAACATATACATATATGTGTCTTAGTCTGGTGCTGACTGTGGGGTCTGTGTCAGTGTGTCATCACCTATCATTACACACTGAAACACTGTTAATAACATATACCCAAACTTCAGCAGAATGAAAATAATTGTAGACTTTGGGAAACCAGGACAAACTGCTGTTTGTATAAGATTCATGAAAAGAAAAACAAGCTTCCTGATGACAGTGGTTAGCAAATTGTTTTCAGAAACAAAGAAAAAGGGAATAATTTCTTCAAATTGAAAGGCAAAATTAAGTACAGTTACTTACTGGGCAATAAGATACTTTGTAATCTTTTGTGTTAGTGACTTCAGTTCAGTTCAGTTCAGTTCAGTCGCTCAGTCGTGTCTGATTCTTTGCGACCCCAGGCACGCCAGGCCTCCCTGTCCATCACCAACTCCTGGAGTTCACTCAGACTCACATCCATCGAGTCCGTGATGTCATCCAGCCATCTCATCCTCGGTCGTCCCCTTCTCCTCCTTCCCCCAATCCCTCCCAGCATCAGAGTCTTTTCCAATGAGTCAACTCTTCGCATGAGGTGGCCAAAGTACTGGAGTTTCAGCTTGAGCATCATTGCTTCCAAAGAAATCCCAGGGCTGATCTCCTTCAGAATGGACTGGTTGGATCTCCTTTCAGTCCAAGGGACTCTCAAGAGTCTTCTCCAACACCACAGTTCAAAAGCATCAATTCTTCGGTGCTCAGCTTTCTTCACAGTCCAACTCTCATGTCCATACATGACCACAGGAAAAACCATAGCCTTAACTAGACGGACCTTTGTTGGCAAAGTAATGCCTCTGCTTTTGAATATGTTATCTAGGTTGGTCATAACTTTCCTTCCAAGGAGTAAGCGTCCTTTAATTATATGGCTGCAAACTCCATCTGCAGTGATTTTGGAGCCCCCCAAAATAAAGTCTGACACTGTTTCCACTATTTCCCCATCTATTTCCCATGAAGTGATGGGACCAGATGCCATGATCTTAGTTTTATGAATGTTGAGCTTTAAGCCAAGCTTTTCAGTCTCCTCTTTCACTTTCATCAAGAGGCTTTTTAGTTCCTCTTCACTTTCTGCCATAAGGGTGATGTCATCTGCATATCTGAGGTTATTGATATTTCTCCCGCCAATCTTGATTCCAGCTTGTGCTTCTTCCAGTCCAGTGTTTCTCATGATGTACTCTGCACAGAAGTTAAATAAGCAGGGTGACAATATACAGCCTTGACGTACTCCTTTTCCAATTTGGAACCAGTCTGATGTTTCATGTCCAGTTCTAACTGTTGCTTCCTGACCTGCATATAGGTTTCTCAAGAGACCATGATCTTAGTTTTATGAATGTTGAGCTTTAAGCCAAGCTTTTCAGTCTCCTCTTTCACTTTCATCAAGAGGCTTTTTAGTTCCTCTTCACTTTCTGCCATAAGGGTGATGTCATCTGCATATCTGAGGTTATTGATATTTCTCCCGCCAATCTTGATTCCAGCTTGTGCTTCTTCCAGTCCAGTGTTTCTCATGATGTACTCTGCACAGAAGTTAAATAAGCAGGGTGACAATATACAGCCTTGACGTACTCCTTTTCCAATTTGGAACCAGTCTGATGTTTCATGTCCAGTTCTAACTGTTGCTTCCTGACCTGCATATAGGTTTCTCAAGAGGCAGGTGAGGTGGTCTGGTATTCCCATCTCTTTCAGAATTTTCCACAGTTTATTGTGATCCACACAGTCAATGGCTTTAGCATAGTCAATAAAGCAGAAGTAGATGTTTTTCTGGAACTCTCTTGCTTTTTCCATGATCCAGTGGATGTTCAAAATTTGATCTCTGGTTCCTCTGCCTTGTCTAAAATCAGCTGGAACATCTGGAAGTTCATGGTACACGTATTGCTGAAGTCTGGCTTGGAGAATTTTGAGCATCATTTTACTAGCATGTGAGATGAGTGCAATTGTGTGATAGTTTGAGCATTCTTTATCATTGCCTTTCTTTGGGATTGGAATGAAAACTGACCTTTTCCAGTCCTGTGGCCACTGCTGAGTTTTCCAAATTTGCTGGCAGATTGAGTGCAGCACTTTCACAGCATCATCTTTCAGGATTTGAAACAGCTCAACTGGAATTCCATCACCTCCACTAGCTTTGTTTGTAGTGATGCTTTCTAAGGCCCACTTGACTTCACATTCCAGGATGTCTAATTATTAAGAAGGAAAAGCTTTAAAAGGTATTTACAAATTAATGAATCACTTTCTTTTGTCCCTTTTTTGAAGTGATTTTATGGTTGTTGCATGTAGGGACTTAAATAGAAAAAAGCAATTGGGAGGGACTTTATCCTGCATTGCAATGGTATTGATATAATCCACAAACCAGGACAGTGACAGAGAGGGTTTAAATTTAGCCCTTTCCTTTGCATTGTTTTTTCATTTAGACCAATCTTATATACTCAGAGCTGTGCTGTGCTGTGCTTAGTCTCTCAGTCTTGTCTGACTCTTTGCAACCCCATGGACTTGTAGCCTGCCAGTCCCCTCAGTTCATGGGGATTCTCCAGGCAAGAATACTGGAGTGGGTTGCTGTGACCTCCTACAGGGGATCTTCCCAACAGAGGGATTGAACCCAGGTCTCCTGCATTGCAGACAGATTCTTTACTGTCTGAGACACCAGGGAAGCCCATACTCAAACCTGTGATGATTATCAAATCAAATTCATGACATCATACAGTAATGTTAGAAATATCTTCACATGAGTGTTGTCACACTGAAACTTATAGTTTGCTTCACTCACTGGTTCAACTTCACCTTTGATTTTACTAAATAATGTGCTGTTTTTAATTATTCCTCAGGAAAATATCCTGAGTTTGGCAACTGTTGTAAGGAATACTGTTATAACTTTAAGACATATGAGTGCTTACTGGCTGTTTCTACCTAACATAGTAATTTGACATGCAAAATAATTAAAGTTCAGGCAAAATAATTGCTTAAAGGACTTCTTTAACTTAAGAGTGGAAAATTTTTCCCTGATTTCTTTGGTGTATCCCATATTTTTGTCCTTTGTGTTTAGTAAACTGGTATATTTTTACACCATTCTTAAATGAACTGTTTCAGAAAATTGCCCACTTTCTTATTTCATTGGAAGGATATTTGTATTATTATGCACAATGAATCTTGTAACAGAGACACTGATTTTCATCTGTTTCTTGCTCTTGAGAGGAAGAAGAAAAGGGAATAAGCCTTGGTCCTCAGTCCTAAAATCCCTATCCACTTTTTATTTAACAAAACTTAGAGCCTGTCTTAGAAGTGAAATGTTACCTATATAGAATAAAGAAATGATGACTTGATGCTAAAATGTCAGAGGACCTTGCAGGGACTTCTTAAAGACTAATGTGTTCCCACACAGGGAATAAGGGGCCAGCATCTGGACCTAAAAAAACCTAGATTCAAGTCTCCGCTTTACCAATCCATGCAATTTTATAAATGATTAAACTCTCTAAACTTGTAATTACTCACCTAAGAAACACCTGATCAACTAACCCATATAAATTTTATGAGGACTATATATATGATCATATAAAATAATGTTTTGAAATTATAAAATATAAATCTGTTCTTGCTGTCTCTTGGGACTTACCAGTAGAGACAATTTAAAAATAGGAAATTAAATGACATTCAAAATATTAAATGGTTAAGTGTATGTTTTATGAAATTATAAATGCAAGTGCTCTTTAGATGTAAAGCCTAAACCTCTCATTCTCTCCCCACATTTGTTTTGGTCCCTGCCGGCAGTGTACAGATCTAATTTTGTTGATGGTGAACTAAAGGCCCTCTACCATCAGGCAGAGAAAGAGAGATTATCAGTGGGTGGAAGGATAGAGACAGGCAGGAGATGCCAATTTCTTGAAGACTGATAAAATTGAAAAAGCTGGTAATGGGAGCCAACTGTGTCATGTGGAGGAAAGAGCAAAAAAACAGGAGACTGACATCCTCCAGAAAATGTGGCTCAATATCAGCCCCTATGTTAGCTGAAATGTGCTTCCTCTCTCGAGAAATACAATGTCCTAAAGGACAGATGTACCAAGTTCCTTTTTCTCCACTTTGAGGTAAGTGAGAGAAGAAAGTGAAGTTGCTCAGTCGTGTCTGACTTTCAATCTCATGGACTGTAGCCTACCAGGCTCCTCCATCCATGGAATTTTCCAGGCAAGAGTACTGGAGTGGGTTGTCAATTCCTTCTGCAGGGGACCTTCCTCACCCAGGGATTGAACCTTGGTCTCCTGCACTGTAGGCAGATGCTTTACCGTCTAAGCCACCAGGGAAGCAAGCAATGGAAGAAAAACCAGTATTCCTCACTACAGGGAACAAACTTAATTCATTAATTCATTGTCATCCATTTATTTTGGAAAAATTTACCTTCTTGGTTCTGTAAATCTTTATTGAAAACTACTATCTTAAAATTTCTTTTCCTTTGTGATTCTGTACTACTGGCACTGCTAAAATAGAAAATAAATTAGAAGAGGATCCAATATGCACAAAATCTAAGTACCTTCCTGGAGGTAAGCAAATAGAATTCTCTACCAGGTCGTTGGGAATCAAAGTCAGGAGACATGTACCGGTGGACAGGTTGGCTCAGAACATAAAAGCACAACAAGAATCCTAATGCTGGTTACTTGAAGGCAGTGAGTCAACCTGTTGAATAAATCTCAAGACAAGGAATACAGCTTCTGTGGAGGGTACCTACCATCCTCTTTGCGTGAAGCTAGTACCAGAAGACCTAGTGCATAGCTTGAGTTCTAAGAATAAAGACTGAGATTAGGTAAACAAACAGAGAAGGGAGGCCAATACAAAGAAACTTAATTGTATTTGCCCTGTAAAGAATTGAGATCTCTTTGCTATGTAGAATTATAGCAGTTTGTGCTAAGTCTCAGACCAGAAAAATGTTTGTTATGAAGTGGAGGAGCTACGGCTGTTGTCTGTGGAGGACTGAAATTCAACAGGGGCACCATGTGACACCAGGAAGTGAAAGCAATACCGGAAAGTTCCATTATTTTTATTCTTTTTTTTAATAAACTGATATATCTTTATTTCTAATATAAATTTATTTATTTTAATTGGAGGCTAATTGCTTTACAATATTGTATTGGTTTTGCCATACATCAACTGAATCCTCCATGGGTGTACATGTGTTCCCCATTCTGAACCCCCCTCCCCATACCATCCATCTGGGTCATCCCAGTGCAACAGCCCTGAGCATCCTGTATCATGCATCAAACCTGGACTGGTGATTCATTTCCCATATGATATTATACATATTCCAGTGCCATTCTCCCAAATCATCCCATCCTCGCCCTCTCTCACAGAGTTCAAAAGACTGTTCTATACATCTGTGTCTCTTTTGCTGTCTCGCATACAGGGTTATCATTACCATCTTTCTAAATTCCATATATATGTGTTAGTATACTGTATTGGTGTTTTTATTTTTGGCTTACTTCATTCTGTACAATAGGCTCCAGTTTCATCCACCTCATTAGAACTGATTCAAATGTATTCTTTTTGATGGCTGAGTAATACTCCATTGTGTATATGTACCACAGCTTTCTTATCCATTCATCTGCTAATGGACATCTAGGTTGTTTCCATGTCTTGTCTATTATAAACAGTGCTGCGATGAACATTGGGGTACACATGTCTCTTTCAATTCTGGTTTCCTCGGTGTGTATGCCCAGCAGTGGGATTGTTGGGTCATATGGCAGTTCTATTGCCAGTTTTTTAAGGAATTTCCACACTGTTCTCCATAGTGGCTGTACTAGTTTGCATTCCCACCAACAGTGTAAGAGGGTTCCCTTTTCTCCACACCCTCTCCAGCATTTATTGCTTGTAGACTTTTGGATCACAGCCATTCTGACTGGTGTGAAATGGTATTTCCAATTTAAGTGTGAAAGTCATCCAAATTACCATTATGGATTCCATAACTCTCCATGGTTTTGGAAAAAATCTGTAAAGCATGACAAAACTAGATACTTGAATACATCCCAATTTGATATGTGAAAACTTTATTATGTTTTATTTGGAAAAGAAAAGAGAACCATGGAAATCATGCTCTGAATTTGTATAGTAGGCTATTCATTACATAGCTTGACATATGTTAAATATTTAATAAAACCTACTAATCCATCAGTAATACCTATATAAAGAATCATTGTGGGGCAAAAGCATTTAGTTCTAGATTTCATAGAAAAAACAACAACTAAAGTATGAAAGTGACTCCAGGTTTACATAAAACTATGATAACAATTAAACATCTTGTATTGTTATGTTAGGACAAGGATAATATGAGTGAAACAGTTGCCTCAGGGTAGAAAAGTCAAGGGAGTACAAGGTAAGTACATAATCAATATAAACAATATTTTAATGCAGTATATAAAAAATAAGAGTAACACAAAACCCATGATTAAAAATTGCAAAAATTTAAGTAAGGACAAAATTTGACCCTGCACTTGCATAGATATGTCTAACTCACCTCATCTAATCACAGTGCTTATTCTAGTAAAATTTTATTTACAATACAGAGATGAGTAGCCATTGATTTAAAAAAAAAATGCTTGAAAATATTATATATTTTGATTACTGAGTTTTCCTGTCCTCTTAAATAGTGTGCTCCAAGGCTGAAGGTACTTTGAACTTCATTTCTGCTTGGTAAACATCAGATTTTTAAAAAATAAATATGATTAATTAAAAAACATAAAAGAGAGCCAATGACTAAGCACAGCACATAGTTAATTTACAGTGTTTTTTCAAAGTGTACAACAGTTCAGTTATATGTGTGTGTGTGTGTGTGTGTGTGTAAGTATATATACTCTTTTACAAATTCTTTTCCCACTTAGGTTATTATAGAACAGGTTAAATATAGTAGTTCATATATGTCAATTTTTAAACTTTTTCTTTTCAGGTTACTCATCTCTAAAATGGGGTTAATAATATTATTTATTTATATAAAATTATAATTAATAGTAAATGAATTAAAGCATGCAGTGCTTTATCTGGCACTTAAGTAATAAGTAATTTTATAAACTGCATTATAAATCATTATGCTACTATGAAGATGGTTAAAATGGGGAATAATTTTAATTGCAAGAAAATATATACTTTTTATAGTATAAGAATGTTTTTGCCAATAACCAAGCAGTGGGCTAGGAATGGCTATTGTTGTTGATCAAGGCTATACTTTGAACAACTACAGCCAGAGATGTTTAATAAAGATACATTTTTTTCTGATAGTAAGTCCATATTTTAGCTTGTAAACAATTTGGATTTATTCTTTTTGCCCAAAGGAATGAACATACAACATAAAACCATTAAAGCAATGTTGGCAGAAGACAAAACACAGAAGTATTAGACTTGAGGGAGAGGAAAAGAGAAAAAAAAAAAAACATGTATTGAAGGCAGGCATTATACATGACAGTTTTTAGTTTTTCTTTCTACAACCCAGAGTAGGAAAATATTCTATGTTGTAACTAAGGCAGGCATTATACATGACAGTTTTTGTTTTTTATTCTACAACCCAGAGTAGGAAAGTATTCTATGTTGTAACTAAGTACAGAGACACACAAAAATAATTTCCTTAAGTAACATTTTTATTACTTTTGTTCTCTGCTCTTCTATCCTTTACTTTTGTCTTCTATGCTGTTCTAAGAGTAATTGTTTCTCTAAACTGAATTAAATACAAATATATGAAGACATTCTATGCAGTTACAATAGTGTTCCAAAGCACTATTTTAAAAAAGCTAATATGTGGGAAATAAATTTAAGGGACTAGATCTGATAGAGTACCTGATGAACTATGGACAGTGGCTCATGAAATTGTATAGGAGACAGGGATCAAGACCATCCATCCCCAAGAAAACGAAATGCAGAAATGCAAAATGGCTGTCTGAGGAGGCCTTACAAATAGCTGTGAAAAGAAGAGAAGCAAAAATCAAAGGAGAAAAGGAAAGATATACCCATTTGAATGCATGAAAGAATAGCAAGGAGAATAGCAAGGAGAGAAAAGAAAGCCTTCCTCAATGATCAGTGCAAAGAAATAGAGGAAAACAATAGAATGGTAAAGACTAGAGATCTCTTCAAGAAAATTAGAGATACCAAGGGAACATTTCATGTAAAAATGGGGTCAATAAAGGACAGAAATGGTATGGACCTAATAGAAGCAGAAGATACTAAGAAAAGGTGGCAAGAATACACAGAAGAACTATATAAAAAAGGCCTTCATGACCCAGATGATCACGATGGTGTGATCACTCACCTAGAGCCAGACATCCTGGAATATGAAGTCTAGTGGACCTTAGGAAGCATCACTACAAACAAAGCTAGTGGAGGTGTTGGAATTCCAGTTGAGCTATTTCAAATCCTAAAAGATGATACTGTGAAAATGCTTCACTCAATATGCCAGCAAATTTGGAAAACTCAGCAGTGGCCACAGGACTGGAAAAGGTCAGTTATCATTCGAATCCCAAAGAAAGGCAATGCCAAAGAATGTTCAGACTACCACGCAATCACACTTATTTCACATGCTAGCAAAGAAATGCTCAAAATTCTCCATTCCAGGATTCAATAGTGTGTGAACCAAGAACTTCCAGATGGTCAAGCTGGTTTTAGAAAAGACAGACAAACCAAAGAACAAATTGCCAACATCCACTGGATCATCAAAAAAACCAAGAGAGTTTCAGAAAAAATATCTACTTTTGCTTTATTGACTATGCCAAAGCCTTTGACTGTGTGGATCACAACAAACTGTGGAAAATTCTGAAACAAATGGGAATACCAGACCCCCTGACTTGCCTCTTGAAAAATCTGTATGCAGGTCAGGAAGCAACAGTTAGAACTGGACATGGAACAACAGATAGGTTCCAAATAAGAAAAGGAGTACGTCAAGGCTGTATACTGTCACTCTGCTTATTTAAGTTACATGCAGAGTACATCATGAGAAACAGGGCTGGAAGAACAAGCTGGAATCAAGATTGCTGGGAGAAATATCAATAACCTCACATATGGAGATGATACCACCCTTAGGGCAGAAAGCAAAGAAGAACTAAAGAACCTCTGGATGAAAGTGAAAGTGGAGAGTGAAAAAGTTGGTTTAAAGCTCAACATTCTGAAAACTAAGATCATGGCATCTTGTCTTATCCCTTTATGGGAAAATAGATGGGGCAACAGTGGAAACATTGTCAGACTTTATTTTTTTGGGCTCCAAAATCACTGCAGATGGTGATTGCAGCCATGAAATTAAAAGATGCTTGCTCCTTGGAAGGAAAGTTATGAGCAACCTAGACAGCATATTAAAAAACAGACATTACTTTGCCAACAAAGGTCTGTCTAGTCAAGGCTATGTTTTTTCCAGTAGTCATGTATGGATGTGAGACTTGGACTATAAAGAAAGCTGAGCACAGAAGAATTGCTGCTTTTGAACTGTGGTGCAGGAGAAGACTCTTGAGAGTCCCTTGGACTGCAAGGAGATCCAGCCAGTCCATCCTAAAGGAAATCAGTCCTGACTGTTCATTGGAAGGACTGATCTTGAAGCTGAAACTCCAATACTTTGGCCACCTGATGCGAAGATCTGACTCATTGGAAAAGACCCTGATGCTGGGATAGATTGAGGGCAGGAGGAGAAGGGGCCAACAGAGGATGAGATGTTTGGATGGCATCACCGACTCAATGGACATGAGTTTGGGTAAACTCCAGGAGTTGGTGATGGAAAGGGAGGGTTGGCGTTTTCTAGTCTTTAGGGTTGTACTCTTGCTTGGAAAATCCCATGGACAGAGGAGCCTGGTGGGCTGCAGTCCATGGGGTCGCTAAGAGTCGGACATGAGTGAGCGACTTCACTTTGACTTTTCACTTTCATGCATTGGAGAAGGAAATGGCAACCCACTCCAGTGTTCTTGCCTGGAGAATCCCAGGGACAGGGGAACCTGGTGGGCTGCCATCCATGGGGTCGCACAGAGTCGGACACGACTAAAGTGACTTAGCAGCAAGGTTGCAAAGAGTAGGACAATACTGAGCAACTGAACTGAACTGAACTGAACATGTTAGAGGATGATACAATGATATTTATGAAAGAAAGATAGAGGGAAAGAGAAAGGCAGAAATCGAGACAGAAAAAGAAAGAAGAGAAGAGAGGAGGGGAAGAAAAAAGTCACTAGAATTTGAGCACATATAAACAGAAATAAAAATTGGAGCAAATAGTGTTAGTTTCTAAATTCTAATGGTATTTCCTAATTCTAAATGTGATGTATGATGATTTCCTCTTAGTGGATCACAAAAACTGTGGAAAATTCTGAAAGAGGTGGGAATACCAGACCACCTAACTTGCCTCTTGAGAAGTCTGTATGCAGGTCAGGAAGCAACAGTTATAACTGGACATGGAACAACAGACTGGTTCTAAATAGGAAAAGGAGTACGTCAAGGCTGTATATTGTCACCCTGCTTATTTAACTTCTATGCAGAGTACATCATGAGAAACGCTGGACTGGAAGAAACACAAGCAGGAATCAAGATTGCCGGGAGAAATATCAATAACCTCAGATATGCAGATGACACCACCCTTATGGCAGAAAGTGAAGAGGAGCTAAAAAGCCTCTTGATGAAAGTGAAAGAGGAGAGCGAAAAAGTTGGCGTAAAGCTCAACATTCAGAAGATGAAGATCATGGCATCTGGTCCCATCACTTCATGGGAAATAGATGGGGAAACAGTAGAAACAGTGTCAGACTTTATTTTTTTGGGCTCCAAAATCACTGCAGATGGTGACT
>SJYT01083443.1:564382-587498 GCA_006410635.1 Cephalophus harveyi | reverse complement strand
CCTGGGATTTCTTTGGAAGGAATGATGCTAAAGCTGAAACTCCAGTACTTTGGCCACCTCATGCGAAGAGTTGACTCATTGGAAAAGACTCTGATGCTGGGAGGGATTGGGGGCAGGAGGAGAAGGGGACGACCTAGGATGAGATGGCTGGATGGCATCACGGACTCGATGGACGTGAGTCTGAGTGAACTCCGAGAGATGGTGATGAGCAGGGAGGCCTGGCGTGCTGTGATCATGGGGTCACAAAGAGTCGGCCATGACTGAGCGACTGAACTGAACTGAACTGAACTGATAGTTACATGAATTTTAAAACTAATATCAAAATAGATATACATGAGTTATATTGTGCTTTATATAATTATGTTAAAACCATGTCTGGAGATTTTTATTACATGTTAGGTATTTAATAATGCATGTCATTAAGCCATGTGTGAAAGACCTGTGTCTTTATCAGTGACCCTCTGACAAATCATTAAATACAATTTACATTGGGTTCCCCAAAGACTATAGCAGGCAAGACTGATGCCAAGTGGAAAGACAAGTAGGATTCATTATACTGCTGTTTCTCAAACTTAACTAAGCACAAGAATTACCTGCAGGGCTTGTTAAAGCAGATTCCTAGGCTCTATCCCTGGAGTTCTGATTTAGTAAATCTGGAATGGGATTTAATTGCTTCGTATTTCTAACAAGTTCTCTGTAATTCTGATGTTATTCCTTCCAGGACAAAACTTGGAGAACCACTTTGAGAACCACTTCTTATATTATGTGTCTTAGTCTTAAACAGTAATTTATTCACAACAGGCTGCCCATAAAACTTCAGTGTTCATGTTCACATTCTTTTTTCCAGAGTTGTTGTGAGTTAGGTAATATTTTGGGCTTCCCAGGTGGCTAGTGGTAAAGAACCCGCATGCCAGTGCAGGAGATGTAATGTAAGAGACTGTGCGTTCAATCCCTGGGTTGGGAAAATCCATTGGAGAAGGGCACAGCAACCCACTCCAGTATTCTTGCCTGGAGATCCCCATGGACAGAGGAGCCTGGAGGGCTTAGAGCCCATAGAGTCATCAAGATTCAGACAAGACTGAAGCAACTTGGCAGGTACACATAGCTACTATTTTTACTTATGAATGAGAACAGAGAGACGCAGTGCTATGACTTAAATCAACACAGCTAATGAAATCTTAATTTCAAACTGATTTTCTGATATCAAATTGTATAATCTTTCCTCTACTTTAAATTTTGTAGGGCATTGGAAAGGGAAGAGAGAAAATCCCATGTGGTGAATTAGCAAGGCAACCAAAAACAAATTAATAATAGGCTTGATAAATAGCATCAAGAACACAATTGAAATTGAATGGAATTGAATATGTAATTATCAGTTTTGCACTGTTTTTCAACATTTTTGAGCAATAAATGCAGTGTCACCATGGGCTACTGATACTTCCAACAGATCTATGCCTTTTTGGAGTAGAATCAAATTCTTTAATTACTAGCAGAAACTTTGTATATATCTATTGTATCTCTGTATCACTGATGGATACATAAAAGTTAACTATATATAGCTTTTTGGTACTTAAATCAGAACATATCACAATTGAAGTATAAACACATTATTTTGGACACTGATATTTTGAAAAGAATTTGACAGATTTAAAAAGAAATGTGGCACTTTAAATGCCTTAAGTTTCAACATCTATATCTTAACATGTATCAAAATTAATGAAAATTAAATGTTGACATACGTGGTTGCATAAAATACTGTAATTCTGGTTTTGACTTTTAGTCAAATTCAGTTTCTTCATCAGCTCGCAATACAGTTTGGAAAGACTGGATTATACATAGTTCTGATTGTTACTACATAGATTGCACTCTTAATCAATTTAAATGAGGAAGTTACGGCCAAAGATATTTTCTAAATTGTTCTGTCATTTAGTGAGTAGACATAGCCAATCTCCTGTGAAAATCTGCAAAACCAAAACAGTGGGCATCTGTTCTTCCAGAATAAACTGAAATGCCACTATAACAGCATTAGGAACATACAATTCAGTATTAGGCAAATGGATTTTGGACCCTGTCCAAGGGATTTTATTACTATAAACACCAGAAGTTCTATTCATTGCATTGTTTCATCCATTACTGTGAGAACAGCATTATATTAAAACTTTCTTGTTCCTATAAGTGAACAGTTTTATAGCAGCTACAGAAATATTTTTCAGATCCTTTCTAGGGAGTTAGAGGGGAAGGGAGTAGATTCTGCTGGTTACAGCTATAATCATCTATCATTAAGGACAAATTATCAACCTATGGAACAGTTCCCCTGATCAGTATT
The DNA here is from genome assembly GCA_006410635.1 of Cephalophus harveyi. Taxonomy (NCBI): domain Eukaryota; kingdom Metazoa; phylum Chordata; class Mammalia; order Artiodactyla; family Bovidae; genus Cephalophus; species Cephalophus harveyi. The sequence goes on along the minus strand of SJYT01083443.1, from coordinate 585,172 downwards.
TCTGACTACATTTCAGAAGAGAATGTGATATCTAGGTTTTTAAAGTTAACAACTATTTGCTTTCATATTCCTTTTTTTGATGACAAGTTAGAAGTCAATATTTTTATAAAGGCTGGAGTTTTATAATACTTTTTAATCAGCCTGAAGTGATTAATTCATGAAATCTTGTTGCTCATGTGAAGAACCAAATAGGAACAATTAGATGTCTTTTGTTGTGTATACAATTATAGCCATTAAATATTTTATGATATTAATTCTTCTTCCCCAGATTGTTGTTGTTGTTCAGTGGTTAAATCATGTTCACCTCTTTGCATCCGATGAACTGCAGTACACCAGGCTAACCTGTCCTTCACTATCTCATAGAATTTGCTCAAACTCATATCCATTGAGTAGGTGATGTCATCCATCCTCTGTTGCCCGCTTTCCTCCTATTCTCAGTCTTTCCAGCATCAGGATCTTTTCCAATGAGTCGGCTCTTTGCATCAGGTATCCAAAGTATTGGAAATTCAGCTTCAGCATCAGTCCTTCCAATGGATATTCAGGGTTGATTTCCTTTAGGATTGACTGGTTTGATCTCCTTGCTGTCCGAGGGACTCTCAAGAGTCTTCTCCAGCACCACAGTTCGAAAGCATCAATTCTTTGGTGCTCAGGCTTCTTTATGGTCCATCTCTCACATCCATACATGACTACTGGAAAAACCATAGCTTGGACTAGATGGACCCTTGTCAGCAAAGTGATGTCTTTGCTTTTTAATACGCTGTCTAGATTTGTCATAACTTTTCTTCCAAAAAGCAAGTGTCTTTTAATTTCATGGCTGCAGTCACTGTCCACAGTGATTTGGGAGCCCAAGAATATAGTCTGTCACTGTTTACATTTTTACCCAGCTATTTGCCATGCAGTGGTGGTACTGAATGACACGATCTTAGTTTTCTGAATGTTGAGTTTTAAACCAGCTTGTTCACTCTCCTCTTGCACCCTCATCAAGAGGCTCTTTAGTTCCTCTTTCTGCCATTAGTGTGGCAGGATATGTTTTATAATGTCCATGAGATATTTTTAAATTACTAATGAAAGAAATCATAAATTTTATGTAGTTATCTTATATTGCTACATTGCTACATTGCACAATATTCATGTTTAATTATATTCAACTCCTCCTTTTGCAAGTTTACAGTGCTACCTGGTTGTATGTCATTTGATAGATGCTTAGTCAAAGATACATTATTTATCCAGAGGTAGCCAGGCCATTTATTAAGATCAGTATAAAACAATCATAAAACAATCATAAAGCAATCATAAAGCATATTTCTAGTTGATTGAAAATATAATTATTTATTCAAATATCACACTACCCTAACTTCCTCTAAGAAATGAAATTGTACACGGTATAAAAAGAAAACAAGTAAATGTTAACTTGGCAATATTAAAGAAAATAACAAGAAAATATTTTGTTACTCATCCACACATCTTTCAAAACAGCAGTAAGTATATGAGTTTTCCCTTAGTTTATATATGTTCAGGTTAGGGGGTAATGAAAATATGTGAACCAGCTTTAGCAACATTTAAAGTCAAGCTCTTCATACAAGTGAGAATTTTGCATATAACTTTAAGAAGTAAAATAATTTTTATAGAAGTTTCCCAAGTATAAATAAATTTATTTTCTATAACAAAAACTGACAATATAACATTTACCTCAATGATTTTGTTATCTTTGAAATGATCTCTTCAAATGCTGTTTCTCTGAGATTCAACAGGGTAAATGAATTCAGTTGTTTGCAGCTATTCTTTTCAAAATGTTTCTGTGTTAAACACTTCCTTACTCTTTAAGTTAGTTAATGATTATACTGCTTTGTATAATTTAAAAAAAAAATCATTGAAACCTTTGCTTTTCCCTTCTCTCCTATAGACCTTTGTTTGTAGTTTTTATATTCTTGTAACATATTTTTACAGTATGAGCCACCAGGGGAGCCCAACCATATTTTTAGTGGGATGTTGGGGAAAAAAAAATAAAGTGCTTAATGCCTGTGCATAAGCCACCTGTTTTTTAATCCTTATTTCGTTATTTTAAAATACTCCTTCTTAACTACCCACCTCTTAGATATGTAGTACCTGCACAACTCTCTTGCCTTTCAGAAAAATTCTTTCTCTCATGTTCACGCTTTTTTTTTTTCATTTCCATCCACTGTTAATCCCTATTTTTGAAACAAAACAACCCAGAAGGGAATATATTTATACCTTCTCTTAATCAGTGTTTATTGCAAATCCTATAAAGTGATAGCTGGCATGCAGCTTGTCTTGCCATACAAACAGCTAGAAATCTGGACAAATATATGAAACAGTGTTTTCACTAATTGCAGTGATGGAAATTACAACATTATGGTTCATGAGAGAATGAGGTGAGTCCCACAATTGCTCTGCTTTTTTGTATGAAGGGGGCACAAGTTCTGGATTACTGTGTAAGAAAGAGAAGCAAAGCAGAACCTGAGGTCAGTTGAAGAGACACATTGGAGTTTGAGAGACTAAGGCTGATATAATTTACAGGGTAGATTATCATAAAAAAGGGAGTTTGGAAAAAATGCATACAGTGGTCCTCTTTTTTTTTTTCTTGGCTGAATGTTAATCTGCATCTACATATGGTGAATCTCCCAAAGCCTAGCAAAACCAACTGCAAGAATGCTTTTGAACTATGGTGTTAGATAAGACTCTTGAGAGTCCCTTGGACAGCAAGGAGATCTAACCAGTCCATCCTAAAGGAAGTCAGTCCTGAATATTCATTGGAGGGACCGATGCTGAAGCTGAAGCTCCAATACTTTGGTCACCTGGTGCAAAGAACTGACTCATTTGAAAAGACTTTGATGCTGGGAATGACTAAAGGCAGGGGGAGAAGGGGACGACAGAAGATGAGATGGTTGGATGGCATCACTGACTCAGTGGACATGAGTTTGAGTAAGTTCTGGGAGTTGGTGATGGACAAGGAAGCCTGGCATGCTGCAGTCCATGGGGTAACAAAGAGTTGGCCACAACTGAGCGACTGAACTGAACTGAACTGGACTAATTCCCAGGCCACACATAGAGATAGAAATTGTTCAAATTTTACCCAGAGAGAGAGTAAAGAAACCTTGTTTAACTCTTGTACAATCAATAGAAACCTAAGAGTCACAACTGAATAGTGAGACTATATTAACCCTTGAGAGAAGGGCACTCCATTCCTACCCTAACAAAAAACAATTTTTAAAGCCTCACAATATAACTTAACTGCCTCCCAGAGCAAACACCAATACTCTTTAAAGAAAAGTAACAAAATATGAACACTCAAAAACGTGGCATATGCAATGTCTTGGATCTAACAAAACAATCACTAAACATGGCAGAGAAGTAGAATTGTGAACCACAAAAGAAAAATCTTGAATAGTCTAGATTTTAGAGGAAAGCATAATACAAAAAAGTAGAAGATATGTAGATAAGAACCAGATGGAACTTCTAGAGATAAAAATTGCATCTAAATTAATATATATATTATCCACTGGGTGAGGTTAGCAGCTGATATGGTACTGAAGGTCAAAATAGTAGTAAATGCCACGAAATAACTGTCGAGAATACCTGTGATAGTTCAAGCTGCATAGCAGTATACTATAGACTGGGTGGCTTAGACAACTAAAATTTATTTTCCCATAGTTACGGAGGTCAGAAATGAGAGATCAGGACACCCGCACAGGCAGGTTCTGGTGAGAGCTCTTTTTCTGGCTTACAGGCAGCTACTTCTTGCTATGTCCTCAGATTGTTTTTCTTCTGTGCTTAAATGGAGAGAGAGTTAAGGAACTCTCTGGGGTTTCTTCTTAAAAGGACAGTGATTCTAATCAGGGCCCCACCCTTATGGCCTTGTTTAACCTTAATTACCTCTATATAGGCTCTATATAGGCTCTGTCTCAGAATTTAGTCACACTGAAGGTTAGAGCTTCAATAGATGAGTTTTGAGGAGACACAGTTCAGTCTGTAGTGCCTGAACTGAAGCACATAGATAATTAAACTGAAAAAATGATAGAAAAATTAATTAACAAAGTTTCAGTTACCTAGGACAATAGCAAGCTGCTAATGTGTGTGTGTGTGTGTGTGTGCTCAGTAACTCAGTCATGTCTGACTCTTAGTGACCCAGTAGACTTTAGCATGTCAGGGTCTCCTGTCCATGGAATTTTCCAGGCAAGAATACTAAGAGTGGATTGCCATTTCAGATTCCAAGGGATCTTCCCCACTCAGGGATCAAACTTGTGACTCTTGTGTCTTTTGCATTGGTAGGTGGATTATTTACCACTGTGCCACCTGGGAAGTTTTAAGGTTCTAATGCAAGTGTATATACATTTGGGGAAAAAAAAATCTAAATTTGTACCTCACAACAAAGTCAGAAATTAATTTAAAATTGATTTTAGGCCTGAACATATAAGCTAAAAATGTAACACATAGAAGAAAATATATAAGAAAATGATACTTTAGAACAGTTTCTAAGAGTCCATAGATTTCTTAGAACACAAAAAGCACATAACATGAAAAAAATTCATAATTGAACTTCATGGAATTTCTAGTTTCTGAGAGACAGCAGTTAGCATTTAGGCACATAAGAAACAAACCGGATACTGGGGGAAAATATTAGCAATATGCATATATGTATTTGGTAAGAAACTTATATCTAGAAATTATAAAGGAAGAGCCCAGTTAAGAAAATAGACAAGCTATTTGAACAGATATATCCCAAAACAAGATGTTAAATGATTAATAAATAAATTAAGGGATCATTAATATCTTTAATCACTGTGGATTACCACTATAAACCCAATAGAACAGCTAAAATTATAAAGGCTGATCATATCAAGAGATGCCAGGGATATGGAACAACTAAAATAATACATGACTCTTTGTTTTATAAAATGGTTCAACCACTTTAGAGAACAGATTCCACTTTGAAAAATGCAACATGTTCCAGGAATACTATGCCAATTTTATTTTTCCAAAAGAAATAAAAATGTACGTCCACAAAAAGACTAGTATAAGAATGTCTTTAGTAGGTTTATTCATAATAGCCTAAACCTGGATACAATGCAAATGTTCAATAACAGGTAAACGAATTGTGATATTTTCATACACTGAAAGATTATTCAGCATTATAATATAATTGGAGGGAATTCCCTCCAAATTACATGTAATTTGGAGGGAATCTCATAAAGCATTAGGCTAAGCAAAGTAAGCTAGAAAGAAAGAATATATAATACATAATTTCATGTATCTATAACGCTGCATCAGGCATATTAATCTTTAGTGACAGAAGACATATCAGTGGTTGTCTGGACTCAGGGAGGAAGGTAACTGAAAGGATACACAAAAGAAGTTTTTAGGGTGATAAACAATTTTTATATTCATTGTGGTTTGGTTTACCTGCCTGTAAATGTTGGTTAAATATCATAAAACTGTACTCTTTGCATGATGCATTTTCTTTTATAAGTATACATTTATTTATAAGTATAAATATATTTATATTTTATAGTGTATTTATAGTATATAGTGAAGTATATAACTTTCAACTTATCAAAACAAATAAATGTGATTGTGGGAGAAGTTGTGAAATTAAAATTTAGATGTGTGTAAATAGATAACTTCATGAAGTAGAGCTTGGCTGCCCGATTGGGTAGTCACTAGCCAAAACTGGCTGATGTGTATAAGAGACAGACTGAATAGTGAGACTATATTAACCCTTGAGAGAAGGGCACTCCATTCCTACCCTAACAAAAAACAATTTTTAAAGCCTCACAATATAACTTAACTGCCTCCCAGAGCAAACACCAATACTCTTTAAAGAAAAGTAACAAAATATGAACACTCAAAAACGTGGCATATGCAATGTCTTGGATCTAACAAAACAATCACTAAACATGGCAGAGAAGTAGAATTGTGAACCACAAAAGAAAAATCTTGAATAGTCTAGATTTTAGAGGAAAGCATAATACAAAAAAGTAGAAGATATGTAGATAAGAACCAGATGGAACTTCTAGAGATAAAAATTGCATCTAAATTAATATATATATTATCCACTGGGTGAGGTTAGCAGCTGATATGGTACTGAAGGTCAAAATAGTAGTAAATGCCACGAAATAACTGTCGAGAATACCTGTGATAGTTCAAGCTGCATAGCAGTATACTATAGACTGGGTGGCTTAGACAACTAAAATTTATTTTCCCATAGTTACGGAGGTCAGAAATGAGAGATCAGGACACCCGCACAGGCAGGTTCTGGTGAGAGCTCTTTTTCTGGCTTACAGGCAGCTACTTCTTGCTATGTCCTCAGATTGTTTTTCTTCTGTGCTTAAATGGAGAGAGAGTTAAGGAACTCTCTGGGGTTTCTTCTTAAAAGGACAGTGATTCTAATCAGGGCCCCACCCTTATGGCCTTGTTTAACCTTAATTACCTCTATATAGGCTCTATATAGGCTCTGTCTCAGAATTTAGTCACACTGAAGGTTAGAGCTTCAATAGATGAGTTTTGAGGAGACACAGTTCAGTCTGTAGTGCCTGAACTGAAGCACATAGATAATTAAACTGAAAAAATGATAGAAAAATTAATTAACAAAGTTTCAGTTACCTAGGACAATAGCAAGCTGCTAATGTGTGTGTGTGTGTGTGTGTGCTCAGTAACTCAGTCATGTCTGACTCTTAGTGACCCAGTAGACTTTAGCATGTCAGGGTCTCCTGTCCATGGAATTTTCCAGGCAAGAATACTAAGAGTGGATTGCCATTTCAGATTCCAAGGGATCTTCCCCACTCAGGGATCAAACTTGTGACTCTTGTGTCTTTTGCATTGGTAGGTGGATTATTTACCACTGTGCCACCTGGGAAGTTTTAAGGTTCTAATGCAAGTGTATATACATTTGGGGAAAAAAAAATCTAAATTTGTACCTCACAACAAAGTCAGAAATTAATTTAAAATTGATTTTAGGCCTGAACATATAAGCTAAAAATGTAACACATAGAAGAAAATATATAAGAAAATGATACTTTAGAACAGTTTCTAAGAGTCCATAGATTTCTTAGAACACAAAAAGCACATAACATGAAAAAAATTCATAATTGAACTTCATGGAATTTCTAGTTTCTGAGAGACAGCAGTTAGCATTTAGGCACATAAGAAACAAACCGGATACTGGGGGAAAATATTAGCAATATGCATATATGTATTTGGTAAGAAACTTATATCTAGAAATTATAAAGGAAGAGCCCAGTTAAGAAAATAGACAAGCTATTTGAACAGATATATCCCAAAACAAGATGTTAAATGATTAATAAATAAATTAAGGGATCATTAATATCTTTAATCACTGTGGATTACCACTATAAACCCAATAGAACAGCTAAAATTATAAAGGCTGATCATATCAAGAGATGCCAGGGATATGGAACAACTAAAATAATACATGACTCTTTGTTTTATAAAATGGTTCAACCACTTTAGAGAACAGATTCCACTTTGAAAAATGCAACATGTTCCAGGAATACTATGCCAATTTTATTTTTCCAAAAGAAATAAAAATGTACGTCCACAAAAAGACTAGTATAAGAATGTCTTTAGTAGGTTTATTCATAATAGCCTAAACCTGGATACAATGCAAATGTTCAATAACAGGTAAACGAATTGTGATATTTTCATACACTGAAAGATTATTCAGCATTATAATATAATTGGAGGGAATTCCCTCCAAATTACATGTAATTTGGAGGGAATCTCATAAAGCATTAGGCTAAGCAAAGTAAGCTAGAAAGAAAGAATATATAATACATAATTTCATGTATCTATAACGCTGCATCAGGCATATTAATCTTTAGTGACAGAAGACATATCAGTGGTTGTCTGGACTCAGGGAGGAAGGTAACTGAAAGGATACACAAAAGAAGTTTTTAGGGTGATAAACAATTTTTATATTCATTGTGGTTTGGTTTACCTGCCTGTAAATGTTGGTTAAATATCATAAAACTGTACTCTTTGCATGATGCATTTTCTTTTATAAGTATACATTTATTTATAAGTATAAATATATTTATATTTTATAGTGTATTTATAGTATATAGTGAAGTATATAACTTTCAACTATGATCAGTACATTTCAAAGGACTATAGTTAATTCTGTTACATCTTTTTGGTGATTATTAGCATAAAATATCCAGAAGAAATTTTGTCTTTAACAATATACATCTGCTTGCTTCAATATTAATCAATAAAACTTCAGTGCCAGTTTTCATACCTGTTAATCAATAAAATGAGGAATAAATAAAAGAGATTAACACACTATTAGTTTTTAACTTTTTTACTTGAATCAAAAAAAAATGCTTGATTCATTTATTACTTCTCATTAATTTTTTAACAATGTATTTTGGGAAAGTTGTGATAGCAAACATCTAAGCCTTAATTTAAGCCCAAACTTTTATATACAAATACTGATCCGTTATCTATAGAACAAAGTCTGGTTAGTTAAGTTAGATTTAGATAAGCTAATATGTAGAGTACATAAAGAGAAATGCTGGGCTGGAAGAAACACAAGCTGGAATCAAGATTGCCGGGAGAAATATCCATAACCTCACATATGCAGATGACACCACCCTTATAGCTCAACATTCAGAAAATGAAGATCATGGCATCCGGTCTCATCACTTCATGGGAAATAGATGGGGAAACAGTGAAAACAGTGTCAGACTTTATTTTTGGGGGGCTCCAAAATCACTGCAGTTGGTGATTGCAGCCATGAGATTAAAAGACACTTACTACTTGGAAGAAAAGTTATTACCAACATAGAATATTCAAAAGCAGAGACATTACTTTGCCAACTAAGGTCTGTCTAGTCAAGGCTATGGCTTTTCCTGTGGTCATGTATGGATGTGAGAGTTGGACTGTGAAGAAGGCTGAGCACCGAGGAACTGATGCTTTTGAACTGTGGTGTTGGAGAAGACTCTTGAGAGTCCCTTGGACTGCAAGGAGATCCAACCAGTCCATTCTGAAGGAGATCAGCCCTGGGATTTCTTTGGAAGGAATGATGCTCAAGCTGAAACTCCAGTACTTTGGCCACCTCATGCGAAGAGTTGACTCATTGGAAAAGACTCTGATGCTGGGAGGGATTGGGGGCAGGAGGAGAAGAGGACGACAGAGGATGAGATGGCTGGATGGCATCACCGACTCGATGGACGTGAGTCTGAGTGAACTTCGGGAGTTGGTGATGGACCGGGAGGCCTGGCGTGCTGCTGTTCACTCATAAGGTCCCATAGGGACCTATCTGGGTGTTTTTAAAAACAGAACAAATCCAAAATAATCTAAAAGGGAATGAAATTGAGAATAGATTGCTGATATTGCTACCATATTACTAGCCATTTGGGAGATTGTAAAATCCTTGTAACTTCTTTACAATTGACAGCTTTTATATGTCTTCCTGTGGAAATAGTTTGAAATCATTATATCTTGAAAGAATAAGTAAAAAGGCAGTAGTACAGATTTTAAGCCTAGACTGATGAGATTTGAATCCCAGGTATACATCTTACCAGCTTTATAAATTTAAGAAACTTTTCTCAATAATTCTGCCTCAGTTTCTTTATCTATAAAACAAGAATGATAATGGAGCCCTTCTTGGATAATTAAATAACTTTAAAAAAAACACTTAACACATTGCCTGTTCTTTTTTTCCCATTATCCTAAAATAATAGCAATTATTATTTTATAATTATTAAAGGCAATCTGATTAATTATCACCATCTTCACAAAATTGTATCATATATTTTCTAGTGTACAGGGCCTCAATTTCAGACCTATATATTTAATTTTATTGCTAAATTATAATAGAAACTATGATACAGATTCATTATTTTCCTAAGCCAAATATTGCAGTACATAGAAATGAGACTTAAGAAGTTGAATAAGGTAAGATATCAGTTTGGCAATGTTGCTGTGGAAGAATAACAATGGTAAAGGATTTTTTCTCCTACTTCTCATAAAGGAGTGAATCTCCTCCCCCTTCTTTTGAATTTGGACTAACCTGGAACTGCTTTGATTAATATGGCAGAAGTAGCATCATGGCAGTGTCAGAATTAATCTCAAAGAACCACCATATATAAATAGTCACCCATTCTGTGAAGGAGATCATGAGAGAGGCCCTAAGATGTATGGAGAAGGGAAGAATGCTAGTTAATCTCAGTTTCTAGTCTTTCCACCAAGGCACCAGGCATGAGAGTGAAGCTCAGTTGGATATTTAGACCAGTGCAGATGTCAACTGAATACCACTGACTTTAGACAATGTAACTTTAAGCAGAAGAATCATGAGGCTGAAATCTGTCCAAATTCTCAACCCTCCAAAATGTGAAATATAATGGTAGCTGTTTTAAAGCACTAAGCTTTGGCACACTTTGTTACACAATAACAAAGAGTCAAAAGTACATCATGAGAAACGCTGGACTGGAAGAAACACAAGCTGGAATCAAGATTGCCGGGAGAAATATCAATAACCTCAGATATGCAGATGACACCACCCTTATGGCAGAAAGTGAAGAGGAACTAAAAAGCCTCTTGATGAAAGTGAAAGAGGAGAGTGAAAAAGTTGGCTTAAAGCTCAACATTCAGAAAACGAAGATCATGGTATCTGGTCCCATCACTTCATGGGAAATAGATGGGAAAACAGTGGAAACAGTGTCAGACTTTATTTTGGGGGGCTTCAAAATCACTGCAGATGGTGACTGCAGCCATGAAATTAAAAGACACTTACTCCTTGGAAGGAAAGTTATGACCATCCTAGATAGCATATTCAAAAGCAGAGACATTACTTTGCCAACAGAGGTCCATCAAGTCAAGGCTATGGTTTTTCCTGTGGTCATGTATGGATGTGAGAGTTGGACTGTGAAGAAAGCTGAGCGCCAGAGAATTGATGCTTTTGAATTGTGATGTTGAAGAAGACTCTTGAGAGTCCCTTGGACTGCAAGGAGATCCAACCAGTCCATCCTAAAGGAGATCAGTCCTGGGTGTTCATTGGAAGGAGTGATACTAAGCTGAAATTCCAGTACTTTGGCCACCTCATGCAAAGAGTTGACTCATTGGAAAAGATTCTGATGCTGGGAGGGATTGGGGTCAGGAGGAGAAGGGGATGACAAAGGATGAGATTGGCTGGATGGCATCACCGACTGGATGGACGTGAGTTTGAGTGAACTCCGGGAGTTGGTGATGGACAGGGAGGCCTGGCGTGCTGTGATTCATGGGGTTGCAAAGAGTTGGACACGACTGAGCGACTGAAATGAATTGCCATTTAGATATCCTAATTTTAGAGTAAAATGTTATTATAGGCCAACACAGGAAGAGACAAGAAAGAAAACTATCCATATCTATTTACAGAAATGCATACTTGCACAAACATATATTATACACACATAAGTATCAAATTCATGTCTATAGGTTAATGTGTAGTTGTGTACCTATGTGTATCTATTATTAATAAGAGCCCCCAAATCACAATTTTTACTTTGCCAGAAAAATAAATCATTAAATTTCAAAATGGAGACAATTCCATTTTTGTTTAAAACAAATAAAATGCTGATTTAACCAGATTTTTACTAATTCATAAATGTTTATGACACTTAGTAAAAATGGTATTTTGAGAAATAACTCTGAAGCACTCTAAGAGGAATGTCTTGTAATTTTAGTATAGACTGTCTGGAAGCTTTAGAAAACACTAAGTAAAGATTGAAAGTTCAACAACACCACAAGTTAACTGTAAACACCAGTTAAAATTTCTTTAGTATATCTTGAGGTAATGTCAGATCATTCTGGTTGAGATTTTCTGGGACAAAGGAGTTATTTTGCTTGTGCCTTTGCCTTGTATGTCTTTCCAGAAATTATTAAATTATCTTGCAGTTGTTATTGCCAATACATTTTTTTTATTTACCATGCACATTTCTAAGAAGTACATAAATATACTTGCATGTGAAGTATACTTTACTCTCCGACCATTAAGCTATGTATGGACACCAGAGATTCTCAACTTTGTCTTCTCAATAATACTGAGGGCCATCAATGTTATGTGGAAAAAATCATCTCTTGGTCATGCCAATGAATGCCTGGAAGACTATGCACAGTTTACAAGTTAGACATAACTTCAGTCATTTCTCTTCAGATTAAGATATTAAGATACAGAAATGAAAACAAGAGGAAAACCTAAAATCTGCTTTACCTGTGTTTATTTTATTTTATTTTACCTGTGTTTATTTAAATTATGCACAGCCTTTTTTTTTTTAAGCACTAACAGTGGAAGACTTCCTACAAATTTATAATTGTCTTGACTTAGAACTTAGGACTCAATGAGAAAGACATCAGACAATTCTGCTTAAAAATACAGTTGGGTATACATTGGATACCTATGGTTGATTCATCTTGATGTATGGCAGAAACCAAAACAATACTGTAAAGCAATTATCCTTCAATTAAAAATAAATTAAAAAATACAATTGGGATAGCTGTTAGAGTAAGTTGTTTTGAAGGCAGATTAATTTGAAAAATATTTTTGTTGAGCACTGGTTTCTAAGTGTCTAACACGCTCTGCTGAACAAATTTTTGGTTTTAGCATTCTAATATGCTTTCCCAGAGATATTATTTGCAGTTTCCAACACTACTTTTGCCTGGAAAATTCCATGGATGGATGAGCCCAGTAGTCTACAGCCCATGAGATTGCAAGGAGTTGGACACGACTGAGCAGCTTCACTTTTTTCACTTTTCAAAACATATTCAACCATATAACTCCCCTAGCCATCACCATCATTATTTTTCTATAGAGTATTTTGCAGAACAGATACTCTGGGATGTATTTTTGGAAATGATGCAAGGTTTCGTAAAGACTTCTGACTCAAAAATATTCAGCATTGCTAATGGCTTCTATAAGAATATGATGAAGGTTTTATAATTGTTTATTGATCAGAAAAAACAAATTCTGCCTTAAGACAAAATGCATCTTTTGTTTGTTTTCAGAATGGCCATGTGATAGAGCTAGTTTCATCATATACAGAGAGTGGAAGTAATTGCAAATTATGAAAAAGTGTGCTTGGTAAACCCCAAAAGGAAGTATTTAACTCAAGAGTTCAAAGTTTCCAGTCAAGTGAATAGTTTTGAACTAATGGTTTGTTCTCTTTTCTGTTGCCCTACTTTCTTCTTAAAACATGCCTTTAATTTTAAAACTTCAGTTGTATGTGATAATAAGGTGAAGAGGTGAGGTGAAGTCGCTCAGTCGTGTCCGACTCTTTGCGACCCCGTGGACTGTAACCTACTACGCTTCTCCGCCCATGGGATTCTCCAGGCAAAAATACTGGAGTGGATTGCCATTTCCTTCTCCAGGGGATCTTCCCGACCCAGGGATCGAACCCGGGTCTCCCTCATCAGAGGCAGACGCTTTAACCTCTGAGCCACCAGGGAAAAATCCATAATAAGGGGTTACATGTATTCTCTATGAGAATTTTCCCTAATACTAAGAAGTGAAATTGTAATCTATTTTTAAAGTCCATCTATTAAAATAGGAAAGATCTTCAACTTCTCTTTCTGATGATTTCATCTTATATGATGACAAAGGAATACCCACACTAACCTAGGCACAGATACATTCCAACTGATCAGTGTTTATTATTATTTCAGCTTGGAAATTTAAAACATACTAAATATATTAATACTGAGATGCCAGTATGTTTCGGTAGTGAGTTGTTAGAATTAATTTCATACCAGGTAGAGTTTTCTGGTTATAAAAACATTTTGATATTTTATAATTACTTAACATCTTTAAGTATTGTGAACATTTTGAATAGAAATCTTAGCTTACACACACATAAAAGATACACACAAGCATCCATACAGTCTGCTCCTCTAATAAATAAGCCAAAGAGAAGTTGGTTTGGTCTTCTGTCTAGGTAATAGCACCTGGGGATATGAACCAGTGAGGTTAGTGCCTTAGTCTGACAGACAGGAGAACAACTCTATAAGAGTGCTGAGCTCTGGCCAGGAAATAGAGCAGCTATGGGGTGCAGCGTGTAAACTTTGATGGCAAAAGTCAATCTAACTCAGTCACTGCACAGCCAACTCCTGAAAAATGGGATTCCAGTAGCAAAACTTATACTTCAAGATATGACATTAACCTAACATTGTTAATACATCATTATTTTCCACAGATCTTTGTTCTGAGGAACATTGCAGTCAAGTCTGGGGCTCTCTTGCCTTTGGATCAAGAAATCAAGAATAAAAGATGTAGGTAAGTGTTTAAACTTTTACCTTTTCTGTATTCAAGTGTAGGCTAAAGTTTATTTGTTAAAGTCTAGCATTGAGTACTCAATTTGACCTGTGTAGATGGGATAAGAAAAGTGGGATAAACTGCATCACATATTCTGAATTCCTTTAGCCAATGAATGAACATTGTAGGATAATTTATTTGTTAAGTTAAAGAATCTGTCTTTTCTGCCAAATAAGTTCATGCATTTTGTTTACTGTCAGTATTTCATAACTGTTTGATTGTTTGCTTGATATTTATGTTGGTATGATGGCTGTGTTTGAGCGACAAATTTCATGAAACTTTTCTAGTTAAGTCTCTGGGTCTGGTATTTCAATAGATCATATTTTATTCTATTCTCCTGGGAGCTGATATTTACAGGATCTGAGGCCTAGACAGAAATGATTTTTGTGGAAGAACCCTGGGTTCCCTTTTAACACCTGTAAAGTGAAATGAAGTGAAAGTCACTCAGTCATGTCTGACTCTTTGCTACCCCATGGACTATACAGTCAGTGGAATTCTCTAGGCCAGAATACTGGAGTGGGGGTAGCTTTTCCCTTCTCCAGGGGATCTTTAACAACTGTGGGAGGACTTAAATTTATAAAGACCCATTTGTTTCTTATTTAGAAGTTAGTAGCTGTAAATGTTTTTCTTAGTAGTAAACATTTAAAATATACTTTTTAAATGTATTTAAAATTTAAATATGTAGAAATATTATGAGTAATATATAAATATATAATCCATGTTTTACATTAATGTAGCAAAGTTACATAGAGTTTTCAAAGTTGCTAATTTTATTTCAATGTTATATGATCTATTTTTGTATATAATATTCAAAGTAACCATCCTTTTGTCATGCTCCTTGTTTATATTTCTCTCTTCTCAGAGATAGCCATACTTTAAACAGAGATGTAACTCTTAAATATAGATTCTTTTTCATTACCTTTTTTTAAAGATGAAAATAGGAAAATTAAATAGGCTTGCTTTCAAACTTTACATCTTTAAAGTGCACCTTGCTGATTATATTGCTTAAGATAAATCATTGCATTGAAAGGATTCTGAAAAGTTTTCCAAATTGTGAGTTGAATTAGTCAAAATTACACATACAGAAAAGATTCTCTGGAAAGTCAATTATATAATGATGGGATGAGACTAATGGCTGAAACTACAGTTAATGGCATTTACCCCAGGGTTTAATGTAACATAAAAGCAATGTAGGGAAAATTGTTGCTAGTCCAAATGGGAACCAACATATGGAGAGATTTGATCTGGGTTAAAAGGAAAAGAAAATAAATTGAAAGAGAAAACTGCGGTTGCGAAGTTAGTGCACTCAGTATTTGATTTAATCCCATATTCAGTTCCATATGTTCACTTGAGAGGATCTCAAGAGCCAAGAATGCAAAATGCCATTTTTCCCTCTAATCACTTAGGCATGGTGTTCAAAGCAGAAGGTATTTTCCCCCCAATTTGAATCAGAATATTGGCATTTATTTCTTCAGAAATCTCCACCATCCTCTAATAACTGAATAGTTAGAAAATAACTTTGTTTTAAATTCTTCAATTTCAAAGAACTTACAGTTTCACTAAAAATTAGACTTGTTTTAAACACTTAAAACAATTGCTGGGAGAAATATCAATAACCTCAGATATGCAGATGACACCACCCTTATGGCAGAAAGTGAAGAGGAACTAAAAAGCCTCTTGAGGAAAGTGAAAGAGGAGAGTGAAAAAGTTGGCTTAAAACTCAACATTCAGAAAACTAAGATCTTGGCATATGGTCCCATCACTTCATGTCA
Source organism: Cephalophus harveyi (assembly GCA_006410635.1). Classification (NCBI taxonomy): domain Eukaryota; kingdom Metazoa; phylum Chordata; class Mammalia; order Artiodactyla; family Bovidae; genus Cephalophus; species Cephalophus harveyi. The sequence continues at coordinate 569,077 of SJYT01083443.1, read as the reverse complement.
AATAGATGGGGAAACAATGGAAACAGTGGGAGACTTTATTTTGGGGGGCTCCAAAATCACTCCAGATATTAACTGGAGACATGATCCCATAATTCGTAGGACATCAGGCCTCCCTGCCCATCACCAACTCCTGGAGTTCACCCAACTCATGTGCATTGAGTCGGTGATGCCATCCAGCCATCTCATCCTCTATCATCCCCTTCTCCTTCTGCCCCCAATCCCTCCCAGCATCAGAGTCTTTTCCAGTGAGTCAACTCTTCACATGAGGTGGCCAAAGTATTGGAGTTTCAATTTCAGCATCAGTCCTTCCAGTGAACACCCAGGACTGGTCTCTTTTAGGATGGACTAGTTGGATCTCCTTGTAGTCCAAGGGACTCACAAGAGTGTTCTCCAACACCACAGTTCAAAAGTATCAATTCTTCAGTGCTCAGCTTTCTTCACAATCCAACTCTTACATCCATACATGACCATTGGAAAAACCATGGCCTTGACTAGACGGACCTTTGTTGGCAAAGTAATGTCTCTGCTTTTGAATATGCTATCTAGGTTGGTCATAACTTTCCTTCCGATGAGTAAGCGTCTTTTAATTTCATGGCTGCAATCACCATCTGCAGTGATTTTGGAGCCCAGAAAAATAAAGTCAGCCACTGTTTCCACTGTTTCCCCATCTATTTCCCATGAAGTGATGGGACCAGACACCATGATCTTAGTTTTCTGAAAGTTGAGCTTTGAGCCAACTTTTTCACTCTCCTCTTTCACTTTCATCAAGAGACTGTTTAGTTCCTTTTCACTTTCTGCCATAAGGGTAGTGTCATCTGCCTGTCTGAGGTTATTGATATTTCTCCCGCCAATCTTGATTCCAGCTTGTGCTTCCAGCCCAGTGTTTCTCATGATGTACTCTGAATATAAGTTAAATAAGCAGGGTGACAATATACATCCTTGATGTAGTCCTTTTTCTATTTGGAACCAGTCTGTTGTTCCATGTCCAGTTCTAACTGTTGCTTCCTGACCTGCATATAGGTTTCTCAAGAGGCAGATCAGGTGGTCTGGTATTCCCATCTCTTTCAGAATTTTCCACAGTTTGTGGCGATCCACACAGTCAAAGACTTTGGCATAGTCAATAAAACATAAATAGATGTTTTTCTGGAACTCTGTTGCTTTTTCCATGATCCAGCGGATGTTGTCAATTTGATCTCTGGTTCCTCTGCCTTTTCTAAAACCAGCTTGAATATCTGGAAATTCACAGTTCATGTATTGCTGAAGCCTGGCTTGGAGAATTTTGAGCATTACTTTACTAGCGTGTGAGATGAGACTCCAGTACTTTGGCCACCTCATGCGAAGAGCTGACTCATTGGAAAAGACTCTGATGCTGGGAGGGATTGGGGGCAGGAGGAGAAGGGGACGACCGAGGATGAGATGGCTGGATGGCATCACGGACTCGATGGATGTGAGTCTGGGTGAACTCCGAGAGATGGTGATGAACAGGGAGGCCTGGCGTGCTGCGATTCATGGGGTCGCAAAGAGTCGGACACGACTGAGCGACTGAACTGAACTGAACTGAACTGAGATGAGTACAATTGTGTGATAGTTTGAGCATTGTTTGGCATTGCCTTTCTTTGGGATTGGAATGAAAACTGACCTTTTCCAGTCCTGTGGCCACTGCTGAGTTTTACAAATTTGCTGGCATATTGAGTGGAGCACTTTCACAGCATCATCTTTCAGGATTTGAAATAGCTCAAGTGTATATATAATATCAAATTAGGACAGAAGCACTATTTCTTTCAAACTGGCATGATATTCATATTTTTACTGTATCTATCACTGCTGAGTATACTTAATTCTTCTGACCATGTTGACATTATCATACAGTCTGTTAGTTTACAACTTACCAGAAAATATCAGGAGAAGGCATTGCACCCCACTCCAGTACTCTTGCCTGGAAAATCCCATGGCCAGAGGAGCCTGGAAAGGTGCAGTCCATGGGGTTGTGAAGAGTCGGACACGACTGAGTGACTTCACTTTCACTTTTAAGTTTCTTGCATTGGAGAAGGAAATGGCAACCGATTCCAGTGTTCTTGCCTGGAGAATCCCAGGGACGGGGGAGCCTGGTAGGCTGCCATCTTCTGGGATCGCACAGAGTCAGACATGACTGAAGTGACTTAGCAGCAGCAGCAGCAAAAAACATCAAGTGTACATACGTATTGACAACCTACTGGACACTATAGGAAGTCCAGACAGAAATATTTCCAATGGTCATGGAAGATAAATCAAGGTAAAGAGACAAGGCTAAAAAATTGATTGAAAGAACACAGATTAAGGTTAGAAAAAAAAAAAAAAAACAAACTCTTGTTCTAACTCAGAGTTCCCATAAGATTTTTTTGGCTTTCCTTTTTTTTTTTTCTCTTTCATTTATAAAATACTTGGCTCAAACCATACAGCTTTAAGGTGATTTCTGACTCTACAATAAAATGATGATATATATTATAAAATAAATAAATCATCAATCATATTCCCTGGATATACATAGTAGTTTATCTTGAAGAGAAAAACTAATATTGAGTGCTTTCTATGTGTTAAGCATAAGTTAGATATGTTCACTTGTATCATGAGCTATCCAAAAGAACCCTAAGAGGCAATACTTTAAAACCTTGTGAAAAAAAAATTAATGCCTTTTTCTGAGTTATGTCCAAATGGGTTACTTTTTTTTAAAGAATGAGATAAAAGTTTCTTGTCATGAAGAGACCTTTGAAGATGTTATTTTGACGTCCCTTTTATTTTCTACCTGAGACGGTGTTAAACAATTTCAAATATTACCTGCAGCCTCCTGCTTATGAAGGTTTGTTTTCATTCCAAATGTCCCAAATGTCTAACTACTTAGGACCCATGAGTGCTTTTCACAGCCAAACTCCATGACAGCTGCTTGGGAATACTTAAAAGCAAGGAAGGTGATCTGACTTCCTTTATTACCTTCACTGAGGGAGAAAGATCTGGTCACAGTGATAAATATTCAGCACTTTTTTACTTCATTCAAGGCACTAAGGATCCTTATTTTCCCATCTTCCCTATTTATTAAAAATAACAAAATTGCAAGCAAGCATATGTATTGCACAAAGTTCTCATGGGTATTTCAGTAGTGATGACATTTTGAAAAGGAATAGAAAAGTTCTTACTATACATGGCTTTAGAAAGAGTAATTAAAATTTACTAGTTCCACATTTTCAAAAACATGATTGATTGTATCATGGCAAATATTTTACAAATCCTAATATAATAGGAATATTTCATGTTTTTATAAAGACAGACATTAATTTTCCTACACATAAGCAAAGTAGTTAAACTTAGTCAACATCATGCTATTATGTCTGAGGTGGACACATTGGAATCAAGTGGAGACATAATAATCTCACTTTTCTCATTTGCTATAAAACAGATGCCTAAGAGTAAGATTTTCATAAATGAAGAAGAAATAAGAAAGGGAAGGAATACATATATATATACACATATATATACACACATATATACACATATATATACATATATATACATATACACATATATATACATATATATACATATACACATATATATATACATATATATACATATACATATATATATAGGCTTTTATAAAGTTTTTTAAAATATTTGCATGCAGAGAACAGGACTAACCTGCATTTTATTGCATTAAAAAAAAACCTGAAAGCAAATTTTATATAATTTTAAAAACTCAAAATGCACTCTTGTTTTATTTCATAGATTAAAAAAGGGGGTTAATAAGGGTCCACCGTCTATAAGTAAAATATACATGATAACTTGTGTTGCTTTGATGTTAGAACTCATTTAGCCCAACTCAATAAGCGACAGAGATGTTAGCGACAGAGTGCTTCCCTATTCTGGGCAGTTTGCTGGCTGCTGCTTCTCTTTAGAACAATAGCATCATTCAAATGAGAGAATTTTGTCAATATTTGATGAAAATTGAAATGACTATTTCATACACTTATAATTGAACTTTCAAAGTCTAATTGCTAGAAAACATGTCCACTTAAATTTGATAGTATATAATTAGGGATTTCTTTGGAAGGAATGATGCTAAAGCTGAAACTCCAGTACTTTGGCCACCTCATGTGAAGAGTTGACTCATTGGAAAAGACTCCGATGCTGGGAGGGATTGAGGGCAGGAGGAGAAGGGGACGACCGAGGATGAGATGGCTGGATGGCATCACGGACTCGATGGACGTGAGTCTGAGTGAACTTTGGGAGTTGGTGATGGACAGGGAGGCCTGGCGTGCTGCGATTCATGGGGTCACAAAGAATCAGACATGACTGAGCGACTGAACTCAACTGAATTAGATTGCTTTAGCTCCAGTTATAAGCTAAAGGGGAGTGTGTATGTGTGTGTGTGTGTGTGTGTGTGTGTGTGTGTGTGTGTGAATACATGATTTTAAGTGTCAAAATTCAAACTATACAATAGAGGTAATAGAAAGCACTAATGGAGAGATTAGGCATTAAGTTTCTACCATTGGGTTTGTTTGTGTTTGTTATAAATTTACAAGAAAGATTGTGCTCATTAAAAGTTAGAATAAGTTAAAAAAAAGTCTGTAAAGTTATTTCCCTGATAATTTAATTTTCCAAAGGCATAACAATTTTAAATGCATACTTTTCTGATTAATAGCAAAAGTTCATTCAAAGAAGATA
>SJYT01083443.1:484953-563869 GCA_006410635.1 Cephalophus harveyi | reverse complement strand
AATATTTTTGTTAAAAGTAAATATTTTGGCAGGGAAAATGCTTTAGAAGGATGAATGAATATTTTCTTTGAAATGAAAGAAAGAAATGAAATATATTTGTGGATACTTGGTAATAAAGGTACCATAGCAATTTATAGGAATTATTTATCATAATTTAAAAAATGCTTTAATGAAGATGTCAGCTCCTCCACTTCAGCCTAACAACTTCAGGAGCATATCAGTTTCAAAGCCTAGTTGGAAGCCTTTAAATCTAGTACTGAGAAGAATGGGTAATTTAAGCAACAAATATTCCAAAGATGAGAGACTTTTTAAATGCTCCCTTTATGTTCATTCTTTTCTCCCCAAAGACAGGCTCTTTACTTACTTCAAAGTAAGACTTAATGGTTCTACTAACTCCGCTGGAAACAGATTAATATTTTGTTTTATCCCTTCATCCTTGAAATTTTATTTTTAATTTTCTAGTCTCCTTCCATTTACAACAATTGAAAAGGAAAAGTTACACATGGCTCTTTTGTGGACAATCACTTTGATAAATACTGTTGTAATTATTACCTTTGGCACAGCAATATGGCCTGGAGATTCCACAACCATGTGGTCTCTATTTGGTAGGAGGCCTGCACTTAATCTATGGAAATGCAATGTAATATTAAGGAATCAATGCACAATGAATAAAGACCAGCATTCACCTAAGTTAAATTCAGAGTTCTCTTTTCTACATAAAACCGCTGTTTGACTCAATATAGAATTGAATGAAGAAAGAATGATTGTTGTAATAAAATATATTTTTAAAGCACATTATAAAATATAAATTTATAGTTTCATGTATTCCTATTTTTTTGGTATATATACCCATGAAATCGGAGATTTCTCTCTTTAGAGATCTTTATGTCAGTGACTAACATGCTTTTGCCTGCATATAATAAATTGTTACTTATTTCAATTTTTAAACTTAATGTTCAGTTGTATTTAGAACTTTACACAAAGTTTTTACATAAAAACTTTACACTTTTTATTACTTTATTTGTTTTTTATACATATTATTGTTATTATTATTATTTTTACATATTTCTTCCATTGTACCAACTGTTGGGTAGTGGTAGCTCAATGGTTAAAAAATGTGTCTGCAGTGCATGAGACAAAGGTTTGATCTCTGGCAACCCATTTGAGTATTCGTGCCTTGAGAATCAAATGAATAGAGAAGCTTGTCAGATTATAGACCATGGGGTCACAAAGAGTTGGACACAACTTTGCAACTGAGCATGCATCCACATAAATCATTACATGTGGAAATAACATTTTTTAAAAACATATCAGAAAAAAATGGTGGATAACTTTGGTAGAAATTAATTAAATGAGACCATCATGAACATTTTTTATATGGCAATTGTCAAATCTTACAGTAGAAAAATTTTAAGTAACATTGGATAGTGGGAAAATCAGAAAGTCCTTTCACAAAAATTAATTTGTGTTTGTATATATGCATGTGATTTTCTTTCTAGTATGTGCCCTGTAAAGCCTAGGAAAAAAAATTAAAATGGCTAGACACTATATCATGCAAATTGTTGGCCTGGATGAAGCACAAACTGGAATCAAGATTGCCAGGAGAAATATCAATAATCTCATATATGCAGATGACGGAGGAGCCTTGCGGTCTACAGTCTATGGGGTCACAAAAAGTCAGACATGGCTGAGCAACTGACACATGCAGTTGACACCACCCTTATGGCATAAAGCAAAGAGAAACTATGGAGCCTCTTGTTGAAGCTGAAAGAGGAGAGTGAAAAAACTGGCTTAAAATTCAACATTCAGATAACTAAGATCATGGCATCTGGTACTGCCAGGAGCCAGCGTGAGGAACTCCACCCATGGCAAAGGTCATGAGGAAGGAGGCTTCGGCATATGCAAAGGCGGGATCGAGCCTCAGGAAACCCCTGTTCCCGGGCATCTATCCCCCAAACCAGAGTCTACCTACTTTACTGTTTCATGCTCTCCCCCATCACCATTTCTCTCAGAGAAGGAGTTAACTTGCAGCTCCAGTTAATAAAAATTCCTGGGTGTGACAAGAGTGTTTCAGCTTAAGAACTCCTCTGAAGGTTATCTAGCCTGCTTGTACAGGTTCCTCCAGCCACACGTGATTGTTTACAGCCTCCCAACCGTGAGAGGCACGAGATGTTTTAGACTTACTAAAGGCAGATTCTTTTAGGAAGTTAGAAATTATTAGTATAGTGGGTTGGTTAGGAATTATATTGGTGAAGGTTTTTTCACTTGTTGTGTCAATAATTGCTGCTAATTCCCTGCCCTGGGTGTGACAAGGGTGTCTCAGGTCAAACCTCTCTGCTGGCAAACTAGCTTGTGTGACAGGATTATCCATACTCCTGCCAAGCACATGATTGCTTACTACCTCTCAACCATAAACAGCACAGAGAGTTTGGAGTATTTTGAAAGTCTTAATTAGCATAGGGCTTTTCTCATTGTTGAGTCAATGATTGCCACCAGGCCTCCATATCCTTAGGCACCTGGAAATATATTAATCAATGTATATATATATAGAAAAGGAAATATAGTAGTTTTTGATGTTAGCAATACTAGACTTTTTGAGTTAACAAATTTTCTCTTTTGTTATAGATCACTGTACTTTGTTATAGATCACTGTGTCCTTGCTATGTAAAAATATAACTATCACTATCTTAATACTAAATAGATCTTAAGGGGAACATTGGTGAAGGGTTGTAATTTGTTGAGCCAATATTTGTTGCTAAATCTCCATATTCCCTACCCGTATAATGAATATAACTAGCATATAGGAGAAATAAGTATTAACCTTTAAGATCAATCATGTTAAACCTTAGGTTAAATAAATTCCTTTCTTAGTTGTAACCCACTACACCCTCACCCTATAGGAATGCAACTTTATTTGGAGGGTGGCGCCTGGTTTAAGAAAAAAATCACCCCTGAAAAAAAAAAGTTTTCTGGTTGACTGACCGTTATCAGAAAGCGCCATAAAATGTCAGCAGGCCTCATGGCCAGAAGATGATGTAAAACCCATAAGACCTTTGTGTAATTTTATATGAGGCACCTGATTTTTGACAAGGGTCAGGTCTGCTGACCCCTGCGTGACTCTGTATTCATCCCTATGTATAACAAAAAGTATATAAGCAAACCTGAAAAATAAAGAAATCAAATCAGTTTCAGGAAAGACTGATTCCCCCATGTCGTTTCTTTCTTGCTCCCCGTTTTTCTGGCTGAATTCCCATCTGGAGCATGGGTGCCCTCCAAGCCTGCTAATTTTGCCCTGGCTTTTAAGGTCCACACGAGAAGGAGCCCAAGGAGGGGCACCTTCCAATAGTCAAGTGGCACCAGTGGCCTGCATAGGTGGTGTAAGCTTCTTGTCTCAAAGCTTTATTGGTAGCCCATGTAAACCAAGTTATTCAGCCTCTTTTTCTCCACTACTATTTCCTATTACACTGTCCGTTTCTAATCTCTCTATATATCTGTAATTAAATGTTTTTTCCTAGGACGCCAACTCCGTCTCCCCTTCAAATTACCCTGGATCCACCAGGGCTGGACCCCGGCACGGTACCATCACTTCATGGCAAATAGATGGGGAAACAATGGAAACAGGGACACACTTTATTTTCTTAGGCTCCAAAATCACTGCAGATGGTGATTGCAGCCATGGAAGTAAAAGATGCTCCTTGGAAGGAAAGTTATGACCAAACTAGACAGCATATTAAAAAGTAGAGACTTTACTTTTGCCGACAAAATTCTGTATAGTCAAACCTATGGTTTTTCCAGTAGTCATGTATGGATGTGAGAGTTGGATCATGATGAAGGCTGAATGCATAAGAATTCATCCTTTTGAACTGTGGTGTTAGAAAAGACTCTTCGACAGCAAGGAAATCAAACTAGTCAATCCTAAAATAAAGCAATCCTGAATATTCATTGGAAGGACTGATGTTGAAGCTGATGCTATGATATTTTGGCCACCTGATGGGAAGAGCAAACCAAGGGGAAAAGATCCTGATGCTGGGAAAGATTGAAGGCAGGAGGAGAAGGGGACGACAGAGGACAAGATGGTTGGAAGGCATCACTGACTTGATGGACACGAGTTTGAGTAAGGTCCAGGAGATGGTGAAGCACAAGGAATCCTGGCATGCTGTCATTCATGGGGACTCAGAGAGTTGGACACAACTGAGCAAGGAAACAGTTACAAGAGGCTACTAAAACATAATAGTCTTTTAAAGTATGACATTCTTTGTATATTCTAAATAACACACTAACATAGCAATAGAAGTACTTAAAGAAAGCATTATAAACTACAGTTTTTCACATTTGATAAAGCCCAAGAAATTAACTGAATACTATAAGAGAAGCCATAAAATGACTATATCCTCAAAGGAAAATGCAATGACTGTAGAAAGAAATAATAGAATTTAACTTCAACCTATGGAAAGAGTTAAGAACTGTTGTAAAGGTAAATAATTATCACTAGAAATGAATAGCAGGTTGAAAATCCATAAAAATACAATAGTAAATGAACTGACATAGAATCAGAGAGTGTTATTTTGGGAAGAATACATTTCTTTGAATCTGTTTGGCTAATCTAATCCAAGGGAAAATAACAGAGAATTAAATAGTTGTTCTGTAATAAGCACAATGAACTGAATCCTTTGGAGAAAGTTGAGATAAGAAATGCTAACGATAGAGGAAGAGATAGTTAAATAATATGTTTAAAATAGCTTTATTTATATGGTAATATTTGAGCAGAGAGGTAAAGACTTTCCTCATTATATCTGGAGGAAGTTCTAGTCAAGCAAAATAGCAGGTATAAACGTCCCAAGTAAGCACAGGCTTGATGTTATTGAGAAACAGCACAGTGGTTGAAATGGACTGAAAGGCAGGAAATAGTAAGATATAAGGTCAGAAAATGAGTAGATGAAGGGCATTTTGAGAAGCAGAAGAAGTCTTCTACAGCATTGCAGAGCAGTGTAGGGAAAGAAAGTCTGAGATAACATATACATACACACAGGCAAAATATTAGAGGCTTTTTATATGGAGAGCTCTGTAATTTTCCAAATTAAGAGGGCAGGGGTTCAGAGCAAAGGAGACTAAGAAGGAACAACTAATGAGGTAAAAAGAGAAACTAAGTGAAGAAAATACTTTAAGGAGAGGAATCTTATCACCTGTGTCAAATGCACGTAATAAGTCCAGGAAGATAGGGGCAAAACGTGAACACCTAAAAAAATGGATATCACTGGTGCCCTTTGCATGAACAGAAACCATGGAGTGGAAGGTAAGAACAAAGTCTGAATACACAGAATTCAAGCCAAAATAAAAAAAGAATTAGAGACACATTTCAGCAATCCTTTTCTAAGAGTTTTGTTGTAGAGAGGAACGAATAGAGTGTTAGCTGGGGGACAGGTACAGTGAAGGGTGGGCTCCTAAAAATGGGAAATATTAAAGCAGATATGAAGTCAATGGAAATGATCTAGTAGAAAGGAGAAAAATGATACAAGAAATATAAGACAGATGAGACAATTATTCAGGTGACGTTCTTCGTAAGTAGAAGGAGTGACCATAGTCATGGGCACAAGTGGAGGGTTTGGTGTTAGATTGGAACATAAATGGTTAATCCAAAATAATCAGTAAATTAATTCATTCACCATATTTGCCAGGTGCTATTGTTTGTCCCTTTATTTTGTAAGACAATACAGATATAAAAATGAATAAAATAAAGATTTCATCATGGGGATTAAGGTCCCATCATGGAGCTAGTAAATTTTAAAGATTCAATTTTAATTTTAAAAGTTTTGAAGTACAGTGCTATCATGATGGAGAAAATGACTGAATACTCTAAGAGAATGAGTGCATAATGATGAAGGAGGTTTCAGAAAAAGACATTGTAGTAAAGTCCAGGTTTTAATGATGACTCAGTTAGAATGAAAGATGGAGAAAGACTGTTTTAGACACAAGACATAGTAAATTCCATAAAAATATGGATTTTTACAGGTTTAATGTTCTACAAGTTTAATGGTTCTGTAAATAATGTTAATGGATTATGTTGCATGTATGGTAGGTGAGCAGGCCAGGCCAGTGGTGGTCACATTCAAAATTTTGTTTACCATGCTTAAAATAAATTTCATTCTGTGTTTTGGGGGCTGAGAATCCCATGGACAGAGGAGCCTGACAGGCTACAGTCCATGGGATCGCAAGAGTCGGACACGACTTAGTGACTAAACCACCACCACCACCAAGATTGCCTGTCACATTCATACTTGGATGGCTAGCCAAGTGAAAATTAGGTTACTAATATAGGGATTAACAGAGAAGAATGTTAGAATATAGGTGTAAATTTAGGTGTATATACACGGTTTGGTATGAAAATTATTTTTTGTTGAAAAGCATATCTAGATGGACTTAGCTAAGGGAAATCACAGATGCACCTGGGTCTCAGATTAGGTGTAGACAGTGAAGAGCAGGGAGTTATGCTAGTTTTACATGCAGGAAACTGGTACAATTTTTGAAGATCTTTTAAAATGTATGAATTTTATAATACAGTGTTTGGTACAGTGTCTTTAAATAGAGCCATGAAAAATGATTTCTAAAGCTTAAACTTTATTAATTCAATAGTAACTTTATTGATGTGTAGGAGTTTGGGGGGTAAAAAACAAAGCTATGGGCTTAGATGTAAATACTTAGATTCTAGAAAGGTGGGAGAGGGAAAGGGCATAAACATCTCAAGAGTATAAAGGAGCTGAAGAAAAATATCGGGAAAAACAGTTAAAGAAGAAGCAATTCAATTAAGGAGAGAATTTCATAGGAGTGAAATGATGAGTGTTCATAATGTATTAAATATTATAGAGCTTAAAAGCTATGGAAGTAGTTTCTTTAGTTGAAATTAATTTCTTAAATATGTTTTGCTTGTATATAAGTAAGTTGTTGCAAGAAGATGAGGTAAAAATTAGTTATTTTAAAATAAAAACAAAAATCTCTCTGACAGACTAACTTTATTCTGGGGAAAGACATAGGAAAATTTCCTAGACAAAGAATCACAAAATTTAAACATTTTGTTTAACTGTCTTTAAATACATTGTCTTTAAACACATTGTCACTATACCCTAACTTTATAGTTAAAATTTTGAGAATTTTCATAGACTTGGACAGTAGCAACTTTAGCAATATTTCTTTCTCTTTTTAAACCTTGGCACAGATTAATATAAATAGGCTTCTAATGGTAATTGATTGTTTTCAGTTGAGTGCAGTGACGATATTAGTGCTACTGAGATGAGGTTTTTAAAATACTACATTCATAGCATTTATATTAAAAACAATCATGTCTTTGGATGTCTCAAAAATGGTGTCAATGCTAAAATTATGTAATTAGAAAAAGATGTTTTTAATTCAAAAATTTTATTTCTATTCTGTCAGTTTATCTATCATCAATTAATACATCAAAATGCTTTAGTGGATAGAATGTGAAACAGGATAAAAATTATTGTTACCTCTTCAAGTTTGTGGCAGTGTGTGTGTATATGCACTCACAAATATATAAATATGTGTGTGGTTCTGCAAACGATGAAAGGTTTTCTTGAAAGTATTGGGGCAGCTGTACTCTTTTCAACCTGCTTCCTTTTTCATGAATACGAAAGTAGCATTTAACTTACCATTGTACTCAAGGGCTGATTTTATAAGCAGTAGAAAAGCAGCTAGGAAAATGATTTTGTTACTTTTAGCATGGCTAGATAATTAAAATTTTCTGGATTAGAGATATTTGAGTGTTTTCCATGTTGCTGATGATAGTTCTTACTAATGATATTAGTGCAGTAATTTTCTAATTCCAAATGTTAAGTATTTTTGTGTGGTTAAGTGATTTTGTTGAGTCATATAGATAAATTAGGTATGAAATTGAAGCTGTGAACATTTTGCAGAAATTGTGTTCTTGTTTCCAGCTGCTCAACACTTCTATAGTATTTCCCCAACTCCTTCAGCTTTTATTTTTCTTCAAAAGTAGTATATGGGAAGGTATAAGGACTCCACATTGTATCTTTCTCCTCTTACAATAGAAACAAGAAAGGGACATAATACCAAACAGAATAAAGCTAGCAAGGTAATAGGTGAGAAATACAGTTAGATCATAGAAACTGATATTATGGCTGAAAAGAACACTGAAAAGTAAAATATCTCATTTCCTCTTGGTCAGGAAATATTTCATTTAAGTCTCTCATAAAAACAAAAAAAAATGCTAATTTTATCTTTGATGATTTCCAGAAATGAACTTCCACATTGCTCCCCACAGCCATTTATTGAAATGTATGATTACTATATTTGTGCATATTATTAAAGCTTATTACTGCGAAAGTTAACTTGAATTCTTTGTAGTGTTTCTTTAATATGTCTTTGAAGTAACAGTTGCTTTGAAAATCCCCATTTTTCTCAACAAAAAAAGAGTTGTTTCTTTCCATTTATACATAGTTGTTTCTTTTTGCTTGTTACTTTTCTTTTGAATCCTTTAGATTAGTAGACTATAAATTCCAAGTTTTGTCTGTTTAAAATTGTATATGATCACTAACAAGCCACAGTGATGTCCTCCCAGTCTTTCAACAAAGTTTTTATCTATATCAATATTTATTGGTAGGAGGAAGGACTAAAAATACTATACTACATTGAGAGGCCGTTTTAACTATCCTGGGGATTATGGAAATCAACAAATTCTCTACACATTCTTAACCAAAAGCAAAACAAAAAAAGAAAGAAAAAATGCCCACATATAAGTCCAAACAGGAAACAAAATCAAACCACCTATAGCCTATGAAAGTGAAAGCTAAGTTGCTCAGTCGTGTCCCATTCTTTGAGACCCCGTGGACTGTAGCCCACCAGGCTCCTCTGTCCATGGCATTCTCCAGGCAAGAATACTGGAGTGGGTTGCCATTTCCTTCTCCAGGGCATCTTCCCAACCCAGGGATCAAACCCATGTCTCCCGTATTAGAGGCAGATGCTTTAACCTCTGAGCCACCAGGGAATATAATATAATATATATATATAATATATAGCCCTTTTTTTTTTTTTCCACTCAGTCATGTCCGACTCTTTGCAACCCCATGGACTGTAGCCTACCAGGCTCCTCAGTCTATGGGATTTTCCAGGCAAGAGTACTGGAGTGGGGTGCCATTTCCTTCTCCAGGGGATCTTCCCGACCCAGGGATCGAACCTGGGTCTCCTTGCATTGTAGGCAGACGCTTTACCATCTTAGCTACCATGGAAGCCCTAATATATAGCCTATAGCCTATACTTATCAGCAAGCATACAACAAACTGTAGCTTCTGTGTGTATGGGGAAATACAGATATCTGACCAGCAGAGTTTTCTGCTGAATCTAACAAAGTGTGTAGAATTAGGTAGGGATTGGGCAGGAGAGAGAGGAGTAGAATCCTCATGGTGGAGGAGAACAGAAAGCATTAACAAGGGTTATCCTAAGAGAAGGCTTCCCAGACTGTGCTAGTGGTGAAGAATCTGCCTGCCAGTGCAGGAGATGCAAGAGGCAGGAGTTCTATCCCTCATCAGGAAGATCCCCTGGAGTAGGAAATGCCACCCCACTCTTGTATTCTTGCCTGGAAAATTCCCTTGGCAGAGGAGCCTGATGGACTATTGTCCTTATATAGCTGCAAAGTGTCAGACACAACTGAGCTACGGAGCACATACACACACACACACATCCCAAGAGAGAGTTTTTACATTGATTCAGTTCAGTTCAGTCACTCAGTCGTGTCCAGCTCTTTGCAACCGCATGGACTGCAGCACTCCAGGCTTCCCTGTCCATCACTAGCTCCCAGAGTTTGCTCAAGCTCATGTCCACTGAGTAGGTAATGCAACAAAGAGGACACTAATAGATGGAAAAATATACCATGCTCATGGATTGGAAGAATCAATATAGTGAAAATGAGTATACTACCCAAAGCAATCTACAGATTCAATGCAATCCCTATCAAGCTACCAGCGGTATTTTTCACAGATCTAGAACAAATAATTTCAAGATTTGTATGGAAATACAAAAAACCTCGAATAGCCAAAGCAATCTTGAGAAAGAAGAACGGAACTGGAGGAATCAACTTGCCGGACTTCAGGCTCTACTACAAGGCCACAGTCATCAAGACAGTATGGTACTGGCACAAAGATAGAAATATAGATCAATGGAACAAAATAGAAAGCCCAGAGATAAATCCACACACATATGGACACCTTATCTTCGACAAAGGAGGCAAAAATATACAATGGAGTAAAGACAATCTCTTTAACAAGTGGTGCTGGGAAAACTGGTCAACCACTTGTAGAAGAATGAAACTAGATCACTCTCTAACACCACACACAAAAATAAACTCAAAATGGATTAAAGATCTAAATGTAAGACCAGAAACTATAAAACTACTAGAGGAGAACATAGGCAAAACACTTTCCGACATAAATCAAAGCAGGATCCTCTATGATCCACCTCCCAGAATACAGGAAATAAAAGCAAAAATAAACAAATGGGATCTAATTAAAATTAAAAGCTTCTGCACAACAAAGGAAACTATAAGCAAAGTAAAAAGACAGCCTTCTGAATGGGAGAAAACAATAGCAAATGAAGCAACTGACAAACAACTAATCTCAAAAATATACAAGCAACTTATGCAGCTCAACTCCAGAAAAATAAATGACCCAATCAAAAAATGGGCCAAAGAACTAAACAGACATTTCTCCAAAGAAGACATACGGATGGCTAACAAACACATGAAAAGATGCTCAACATCACTCATTATCAGGGAAATGCAAATCAAGACCACAATGAGGTACCATTTCACACCAGTCAGAATGGCTGCGATCCAAAAGTCTACAAGCAATAAATGCTGGAGAGGGTGTGGAGAAAAGGGAACCCTCTTACACTGCTGGTGGGAATGCAAACTAGTACAGCCACTATGGAGAACAGTGTGGAGATTCCTTAAAAAACTGCAAATAGAACTGCCTTATGACCCAGCAATCCCACTGCTGGGCATACACACCGAGGAAACCAGAATTGAAAGAGACACATGTACCCCAATGTTCATTGCAGCACTGTTTATAATAGCCAGAACATGGAAACAACCTAGATGTCCATCAGCCGATGAATGGATAAGAAAGCTGTGGTACATATACACAATGGAGTATTACTCAGCCATTAAAAAGAATTCATTTGAATCAGTTCTAATGAGATGGATGAAATTGGAACCTATTATACAGAGTGAAGTAAGCCAGAAAGAAAAACACCAATATAGTATACTAACACATATATATGGAATATAGAAAGATGGCAGTGATGACCCTGTATGTGAGACAGCAAAAGAGACACAGATGTATAGAGGGGACTTTTGGACTCTATGGGAGAGGAGGAGGGTGGGATGATTTGGGAGAATGGCATTGAAACATGTAAACTAACATGTAAGAACGAAGCACAAGCCTATGTTCGGTACAGGATACGGGATGCTTGGAACTGGTGCACAGGGATGAGTCAGAGAGATGATGTGGGGTGGGAGGTGGGAGGGGGATTCGGGATTGGGAGCTAATATACACCCATGGTGGATTCATGTCAATGTATGGGAAAACCAATACGGTATTGTAAAGTAAAATAAAGTAAAATAAAATTAAAAAAAAAATAAATAAAAATAAATAAATAAAATAGCCAAAATAGTTCTGAGATCTAGTGGATCAAAGAATAAACTATTATCCTTCTTGGATACACATTACTTTTGGGAAAGGAAAAAGGAACACAGAGGGGAAGGTGTCCCTCATAAGTATGGTATCAGTAAAGTATGAATGCTATTAAAGAATGATGATATCAGAGATTCAGAGGAAATGTACATAACACACAATACACTACACTACCAAAGTGAAGGTGTATTTTCATTAAATATACCTAGGGGAGAAAGCAGAATAAAACATACACAAACTAAATCCAAACTAATTACTCAAAGCATCTATACTTACCCCATTTTGAATTGTCTACTGTTTTAAGACATGTCAATGTAAATGACATATATTTAAAAATAACACAGCTCTCATTTAAAAATAGTGTGGAGAGGGAGGGGGGAGAGGGGGTTCAGGATGGGGAACACATGTATACCCGTGGCGGATTCATGTTGATGTATGGCAAAACCAATACAATATTGTAAAATAATTAACCTCCAATTGAAATAAACAAATTTATATTGAAAAATAAAAAAATAGTGTAAGAAGAGAAAAATAATTAAAACTTTTTACTAAGTTAACATTAGTATATTCCTGCTCCAACATACATAGATACATACAGAAAGACATGAAGGAAAGGATTTTCACCCCAGCTTGAATTCAAAGGAATTTAACCAATGCCAAAGATAGGAAATAACACTGAAATCAGAAGTTCATAATTTCAAAATAGATATGACAATCAGAAAGATATGAGAGATAGCTGATGGCTGCACAAAAGAAACATACATGGATGAAAAAGACAGAATTGTCTCCAAAAAGGAATATGAATTACATGGTATCCACTAGAGAAGAGTTTAATGAGTGAAATTACAATGAAGAATATATGATATAGAACTGAAGGAGGTCCCTTCCTGGCACTTTGTTAAAACCTCTCCAGTAAGTCTATGCCCCTCCTCTTTTCAACAAAACAGGTCTTTTGAAGAGCACCATTAATTGTTCCTTGTTGTTCAGTCATGAAGTCATGTCTGAGTCTTTGAGACCCCAAGGACTGCAGCAGATCAGGCTCCTCTGTCCTTCAGTATCTTCCTGGAGTGTGCCCAAATTTATGTCCATTGCACATTGGTAAATCCACTGGATAGTGTTCATCCTTTGGAGGAAATCAATATTTCATACAAGAGGTCTCTTACTTCTCCTTGAGACTCTTCATTTTTAACTTGGCTTTAAGTATACTACATTTTATCCTAATTCTGTTGTTTGTTCTACTTCTGTTACTGCTGCTTCTCCATCTCACTGCTGAGTTTTCTCATTTCCCCAACATACAAAATCTTGTTGCTGCAGAATTCTGTCCTCAGATATCATATTCTATATGTACTTGATCCATTTGCCTATTTCTTATAGCCTGTGGTTTTCAATAACATTTACTCATTGACAAATATCAAATGTGTAAGTCCAATCTCAAATTTCCATTAAACTATACTCATAAAAAGCTTCTTTAAACAACACATAAATTTTTTACATCTCCTCCTACTCCTGGAACTTTATGTCCACTGTTACGGTTTTATCTTTCTCTATGAAACTGATCACTTTTATATATTATATGTCTAATTATGTATTTTTTATTGTCTGTATTTTCTATAGTGTAAGCTCTATATCTCCAGTACCTAGAGTTGTGTGTAGTGCATAATATGTGTTTTTAAAATGTTTCTTGAATATCAAATAATGAGTGATCAATAAATCATTCAACAGTGGTCTCAAAACTCATATTTGTTAAGTAGGTATTATATTAATGCACATAATTTACTGTAGCATAAAGACTAATTAAATATTTTAAATATTATTTATGAAGTTAATTTCTTTAATATAATTTGTGAACTTAATTTCTTTCTGTGAGGCACTTTGGGAGAAGGTTAATATTAAAGCAATCTGATTTTAGGATCATGTTTTGATAAGGTGTGCATGATGATATGTTTGGCCAGTCTTTGAAAGTTTAAATTTCAGATAGATTATTCAGTTTTACTAATGATAATACTTCACTTTTCCCTTTAGATTGCTAATTTCAAAAAGAGTTATTTGGCTTACTTTAGTACATCATATTTCAAAGATGTGTGTATGTGTGTAAGCAACACTAAAACAAATAAGCAGTTCTTAATTTCATTGAGTTTTTAGTTCACTCACTATGAGTAAATGCGGATTGGAACCCTCTGTAGATGCTATCAGTGTCCTGTTTCCATCCTCTTAATTATGCTTCAGTGTACAACAGGTAGACTTCCAGGCACCCGCACTGCAGTTCTTTGCCCATGGGTTCTCTCTGGCCGCTAGACTCTGCTTTATTTGCCCACATTGCAGTCCAGAAGTGACAGGAAACTAATACTTTCAGAATTAGCCCTAAAAAGATGACTGATGGAAATTTGTGTATAAAATCTCCAGAAATTTTCCTACTTTGGTGAGGAGTAGAGAATTTCAGAGGTACCTGTATATTCTACACCATTCTCAAATTTATCCAAAAGACTATATATATATATATTTAATTGATGATGACACTGGTTTTTCCTCTTTTCCTATCTCAATTCCCCACTCACTGTTCTAAGATCACCTGCCTATATTAGTTTCTTATTGCTACTATAATGAATTAAACACATTTAATAGCTTAAAACAATACAAAGTTATTATCTTTATAGTTTAGGAAGTCAGAAATCCAAAATCAGTTTTACTTGACTAAACTCAAGGTGTTAGATGGTCTGTTCCATCTGGAGGCTTTAGGGGAGATGTGTTTCCTTGCCTTTGTTAGTGTTTAGAAGTCATCTTCAGTCCTTGACTGGTGATATTCTAGTTAGCATCACTCTATCCCCTTGATTCCATTGTCATATTTTCTTCTACTGACCTTGACTTGTAAAGATATTTGTGACTGAGTTTGACCCACCCAGATAGTTTAGGATAATCTCTTCAACCTGTGATATTTAATTTATTCAAAGCTGCCAGTCTCTTTTACCACTTAAAGTAACATAGTCACAGAGAAGAAAGTCCTAGACATTTTTGAGGAATTATTCAGCTTACTATATAACACAAATAAGTTACATAACCTGAGACTGTGCTACAAATTCATCTTGATGATTGCTTTTGGTCTAGAACAGTTTATAACATAGCGTTCACAAATTTATCTGAATTTGCCAAGTTAGGAACAGAAAGTACCTTCACTTTTCACTACACTTTATGCTGAAACATCTTTGATTTTGTATGACAAGAGTAATTCTGTAATTTTAATAGTACTTCTGGTAATTTTGAGTAGAAAATGTACATGCATAAACAGTTTTTCTTGTATTCTAATATTTAGGGAATGGTGTTCAAGATTGCTGTCTTAACATTTATTCCAACAAAATTTCAAAGGTTGTTTTATCTCATTAAGCTTCATTAGCTATCAGAATCCAAAGAAGATGCAATCAGTATAAGAAAAATTTTAAGAAGAAATAATAATGATATTAAATGGAATAAAAATTTTCACATAAAAACCTAATATTTATGGAGTAGTTACTATATGCAACACAAAGTACTGGTGATGTATGTGAATTATATCATTCAATATTCTTAACAAAACTTTGAGTCAGATGTTATATTACCTCCATTCTTCAGATGAGAAAAATAATGTTGAAGAAATTTGATAAAATCATATGGCTTAGAAAAGAATATATACTAAATGTCTAAACCCTCCTGGGTAGGCTCTCTGCTAGTATATGACTAGTGATGACTTTGTTTAAAAAAAAAAATAGAAAATAATTAGAATTAGGGGAAAAAAAAAAAACCAACACTCAATCTGGCAGACTAATTGGAAAATGTACCCCTACTTGCTGGAAAAATTAATTAGTTAAAATGTCATTTCTTCCTCCAAAATGACAGTACATTCTGGGCTGGATTTTAGCCCCGTTGGCCAGAGGCCCTTGTTGTGGACACAATCTGTACAACTGTTCACAGAAAAAGTCTCTTCAACTTATTAAGGGGTCTCTTCAACTTAGTGTAGCCAGTGTCTCATTTTTGTCAATTGTGTCTACTGTTCAGATTAAGACATATACTGGCAGTTGGATTACCAGAATATGTTTGCTTGAGAGACTGAGTAGCTTTCTGGAGAAAAAAAAAAAAAATCATCCAAAGAGACACAGACTGAACTGTAAAACATATACCCCAGTTACTGGTAACAAATACTTGGTGATCTGAGGAAAGGAAAATTCATGCACTTATTCCCTAAATTATTCACATTTTCATTTATTGAGTAATAATTGCATGCCAATAATATTTAACCATAACTGTTGTTGTTCAGTCTGTAAGTTATATCTGACTATTTGCGACCCCCTGGACTGTAGCACTGTAGACTTCCCTGGCCTTCACTATCTCCTGGAGTTTGCTCAAATTCATGTCCATTAAGCTATGCCATCTCATCCTCTGCCACCCTCTTCTCTTTTTGCCTTCAATCTTTCCCAGCATCAGAGTCTTTTCCAGAGTCAGCTCTTCATATCAAGTGGCCAAAGTATTGGAGCTTCAGCTTCAGCATCAGTCCTTCCAGTGAATATTCAAGGTTGATTTCCTTTAGGAGTGACTGGTTTGATCCCCTTGCCATCCAAGGGACTCTCAAGCACATAGAGAAAAGAGGTTCAGGGAGTTTTGCCTTAACAACAGAGACATAAAAAGAATGCTTTCATGTATATATGGTGGTATGTATGTGTGTGTGTACATAAAATGAAGTATTCAGTTCAGTTCAGTTCATTTCAATCACTCAGTCATGTCCGACTCTTTGCGACCCCATGAATCACAGCACTCCAGGCCTCCCTGTCCATCACCAACTCCCGGAGTTCACTCAGACTCACATCCATCGAGTCAGTGATGCCATCCAGCCATCTCATCCTCTGTCATCCCCTTCTCCTCCTGCCCCCAATCACTCCCAGCATCAGAGTCTTTTCCAGTGAGTCAACTCTTCACATGAGGTGGCATCAGCTTGTGTTTCTTCCAGCCCAGCATTTCTCATGATGTACTCTGCATATAAGTTAAATAAGCAGGGTGACAATATATAGCCTTGACGTACTCCTTTTCCTATTTGGAACCAGTCTGTTGTTCCATGTCCAGTTCTAACTGTTGCTTCCTGACCTGCATACAGATTTCTCAAGAGGCAGGTCAGGTGGTCTGGTATTCCCATCTCTTGAAGAATCTTCCACAGTTTATTGTGATCCACACAGTCAAAGGCTTTAGTATAGTCAATAAAGCAGAAATAGATGTTTTTCTGGAACTCTCTTGCTTTTTCCATGATCCAGCAGATGTTGGCAATTTGTTCTCTGGTTCTTCTGCCTTTTCTAAAACCAGCTTGAACATCAGGGAGTTCACGGTTCACGTATTGCTGAAGCCTGGCTTGGAGAATTTTGAGCATTACTTTACTAGCATGTGAGATGATACCCGGCATAAAAATAATGAAATATTGCCATTTGCAAGTAAATGGATAGAATAGACCCAAAAGATATTAGTCTAAATGAAATAAGTCAGACAGGGAAGGACAAATACTGTGTTATTACTTTTATGTGAAATCTAACAAAATAAAACAGATATTAAAAAATGAGACAGATTCATAAGTACAGTGAACAAACTACTTGTTGCCAGTAGGAAGGTGGGTGGAGAGATGGGTAAAATAGGTGAAGATTATTAAGACATATGAACTACCAGGTATAAAATAAGTCACAGAAATGTACAGCACAGGAAATAGAGTAAATAATATATTAACTGTATGGTACAAAATGTATAAAGATATAGAATCACTTTGCTGTACACCTGAAACTAATATTGTAAGTCTACTCAAAATTTTTAAAAAAAATTGTTACTGTATAGCCTTTTATGAAAAGATAAGGTGATAAATTTAGCCACTAATATATCTGAAGGAAGATAATCTCAAGCATAGAAAGTAGCTATGGCAGAGGTCCTTCGAAGGGGACCTAGTATGGCTGGAACAGAGAGAACAAAACAGTAGAGAGAGGCCAAAAAATAAAGATTCATCCAATTATGTAAAGTCTTGTAGACTGTCAAAAGACTTTGGAATTTACCCCATTTAGTAGAGAAACATTAAATGGATTAATAGGAATAAGATTTATATTTATTATTTATATTTTTATGTTATAGTAATATCTTCTGGGTTAAGAAAAGATATTTGGGAGAGAAGTTGATGTCTTAGTGTGCTTAGGTTTCTATAACAAAATATCAGACAGGATAGCTTATATGTAACAGAAACATTGCTCACAGTTCTGAGGCTGGAAGCCCACAATCACATCCCAGCATGATTGATAACAGAGCCCTCTTCTTAGTGGTTGACTTCCAACTTCTCATTGTATCCTCATACGCCAGAAGGATCAAGGAAGCTCTCTTAGGCATCTTTTATGAGGGAACTAATGACCTAATTCCCTCCCAAAGGGACCTCCTCCTCCTCTTAATGACTTCACAATGGGTGTGAAGTCTCACCATATGAACTTTAGGGAACACAAACATTCAGACCATAGCAGCTGGAAAGAAGTATGAGGTTACAACATACAAGAGTATCCAGATGAGAGATGGTGTGTCCTGGATCAAAGCGATAGAAGTCAATGTGAGAATTTATATTCTGAATAAATTTAGAAAGGGGATTTGAGAAAGGAGGAAAATGGCAAAATACGTATTGGGAGCAAATAATTATCAAGCATGGGAAAGTGACTAGATTAAATAAATTTGGTATGGTTTGTTGGTAATTTCCTCAGTTCTGTCTCATTGCAACAAGAATTTAAAGTGATGGATGGACCAGTGTTACAGCCCTTGCACAGACTAGTGTTATAGCTCCGTGTTACAGCTCAGTTTTATTTAGAAAGCAAAGGAAACTACATCCTCGAGGCATGAAGGCGTGCCAATCCAAAAGACCGTGAAATGAAGAAAAGCCCTGCCCCAATTTTAGCTCCTCTTTTTATGTATTTTTCCTCCTCCTCCTGAGCCTGCCCTATGTAAACTGGACTAGCCAGGAGGGCTATTTGTTTTACCTAAGGTTCTCACTCCAGTCCTCAGACCTTCCTTTGTTCTATTTTCACAGGTTTTTCCCTTCTTTGTCTTTTAGCCACTGCCATTCTGGACTCCTTTTCCCTGTTCTAACTATCTAACATTCCCCCCTCAAGAGATAGGAGGCCCAATTCTTTGGGAATAGGGGTTTCAAGGTCTCTCTGGCTACTTCCTGCTGACCTGGGACTGTGAGAGGCATTGGGCCTCCCCCTCTTGCTAGTCTCAAGCCTCAGAGTCCTTATAGCGGTGTCCATCTAAGGGTGAGTGATATTTTCTGTGGTCGGCTGTAGTTTTATATATCCTTATTGAACTGGCACATGTTTTAGCTTGTTGACCTGGGCAGAGACAAAGTGGGTTAGACTATTGATAATAAATGGAGCAATCATAAGCAGCATTAATATGGTAATGATGGAAAGTAGTAGGAGCATTCAGTTCAGTTCAGTCACTCAGTCGTGTCCAACTTTGCGACCCCATGAATCCAGGACGCCAGGCCTCCCTGTCCAACACCAACTCCCGGAGTTCACTCAGACTCACGTCCATCGAGTCAGTGATGCCATCCAGCCATCTCATCCTCTATTGTCCCTTTTCCTCCTGCCCCCAATCCCTCCCAGCATCAGAGTCTTTTCCAATGAGTCAACTCTTCGCATGAGGTGGCCAAAGTACTGGAGTTTCAGTACTCCAGTACTGAAACATCTTCCATCCATCAATCCAGGAAGTATCATTCCTTCCAAAGAAATCCCAGGGTTGATCTCCTTCAGAATGGACTGGTTGGATCTCCTTGCAGTCCAAGGGACTCTCAAGAGTCTTCTCCAACACCACAATTCAAAAGCACAATTCTTCAGCGCTCAGCCTTCTTCACAGTCCAACTCTCACATCCATACATGACTGCTGGAAAAACCATAGCCTTGACTAGATGGACCTTAGTCGGCAAAGTAATGTCTCTGCTTTTGAATATACTGTCTATGTTGGTCATAACTTTTCTTCCAAGGAGTAAGCGTCTTTTAATTTCATGGCTGCAGTCACCATCAGCAGTGATTTTGGAGTCCAAAAATATAAAGTCTGACACTGTTTCCACTGTTTCCCCATCTATTTCCAATGAAGTGATGGGACTGGATGCCATGATCTTCGTTTTCTGATTGTTGAGCTTTAAGCCAACTTTTTCACTCTCCTTGTTCACTTTCATTAAGAGGCTTTTTAGCTCCTCTTCACTTTCTGCCATAAGGGTGGTGTCATCTGCATATCTGAGGTTATTGATATTTCTCCTGGCAATCTTGATTCCAGCTTGTGTTTCTTCCAGTCCAGCGTTTCTCATGATGTACTCTGCATAGAAGTTAAATAAGCAGGGTGACAATATACAGCCTTGACGTACTCCTTTTCTTATTTGGAACCAGTCTGTTGTTCCATGTCCAGTTCTAACTGTTGCTTCCTGACCTCCATACAGATTTCTCAAGAGGCAGGTCAGGTGGTCTGGTATGCCGATTTCTTTCAGAATTTTCCANTCCTATTTGGAACCAGTCTGTTGTTCCATGTCCAGTTCTAACTGTTGCTTTCTGACCTGCATACAAATTTCTCAAGAGACAGGTCAGGTGGTCTGGGATTCCCATCTCTTTCAGAATTTTCCACAGTTTACTGTGATCCACACAGTCAAAGGCTTTGACACAGTGAATCAAGCAGAAATAGATGTTTTTCTGGAACTGTCTTGCTTTTTCCATGATCCAGAGGATGTTGGCAATTTGATCTCTTGTTCCTCTGCCTTTTCTAAAGCCAGCTTGAACATCAGGAAGTTCACGGTTCACATATTGCTGAAGCCTGGCTTGGAGAATTTTGAGCATTACTTTACTAGCATGTGAGATGAGTACGATTGTGCGGTAGTTTGAGCATTCTTTGGCATTGTCTTTCTTTGGGATTGGAATGAAAACTAACCTTTTTCAGTCTTGTGGCCACTGCTGAGTTTTCCAAATTTGGTGGCATATTGAGTGCAGCACTTTCACAGCATCATCTTTCAGGATTTGAAACAGCTCAACTGGAATTCCACCACCTCCACTAGCTTTGTTCATAGTGATGTTTTCTAAGGCCCACTTGACTTCACATTCCAGGATGTCTGGCTCTAGATGAGTGGTCACGCCATCGTGATTATCTGGGTTGTGAAGATCTTTTTTGTACAGTTCTTCTGTGTATTCTTGCCACCTCTTCTTAATATCTTCTGCTTCTGTTAGGTCCATACCATTTCTGTCCTTTATCGAGCCCATCCTTGCATGAAATGCTCCGTTGGTATCTCTAATTTTCTTGAAGAGATCTCTAGTCTTTCCCATTCTGTTCTTTTCCTCCATTTCTTTGCATTGATCACTGAAGAAGGCTTTCTTATCTCTTCTTGCTATTCTCTGGAACCCTGCCTTCAGATGATTATATCTTTACTTTTCTCCTTTGCTTATCACCTCTCTTCTCTTCACAGCTATTTGTAAGGCCTCCCCAGACAGCCATTTCGCTTTTTTGCATTTCTTTTCCATGGGGATGATCTTGATCCCTGTCTCCTGTACAATGTCACGAACCTCATTCCATAGTTCATCAGGCACTCTATCTATCAGATCTAGGCCCTTAAATCTATTTCTCACTTCCACTGTATAATCATAAGGGATTTAGATTAATAGGAGAAAAACAAACTTTCATACATATGGGAGACCCATAAAAATATGAGAAATGGAATTTTGCTATTGTATCAGTAAACAAGGATGTCACAGTCATGCAATTGCAGCCACCATGAATGGCAAGCTGGTGAGGCCCAAGGGAACTCAGGAAGGAAAGACTATCTGCCATCTAGCAGTCATCAAACTGCAGCCACTCCGTATGGTGAGCCCCAAGGAAACTCAGGATGTGAAAACACAGGATGCGGCCCCAGATAGCTGAGGTTCCGATCAAAGAAATAATTTCATTGAGCCTGGACTCTTGCATTTTCCCATACATAGAAATGCACTAAATTCTGTAACTTGGAATCTGGTTTTCTTTAATTTACAAAAAAACTTCTGATGTTCTGACTACCTGTCCCAAACTTCTATATAACCTGGCTCCTCTCCACCCCCCACCCCACCTCCTAAGAGCAGTCCTATCAGGGTTACTTGAGATGCTGGCTGTCAGGCTTAAGTCCTACAATCTTCTACTGAATAAAGCATAACTGTCCATTTTTAGGGCTTTGCTGGTGACTCAGTGGTAAAGAATTCACCAACCAAGGCAGGAGACACAGGTTCAGTCCTTGGTTCGGGAAGATTCCCTGGAGAAGGAAATGGCAACTTACTCCAGTATTCTAGCCTGGGTAATCCCATTGACAGAGGAGCCTGGCGGTCCACAGTCCATAGGGTCACAAGAGAGTCAGACACAATTTAGTGACTAAACAAGAACAACTCAAATTGTAGATTGTGTGTATTTTTTCAGTCAACAAATATGAGGCTCCCAAGGGCAGTCAGGAATAACTGAGGTTTATATACATACCATCCCAAGCTAAGGAGAAGAGGGTAGTGGTCAGGGGCTTCAAAGGGAAGAGAGAAAATTCATAGGAAGATGGGAACAGCAGATGTTTGGTAAAGAAATGCTTGTCATGCCCTGCAAATAAATCTTCCTGATATGAAAAGTTATCTCTTCTTGGTTCAGGCCCCTCTCTAAATTCCCTTAGGCCATTGTGAGGGGAGATGAAAAGCTCTTCCTGAGCCCACCGAGGGGGCCCCCACTGTGTTCAGTTCAAAGTAATCCACATGTGACAGTGGCACCTTCTGGCGTGGCATATCCTGCCCTGGTCACTGTCAAAAGTGTGTGTGTGGTGGGGGGCGGGGCGGGGGGGTATGGTGCCTGCCACCAGTTCTGATTTATGATCAGTTCCCTCCAGCCTCCCCAGGCCACTACCTTCTCAGCCAGTCTCTAAAGTCTGTTCTGTTTTTTTTATCACCTCATACCCTCTGAGGGGGCATAAGTCACTAGAGAGCCTCAAGACAAGGCTAGAGGCTTGCCTATCTCATACCATCATGTCAGAAGCCTCCTAGGCTCCCCAGCCCTGGGGGAGGTGGGAGGAGACAATATGGGAGGCAGGGTGTTTGGGATCACTTCACACTCTAGGAGATGAGGCTCAGAACCACGAGTCAACTCTTGTCTTTGTTTTCACCTTTCCCAAGGAGAAGTGAGGAAAACACCTTTGGAAAACAATGTCCTGCCAGCCAGTTAGTTGCCACTGGTGATGTTTGTCCAGTGAGCTCAGGACTCCCAGACACGCAGGGAATGCAGAAGACCCAGCCTGGAATAATCTGGGGGCACCTCCATGCACACACGTACACACCTCCCAGAGCAGGCTCAGCACCACCCAACACAGGGGGAGGCTCACCCTGCACTTGCTTTACCCCTCATCCTGCCCACGTGGGCCTGTGGACCACCTCCACCCAACCACTGAAAGGCCAGTGAGCAGGGGCACACTCTCCTCTAGCTAGACTCAAAAAAAAACCCCACATTTCTTTGGGGGGTTTTTTTGGCCATGCTGTGTGACTTGAGAGATTTTAGTTTCCCAAGCAGGGATCAAACACGGGCCACAACATTGACAGTGTGAAAGCGCCAAGTCCTAACCACTAGACCACCAGGGAATTCCCAAGAAAGCATACCCTGAAGCATACCCTAGGCACAGAGGGGTTTCAGGTTCTGGATAAGTTTTGAAAGCAGGAGGGATGTCCAAAGGGTCAGGCAAGACAAAGTTCTCTGCAGGGTGAGGAGCAGGCAGGGCTGAGAGAGAGGGAAACTTGGCCGGGGCTTGAGCGATTTTGAGGCCTAGGCATGGAGATGGAGGCACACGCCTACCACCACCGCCGCCGCCGCCTGAAACACAGGCGGATCTTCACTGCCTCGCCTCCTGGCCTCACAACAGTCCCCTTTCTACAGCTAACCTATGAGAAACATGGACTTTAAATCTCCTGCTTCAGCCTAGCCTTCCCTAGAGTCTTTTAGACCTCTCTGGGAAGGGCCAGGTGGTCCCCAGGAGAGGTTGTGGTGAAGGTCAAGTTCAGTTCAGGGTGCTGAGTTTCACATCAGCATCGTCCCCACTCACCGGCCTGCTTGGTTCCCTCTGACGGCAGGTCACTCCAAGTTTCCTTCAATGTGGTTTTCACTTCCTGGGGTGGTGTTGGGGGACAGTTCCCCTCTGATTCTTGATCCTGATTGATCTCACGGTGCCACCAACCTCAGACCCCTTCTTTCCTCTTCCAGCTGCCCCTCTAAGAGGGGTTGGGGGCAGACTCAGGATGAACAACTTTTAGGGCACATTTGATAAAATTTGATTTCAGATCCCGGGGGCCTGAACGCCCCCAGCAGGGGCTCCAGTAAGGCAAGTGAGGCATCTCATGGGCAGAAGTTCAGGAGGCTCTCACCCTAGAATCTTGCAAGGACAGGGTCAGAACCTAAGAGTGAGTGTCTCTTCAAAATATTCTCTGACATAAATTGTACCAATGTTTTCTTAGGTCAGTCTCCCAGGCACTAGAAATAAAAACAAAAATAAACAAATGAGACCTAATCAAGCTTACAAGCTTTTGTAGAGTGAAGAAGACCATTTAAAAAATAAAAAGACAAACTACAAATGGGAGAAAATAATTGCAGATGATGCAACCAACAAGGGCTTAATCTCCAAAATATACAAACAGCTTATACAACTCAACAACAAAAGACAAACAATCCAATCAAAAAATGGCAGAAGAACTTAATAGTTATTTCTCAAAAGAAGACATACAGATGGCCACTGGGCATGTAAAAGATGCTCACCATCACTAATTATTAGAGAAATGTAAATCAAAACTACACTGAGGTAGCCCCTCACACTGGTCAGAATGGCCATCATTAAAAAGTCTACAAATAAAAAATGCTGGAAAAGGTGTGGAGAAAAGGGA
This sequence comes from Cephalophus harveyi, assembly GCA_006410635.1. Classification (NCBI taxonomy): domain Eukaryota; kingdom Metazoa; phylum Chordata; class Mammalia; order Artiodactyla; family Bovidae; genus Cephalophus; species Cephalophus harveyi. The sequence continues at coordinate 539,223 of SJYT01083443.1, read as the reverse complement.
ACCCTCTTACATGGTTGGTGGGAATGTAAGCTGATGCAGCCACTATGGAAAACAGCATGGAGGTTCCTCAGAAAACTAAAAATAGAATTACCATATGTCAACTGAAAAAATACACGCAACCTAAAAGTTGAGAGCTATGTTTTATTTGGCAGAAAATTTTAGGACTCAAGCCCAGGAGGCAGCATCTCAAGTAACCCTGAGAGAACTGCTCTGAGGAGGTGGGGAGGGGGATGAACCAGGTAATATGGAAATTTTGCAACAAAGGGCAAGTAGTCTGAATGTTAAAAGTTGTTTGTAAATTAAAGAAAACCAGATATCCCGGGTTAAAGAATTTAGTGCTTTTCTATGTATGGGAAGATGCAAGAGTCTGGCCTCACTGAAATAATTCCTTTGATATGCACCTCAGCTATCTGGGGCCAGTATCCTGTGCTTTTCACATTCTGAGCTTCCTTAGGGCTCACTGCAGGGAGTGGCTGCACTTTGATGACTGCTAGATGGCAGGTATTTTATCCTTCCTGAGTTCCCTCAGGGCTTACCAGCTCACCGTCAGTGGTGGCTGCAATTGCGGATTACTGTGATATTCTTTGTTTACTTATATGGCAGGAGAGATTCCATTTTCTCATGTACGATATAGCAGTCTCACTCCTGGGAATATACCAGACAAAACTATAATTCAGAAACTATAATTCAAAAAGATACAGGCATTCCTTTGTGCACAGCAGCTCCAATCACAACAGCCAGGATACGGAACCAACCTAAATGGCCTTCGACAGATAAACAGATAAAGAGATGCAGTAGGTCTATACAATGGAATATTACTCAGCCATAAAAAGAACAGAATAATGCCATTTGCAGCGATGGATGGACTGAGAGATTCTCATACTGCTGCTGCTGCTGCTGCTGCTAAGTCGCTTCAGTCGTGTCCGACTCTGTGCGACCCCACAGATGGCAGCCCACTGGGCTCCGCCATCCCTGGGATTCTCCAGGCAAGAACACTGGAGTGGGTTGCCATTTCCTTCTCCAATGCATGAAAGTGAAAAGTCAAAGTGAAGTCGCTCAGTCGTGTCTGACTCAGCGACCCCATGGACTGCAGCCCACCAGGCTCCTCCGTCCATGGGAGTTTCCAGGCAAGAGTACTGGAGTGGGGTGCCATTGCCTTCTCCGGATTCTCATACTAAGTAAGTCAAAAAGAGAAAGACAACTATCATGTGCTATCACTTACAGTGGAATCTAAAATATGACATGAATGAACTTGTCTACAAAACATTCACAGACACAGAGGAGACTTGTGGTTGCCAAGGTGGAAGTGGGTGGGAGAGGGATGGACTGGGAGTTTGGGTTTAGCAGATGCAAACTATTACATTTAGAATAGGAAACCACAAGGTCATACTGTATAACACAGGGAACTATATTCAATCTCCTGGAATAAACCATAGTGGAAAAGAATACGTTAAATATGTGTGTATAACTGGTTCACTTTGCACAGCAGAAATTAGCACAACATTGTAAACCAACTTTACCTCAATTGAAAAAAAAAAGAGGCAGGGGGATTCCCTGAGGGTCCAGTGGTTAGGACTTCATGCTTTTACTGCCAAAGGCCAGGCTTTGATCCCTGGTAGGGGAACTAAGATCCCCAAAGTCACGTGATGCAGCCAAAAAAAGAATGAAAGAATGAGTGCCTCTTTCATATTTCTGCTGTGGGCACTTTTGGGCCTTGCTTTAGTCCCAGCCTAATTCTGGGGAGAAGAATTGAGGAACCTAGCCATCCTGCAGGCAGGCGTGGAGGAGCAGAGCTCCTGGCAGCCAAAACCCAGGAGTTCCAGGCTGGCTCCAAAAGGAGAGAGGAGCCACCAGGCAAACACAGGCAAAATGTTATGCAAATCAACCTTTTGGAGGTTTGCATGGGTTGAGGGTAGGAGGTCGAGGGAAGAAGAACCGGTAGCCAGACTGTAGGAAGGGCACATGGGTGGCTGCTGCGCCCATTGCACAAGGAGAAGTCGCAAACCACTGCAAACTCCCAATAGACCAGGACTTGATAAAGCACGACTTACTGAGATAGTTGCTTGCCACATTAGGTCTACTCCAGTAAATGGAAAAGGCACCTTAACATATGTCATCTACCCAGTGAAGGCAGGTGTGGCGACAGGTGTTTGTGCGGAGGAGCAGAGTGGGGCCAAGCAGGCAGAACACACAGACTCTTCACAGAGGCTGGCTCTGCTTACTGTACCATCACTCCAAGTGTCCCAGCCAGGCCCGCTTCAGGCCAACCCGGGCCCCTATTCCAAGAAGTTCTCCACTGAAAAAATCTCCTGCCTTGGGCTCACACTGGGACTAGGCAGGACCCTGCAGGGCCTTCCCAGGACAGACCTCACTCCTAAACCCTCTGCTGAAGCTCCTCTCTGAAGTATCCAGGTAATAGTATCTCATGCGTATTTCCTTAGTTTTTCAGATGCTAAAACCCACCACCAAATGGAAGAAATTAACTACTTAATGATCCTGAGCACAGAGCCCCCAGGCCTACTGGCACCTAAGGACTGATAACGTTAATCACTGTTACCTCAACATCAGCAAGAGAACTGTGCAGTAGCTGAGAGCATACCCTGGTAGGCCTCTCCCTCACCTGGCCATTAACAATGCATCGCTGAAACCCTTTGGGGAGTTCTGGGGGTTTTTTGAGCACAAACCACCATTTTTCCTTGCATGGCTTTGCAATAAACCTTTCTCTGCTTCAAACTTCGACATTTTGGTTCAGCTTATTTGACCTTACTGTGTCAAGCACACAAACTTGTGCTCAGTAACAATCCCATCACTGGCTTAGCCTGTGGGATAGTGGGGGACAGCACTGGGAGAAGCTAAAGATGAGGAGCTGTGCTCGCCTCTTTGTTTCCCTGACCTAAAGTGCTGGCCAGTAATGTCAGCAAAAGTGGGAGAGGCATTCTGGCCCCCTGAATCTCACTCCCCATGGGAACCCCTCCCAGACTTACCCTCCCCTCACTTCTCAGGACTTACTGCACCCCAGAAAAGAGGGGCCCCGCTAGTATGGCTCGGGAGCTCTAGAATAGTTCTGCTGATTGCTCTTACTGTCCTGCCACCCCCATCAGATCATCTCATTCCAATCAGATGTGATGTCATGGATGTCTCGCCATCCATTAACGGCCCTCTAAGAGCAGCCCTGGGAGAGCAGGGCTGTTTGTGCCATGAATGCCTCTTAGGTTGAGCCCTCTTCCCCTGCCTGTGGGGCCCCACAGAGGGCCTTGTAAAGATACCCTATACACACTCTCTCCTTAGTCAAAGCCTTGTTCCCCAGTTCTCGAGACATCCCTGGGGCAAGAAGAGGACAGGGTTACAGAGAAGTGGCCCAGTGGCCCAGAAACCACCAGTCACGTATGGACCTGTGCACTGAGTGCAACTCTTCCTCCCAGGGAAGCTGTATTTATTGCAGAAAGAGGAAAAAAAACACACACAGAACTTTACTTGCTAAGCAAGCGCAAAATCCGCACAACGCTGGAGCTGATCTTGTACCGGGCATGGAAAGCAGGCTCTTCAGTAATTGGCTGACTTTCAGAAGCCCGGCTGTTTGTAGATTGGCTGACTTTCAACATTAAAGCTTAGGAATTGGTTGTCTTTCAGAAGCGGGAGTGCTGGGGAATAAGGCTGGTACTGATTGGCTGGTTCTCAGAAGCGTGGTCCCTGGAACGAGGCCGCCACTGATTGGCTGGCCCTGAGGGTACTGACGTAAGCCTGTCTGTGGTTACTTCCGCCAGGTTTAAAATGAACCTGTTCGTGGCTAAGAGCATGGCCCCGGAAGTCTTTTCCTTTCTTGAATTTAGAGAATGCAAAGTTTTTTCACCTTCCCCATACACCTGACTTCTTTCCTCTCTGATCAGCTGAGCACTGATGATCTATGCCCCAACTTTGTCCAGAAGTTAGTCAGCCCAGGCCTGGTTATTCATTCCTTCAACACTTCTTTCTTGGGTGCCCACAATGGGGACCAGAGCTCTAGAAAATAGACCATCCTTTCCCTCCTGGGGCTGGTTACACCCTCCTGAGCCCAGAGCTGGGCACCCAGCGGGTGTTTCAATATTCGTTGAGGGAGACATGGCCGGATCTATCTCCGATGCCTCCGGGCCAGGCAGAGTGGTTCGTTTGGGGGCTCCACTAGAGATTAATTCAGGGTTTCCCAGGTGTCACTAGTGGTAAAGAACCCGTCTGCCAGTGCAGAAGACATAAGACACACAGGTTTGATCTCTGGGTGGGGAAGATCCCCTGGAGGGGGCATGGCAACCCACTCCAGTATTCTTGATTAGTTAGAGAATCCCATGGACAGAGGAGCCTGACGGGCTACAGTCCATAGCGTTTCACAGAGTCAGACACGACTGAAGCGACTTAGCATGCATGCATGCAGACTGATCAGATGGAGCCCAGAGCAGCTGGCTGAGAACTCAGCTACCAGAGGAGAGAGGAGCCCTGGGGAAGTCGGCAAGTTTAGAGAACAGCACAGCACTGCCGGTTGCAGGCTCAGATAACCACTGGCTTGGGCATTGGTCCCCGAGCAAGGAGAGGGCTGCCTTCAAAGACAGCAAAAGCCCCGAAGGTGCATCTGTGAAACCTCCATCCAGGGCAGGGAGCCAAGTGGGCACCAATGGCTTCTTTCCATCATACTATTTATAGACTCTACCTTGTTCCAAAGAAGATTGGGTTCTAAGCATTAAAGAGATTGGAAGGGGACTTCCCTGGTGGTCCAGTGGTTAAGACTCTGCACTTCCACTGCAGGGGGTATGGGTTCCATCCCTGGTGGGGGAACTAGGATCTCACATGCCACTTGCACAGTCAGACAAAAAAAAACAAAACAAAACGATAACTTTAGGATCTGTCAGTCTTCCTCACTAGACATCCCTGCATAAGTGGATGAATGAATGAATGTATGAAAGGCTGTAAGGGGATTTCATGGAGGATTTGGCAGAACTGGTATAAGCCATACCCTTCTTTTCTTTGCTCCTGTGAAATCTAGCCTCAGCACAGGCTACTCCCCCTGGTCACAGCTTACCAGTTCCTCACATCTGGGTCCCAGATATACTGGGTCCATCACGACCCAGCAGGGCCCTACTCCACCTTGGGTGGTATTTGTCCTCATTCTAACCTTACACCTCCCAGGCCTGGAGAGTTGAGGGTGTTCTAATGTTCTGGATTAGTTGGTCTTAACTCCTCTAGAAATGGTAGCATACCTTTGGGAAAAAACAAAATACGTTAATTTGGGTCCTAGGTCAGAAAAACAAATTTCTGTTTGGCTTTGGTCTGGGTTGGTTTTGGCCTTTGGCCACTGGTCAGGAGAGCAAGAGGGCGGGGAAGATTGTCTTGGCCCCAAAGCAAGAGAAGTGTGTTGAAGCCCAGCTCTGGCCAGAATCACATAAGGAACGGGGCCAGTCCTTTGCTGGACTGTTGATGTCAACACACGTTTACTGAGCACCTGCCATGTACTAAGTACGGTGCGGGGCTCATGTAGACTCTGTCCCAGACCTCAGGGGGTTCAGAGACTTGTGAGGAGACAAATAAGCAAGTAGGGCTTTCAGGGGAGAGTGATCAGGGAGTAAGCAGAGCAGCTGTCTGAGGCCTCAGACTCAGCTTAGTGTGAGAGATGACATTAGCAAGGTGTTGTGGAAGCAAGACTGGCTACATAATCTGTATGGCCTCTTGCAGAATGAAAACGCAAGGCCATTTGCTCAGATTTTGAGATAGCAAAGGCAGAGCGTGAAACCAAGCACTGGGCCCTTCTCAGCACAGAGCCTGTGTGACCACACAGATCTCACACCCACAAAGCAGGCTTTGCTTAGAGGAGGAGACGGCTGGGCTGTGTCTGCAGCGTGAGTGTGGGCGTGGGGGGGAGGGGATGGGGATTCAGGGCAAGCAAAGGTGCTATGCAGGCCCTGAGACAGCCATGTGTGTGCAAGGACTTGGCAGCTCTGTGGAATCCCCAGAGCCTCATTTCCTTAGATCTGAGTCTCAATACCTATCCAGGAGCTGATGCAACCCAGACAAAGTTTTCACAGGCCTCAGAGATCATGTCAGGCTGCCAGGCATCCTTTCTTGTCAGAGGGTAGGTCTGGGAATGCAGGGCCACCATCATTTTAATCTGACTTTATAGCCTTCCTACTCTTTGGGAGTTGGATCTGTTGTTTGTTTTGTCTTTTGGCCGCACTGTGTAGCTTGTGGGATCCTAGTTCCCTGACCAGGAATTGAACCCAGGTCCTCGGGAGTGAAAGCACAGATCCCAACCACCAGGCCGCCAGGGAATTTGCCTCACTGGGAGTTAAAACCTTCTTTCTTAAGAAATAAAAGAAGCTGCTTTCTGTAATGTTTCTGGCAAATAAATAAACAATACAAAAGTAAAGCAAGAAGCCAACATTGGTTTGCTTGTTTGTTTGTAAGTGGTTGCTCTGTGAACTCTCCAAATCTAGGTTCCATGAGGCTCACCCTCATGATGTCATATGTCCCTGGAGAAGCCATGAGTGACATCCAGACAGCCTTGTTGAGTGCTCAGGTGGGCGAGTGGCAGACAAGTTCCAGGAGTTGGGACTCAGGAAGGACTGACTGGAAGGAAAAGCTCCTGCGTCTATTCTCTGCAGGGTGGGGCACCCAGGAGCTGCTGAGGGCAGCTTTGAAACCCAGCAGGGAGATAACAGGAGAGAAGAAACCAAAGCTTCCCCTGATAACCCACCAGGAAGCCAACACAGAACAAAACAGAGCGATAAGGGGCAGGCTGCCTTTCTCAAGGCCAAATGGTTTTAAAAGACACTCCTCAGGGTGAACATTGGGTTTAAGGACTGGGCAGCTGATAAAGAGATCCCTTGGTGGGGAGCTAAAGAGATAAATGAGTCTCCGCCAGCTGGTTTGGTGACCTCCAACAGGACTGGGCTCCTGGATGGATGGCAGCTGGACGCTTCCAGCCCTCTGACTTCCAGCGTCATCCCCCACGGTCAAGGCTGGATTCTCCTATTTCAGGCTTCCTTGGCCTCCCCATTTAGTCTAAAGTGGGTACAGTTTTGTTTGTTTGGTTTTTAAATAAAGGTAGGTAGACTACATGTCTGAGAAATGCTCAATCAAGTGTCTTTGAGTCAAGGAGGGCCTTGGGAGCCTTGTGGTTTGACAAAGGCTACCATCTGACCTTGGCTGCTGCTGGGGTGTCTGTACCTTGTGACTTACTCTCTGCGAACCTGTGTGTTCTCATGGGCAACAAAGACAATGAGCCCAGTGGGGCAGAGCTGGGGGAGGATCAAGAGAGAGAGCAGATAGGGCTTCCCTGACGGCTCAGTGGTAAAGAATCTGCCTGCCAATGCAGGGGACATGAGTTCAATCTCTGATCCAGGAAGATCCCATATGCTGCAGAGCAACTAAGCCCAAGCACCGTAACTATTGAACCTGTGCTCCAGAGCTCGAGAACTGCAACTCCTGAAACCTATGCGCCCTAGAGCCCATGCTCTGCAACAAGAGAAGCCACTGCAATGAGAAGCCTGTGCACTACAATGAAGAATAGCCCCCGCTCTCCACAACTAGAAAAATCCCTTACAGCAACAGAGACCCAGCACAGCCAAAACAAATACAAACATAAATAAATAAAATTATATATATAAGACCTGGCACAGCCAAAGTAAAAAGAGTTAAAAAAAAAAAAAAAAAGAAAGAAAAGAAAAGAAATGGCAGATATAAAGTACTCACCCCTGGGTCCTGTGCTTCAGAAGACCTCACTCTGGTCCTGCCCTGCCTGCTCCCAGCCCCACTGGGACCAAGAGTAGAGCCCATGCCCCATTTTAGACCACACTCTGGGTCCCTGGCCTCCAGACCTCCAGCCCACTTTCCAGACCTGAGCTGGTTTCTGCCCACCTTATCTCCTCTAGGGCATCAGGGATGGGTATTTCTAAGCCCAAGGGCTGGCCAATGGTGCCTGTTGTGCAGGGGGACCCAGGGAGCATGTAGAGTTTGAACAGAGGTTCTGGGGTGCTGAGGCCACTCATGGTACAGGATGGAGCCTGGAATAGAATATATTCCAATCACTATTGTGTAAGCAACCACCCCAAAACTTTGTGGTATGAAACAAGAACAGTATCTCTCATGGTTCTGGAGTTTGATTGGACTCAGCTGGACTGTTCTCTCTTGGAGTCTTTTGTGTGGAGTTTTCATTCCAATCTCAAAGACAGGTGATGTCAAGGAATGTTCAAACTACTGCACAATTGCGATCATTTCACATGCTAGCAAGGTAACGCTCAAAATCTTTTGGCAGTACATGAACTGAGAACTTCCAGATGGGTTTAGAAAAGGCAGAGAAACCAGAGATCAAATTGCCAACACCTGTCAGATCATAGAAAAAGCAAAGGAATTCCAGAAAAACAACTACTTCTGCTTCATTGACTACACTCAAGCCTTTGATTGTGTGGATCACAACAAACTGTGGAAAATTCTTAAAGAGATGGGAATATGAGATCACTCTACCTGCCTGCTGAGATACCAGTATGCGGGTCAAGTCAGATGGTGGCTGGGGCAAAAGTCAGTGCAAAAGTTGCTCACTGAGATGCTGGCTGCAGGCATTGCACCTCCACCTATGCTGGCCTGGGTCTGGGCTTTCTTGCAGCCTAGCGGTTAGGGTCTAAGAGCAAGAGTCCTGAAAGAATCAGGCAGAAGCTGTGTCGCCTTTCATGACTCAGTTATAGAAGTCATATAGCATTGTTTCTGCGGTAGTCATAAAGTTGCCCAAATGAGAGGGCAGGGCATACAGATTGCATGTCTTAATGGGACATGTGTCAAAACACAGTGTAAGAAGGCACTGGGGTATACTGTGGGATCTATCTCTGAAATATGCAACATGCCACCACGGAGAAGGGAAGCCAGCCCGGTGGCAGCCTCTGTGTATGCTCTTGCTCCAGGCCTGCAAAGAGTGGCCTGAGTGCCACCCTGCAGAGTGATACAGGTGGCAGTAGTCTTGCGGCACCCAGCTTCCTCTGCTCCAGGTGTCCACACATGTGGGAAGCCATCCTGCTTAAACCAGAAGGTGTCCAGCCAGGACCCCAGAGCCAGTCTCCCTGATCTTTTAAGTCCAAAAGCAGCAGCTAGGGTTCCGGTCTGGGAGGGGAGGAGTGACTGAATTAGCCCCAAGAGTCCCTTCTGGCATAAGGTTCACCAGGAAACTCCACCCTTCCCCCCTCTAGAAGTAGAGGGAGAATTTGCCACGTAACCATGAGGCCTCCTATCCCAGTGGAGAACCCAAAGCCCTGAGTTCTAGGCCTCAGTCACTGTGTGATCTTGGACAACTCTCTTGTCTTCCGGCCTCACTCTCTCTTCCCCTGTGAGTCGGGAGGGCAGGTTGAAAGCACCAGCCCTGGAGCCTCCACCCATTTCTTCATACCCACCTGCTCACACACGCCCAGCTCCCCTGTTACCTCCTTAGGAAAACACATCACTGCTTCCAGAATACATGCATCCCCGCCTTTATGGGGGCAAACCTACTCTGGTTCTGAGCAAAGCTGTTTCCCCAGATCAGTGCCCAGCAATGGGAAGGGTTTGCTGCACCCAACCCTACGCAGCCTCTCCTAGAGACTGGTCCATGGCTGAGGCCACCTCATCCAAACCTCTCCCTCTGTGGCCTTCTTTTCAGAGGGGAACCCTGGGCTGGAGCCATTTGGCTGGAACCAACCCTGCGCAGATTGGCGTCATTTGATCAGATGGTTCAGCAGCAAGCATTCAGTTTCTGGGATGCTGGGAATGGCAGCCCAGAAGGAGTGCAAGGCATCTTAATATGGTGGGGGCTGTCCTCCCAGAAGGGAATAGGTCAAGGTCATGTTAGCTGGAGAGAAATCAGGGCCTCAAGCAGGGAATATCCCTCACTCTGTGATCTTGGGAGGAAGAAGTTCTCCCAGCATGGAGGAGAGTTTGCTCTCAGGTCCTTAACAGGAGAGAAAAACGGCAACAGCTGTGTCTGGTGGAGAGCGACAGGCTGGGAGGGAGGACCCATCACCACCACCCCCCTCAGACCGGAGCCCCCCTACCTGGGCAATTCCAGACACCCAGGGGCCTTCCAGGAGGTGGAATCAGATTTCAGAACTCTGTGGGGAGTGGTGGTCAATTCTATGGGGGGAGAGTTTGCAGAGAGACCAGCCTTGGTTAGAGACAGGACTGGAGAGAGGGTGGGGTAAAGAGATGGGTTGAGAAAGGAGCTTGTGGGACTTCCCTGGTGGTCCAGTGGCTTAAGACTCCTTGCTCCCTCCTTGCAGGGGGCTTAGGCTTGATCCCTGGTCAGAGAACTAGATCCACATGCTACAACTAAGAGTTTGCATGCTGCAAGGAAGACCTGGCACAGTCAAAAAAAAAAAAAGACAGGAGCTTGTGACCAAGCTGAAATGGAGACCTTCTCCTTGTCCTTTATAGGAAGACACATGTCCTTACCTCTAGTATCCATCCCAGCCCACAGTTTGCCTCTGTCCTCTGAGTCTTTGCAGTTTGGGGATTGAAAGTATTCATTTCAGTAAGTGTTTTAAGCTTCTCATGGAGGCAACAAGGGTTAACAAAGAGTTAATATGGTGTATAAAAAGAGGTTCACATTGAATGGGGTGCTAAATAGTAATGTCTTGCTTAGGGTTGCTAGATCTAGCAAATGAAAATACAAAACTCCTTTTACTAAAAACAAATTCATGTGCTCAACTCATGGTGAGACCAAACAAACCAAAATGTCAGAGTTTGGAGCCAAGAAAAGTTTGTTGCAGGGCCAAGAAAGGACAAGTAGCTTGTGCTCAAAAAATCCCCAACTCCTTGATGGGTTTCAGGGAGTTTTTATAGGCAAAATTTGGGGCGGGATTACATGATAACTGCAGCCACGAAATTAAAAGATCCTTGCTGTTTGGAAGAAAAGCTATGACTAACCTAGACAGCATATTAAAAAAGCAGAGACATTACTTTGCTGACAAAGGGCCGTCTAGTCAAAGCTATGTTTTTTCCAGCAGTCATGTATGGATGTGAGAGTTGGACTATAAAGAAAGCTGAGTGCCGAATAATTGATACTTTTGAACTGTGGTGTTGGAGAAGACTCTTGAGAGTCCCTTGGACTGCAAGGAGATCCAACCAGTCCATCCTAAAGGAAATCAGTCCTGAATGTTCATTGGAAGGACTGATGTTGAAGCTGAAACTCCAATACTTTGGCCACCTGATGCGAAGAACTGACTCATTGGAAAAGACCTTTATTCTGGGAGACCGAAGGCAGGAGGAGAAGGAGACGACAGAGGATGAGATGGTTGGACGGCATCACTGACTCACTGGACTTGAGTTTGAGTAAGCTCCGGGAGCTAATGATGGACAGGGAAGCCTGGCGTGCTGCAGTCCATGGGGTCTCTGAACTGAACTGCAGGGTTCGTGACTTTCTCCTGATTGGTTGCTGGCAAGACAACAGGGTGATGCTCCATCTCCAATACTTTGGCCACCTGATGCGAAGAACTGACTCATTGGAAAAGACCTTTATTCTGGGAGACCGAAGGCAGGAGGAGAAGGAGACGACAGAGGATGAGATGGTTGGACGGCATCACTGACTCACTGGACTTGAGTTTGAGTAAGCTCCGGGAGCTAATGATGGACAGGGAAGCCTGGCGTGCTGCAGTCCATGGGGTCTCTGAACTGAACTGCAGGGTTCGTGACTTTCTCCTGATTGGTTGCTGGCAAGACAACAGGGTGATGCTCCAGGAATCTTGTGGTCCACCTGAAGTTATTCATCATCCACATCGGTGGGGGCCTTATTTCATGCAGAAGAATCCAAAGATAGTGTTATGTATGTTCCTTGGGGGAGGAACCAGGATCCTGCTTTAATCACCACACTAAAGTTTCTTGACTGTTCCTCCTTGGTTTCTGTATTCCCTTACTGCCCTAATGAACAACTGTTTGAATCTGCTCCCTGGAACTCAGGGACATCTAGGAGCCTAAAGCCTTTATCCTGAAAATAAAAAACAAGGGGAGAGGGTGAGGCATGGGACACAGAAAGGCTTCTTGTGCCCAGGAGGGCCCCCACAGGGCTGTGCTCAGTTACAGTAATACTCTAAGATATTATTTACCCTTTGACTATGTTATCATTTCACTGATCACTCAAAAAAATGGTGGGTAAAGCTGTTAGTGCCTTAGCAAAAAGTAAGGCAGTGGCACATGAAGGGGCTGGGATGTTGTCACTCAACTGCTCCGTCATGCTCTTTGCAACCCCAAAGGAATGTCTCTGCTTTTTCATATGCTATCTAGGTTGGTCATACCTTTTCTTCCAAGGAGCAAGCATCTTTTAATTTCATGGCTGCAGTCACCATCTGTAGTGATTTTGGAGCCCCCCAAAATAAAGTCTGTCACTGTTTCCATTGTTTCCTCACCTATTTGCCATGAAGTGATGGGACCAGATGCCATGATCTTCATTTTTTGAGTGTTGAGTTTTAAGTCAGCTTTTTCACTCTCCTCTTTCACCTTCATCGAAAGGCTCTTTAGTTCCTCTTTGCTTTCTGCCATAAGGGTGGTATCATTTGCATATCTGAGGTTATTGATATTTCTCCTGGCAATTTTGACTACAGCTTGTGCTTCCTCCAGCCCAGCGTTTCTCCTGAAGTACTCTGCATATAAGTTAAATAGGCAGGGTGACAATATACAACCTTGGTGTACTCCTTTTCCAATTTGGAACCAGTCTGTTGTTCCATGTCTGGTTCTAACTGTTACTTCTTGACCTGCATACAGATTTCTCAGGAGGCAGGTCAGGTGGTCTGGTATTCCCATCTCTTGAAGAATTTTCCACAGTTTTTTGTGATCCACACAGTCAAAGGCTTTGGCATAGTCAATGAAGCAGAAGTAGATGTTTTTCTAGAATTCTCTTGCTTTTTGTGTGATCTAATGGATGTTGGCAATTTGATCTCTAGTTCCTCTGCCTTTTCTAAATCCAGCTTGAACATCTGGAATTTCTCAGTTCATGTACTGTTGAAGCCTTGCTTGGAGAATTTTGAGCATTACTTTGCTAGTGTGTGAGATGAGTGCACTTGTGCAGTAGCTTGAACATTCATTGGCATTGTCTTTCTTTGGGACAGGAATGAAAACTGATCTTTTCCAGTCCTGTGGCCACTGCTGAGTTGTCCAAATTTGCTGGCATATTGAATGCAGCACTTTAATAGCAACATCTTTTAGGATTTGAAATATGCCACCCCAAAATATACCATTTTGGCATAAGGATTATTTTGACCTGAAGGCAACTGGTAATTGACCGATTCAGGAAGAGGTTTTTATCCTCCCTTTATCTACCTAAAGACAGGGCATCAATTTCCCTTGCAAAGATGTTTCCCTCAGTACCTGGAAGGGAGGAGGGTCTCTTATCACAAAAGATGAAGAGTGGACACAAAGATAAGTCTACATGTTATGTTAAGTCACTTCAATTGTGTCTGACTCTTTGGGACCCTATGGACTCTAGCTTTCCAGGCTCCTCTGTCCATGGGATTCTCCCGGCAAGAATACTGGAGTGGGTTGCCATTTCCTCACCAGGGAATCTTCCTGACCCAAGGATTAAACCCGCGTCTCTTTTGTCTCCTGCATTGGCAGGAGGGCTCTTTACCACTAGTGCCACCCACAGGTAGACCTTAGAAGAATAGCCCTTATCTTCCATCAGTTCCTTCATATATTTAGTAGCCACTTTCCCATGGTTTGTGTGTGCGTGCTAAGTTGCTTCGGTCGTGTTCGACTCTTCGCGACCCTATGGACTGTAGCCGGCCAGGCTCCTCTGTCCATGGGACTCTCCAGGCAAGCATACTGGAGTGGGTTGCCATGCCCTCCTCCAGGGGATCTTCCCGACCCAGGGATCAAACTGACATCTCTTATGTCTCCTGCTTTGGCAGGCAGGTTCTTTACCACCAGTGCCACCTGAGAAGCCTCCAGAATTGAAACCCCCAACAAATGGAAGATAACAGTGTTCTTCACTCCAAAGAAGATCATAGTTTGATAACCTGGAGAACCTCATCAAGAGACCACCTGAGGCCAGATTTAAGGACCCAGAGAAGCTCATTAGGAAACTGCCTAAAGCCAGATTAAATGATTGCTTACCTAGCTGTGCACCTGAAACATTGTAAGTCAACTATTCCTCAATAATTTTGTTTTTCAAGCAAAAAAATGAGTGCAGGCTCTGCACACACCTTTGAGGGGCACAAGCCTGCTGTGTCCCTCTTTGCCTGGCAAAGCAATTGTTGTTTTTCAGTTGCTTAATCATGTCTGACTGAGACCCTGTGAATTGCAGCCTGCGAGGCTTCCCTGTCCTTCACCATTTCCTGGACCTTGCTCATCAAGTTGGTGATGGCAAAGCAATAAAGCTATTCTTTTCTGTGTCACCCAAAACTCTAGTCTCCAAGATTCAATTTGGCACCAGCACACAGAGGCTCAGCTTTTGGCATCAAAACTGCGATGTAATAAGAAATATGTATTTGGTCTTCCTCCCTTTCTTGGCACAGAGCTTCTAAAACCTTTAGAATTCCAGAGTGGTAAGGGGTGAGAGGAGGTCTTTTGTTATTCATAACAAGCTCCTTTCATCCACACCTGAGTTTATGCTAATGAGGTGACTCCTGAAAGATGTTGGACTGGTTGCCAGAGGAACCAATCAGAAGATGAGACAGGGTTGGAATTTTGGGTCCATCCCTTATCTCTGGGAAATACAGCAGGGCTTGAGGCTGACTTAATCTTCGGTGGTCAATGATTTAATCAATCTTGCAATGTAATGGGGCTTCCCAAGTGGTAAAGAACCTGCCTGCCAAGGCAGGAGACGGAAGAGATGAGGGTTTGAGCTCTGTGTTGGGAAGATCCCCTGGAGGAGGGCATGGCAACCCACTCCAGTAATCTTGTGGAGAATCCCATGGTCAGAGGAGCCTGGCGGACTACAATCTATAGAGTCGCAAAGAGTTAGACACACCTGAAGCCACTTAGCACACATACACGCATGCCTATGTAATGAAACCTGCATAAAAACCCTTAACCAAAGGGATTTAGAGAGCTTCTGGGTTGATAAAAATATCCATGTGCTGGAAGATGGTGCATCCCAACTCCATGCAGATGAAACCCCTGCATTCAGGACACTTCCTGATCTTGCCTATGTACTTCTTTATCTGGCTGTTCATCTCTTATTTTACCCTTTTTATTTATCCTATAATAAACCAGTAAATGTAAATACGTGTTTCCCTGAGTTCTGTGAGCCCTTATAGCAAATTATCTAAAAGGGGGTTATGGGAAACCTAGACTTAATAGCTGATTAGTTGAAAGTACAAGTGACAACTTAGGATTTGTGGCTGGCATCTAAAGTGGTGGCAGTCTGTGGGACTGAACCCTTAACCTCTGAGTTCTTCTGTAACTCCAAGTAGTTAGTGTCAGAGAACAGGTGATGTAGGGGGAAAAAATCCATACATTTGGTATCGGAAGTGTGAGTAGAGAGGAAACAGCAGTTTTTTCTTTTACTAGTACTTAAAGACTTTTCTGATGAGATTAATGGTGATAGTAACATATGTAATTTTTCAATATTGTATAGTGAAAATGTGTTAAAATTTGGAAGATCTACATAACTCAATCAATATTTTCCAAATGACAAATAATGATGTTATAAAATCATGCCCATATAAAAGATTCATTCAAAGTACAAGACAGAACAATATATTTTAAGGTAACAGAGGATGAAAAATATCCACTATGGTTTTAGATTCTACGTTGCAACTAACCTTTAAGAAACTTCCACTTGTCAAATTTTGACATGCTATCAAAGAAGAATATCTGCAAAAGTCTATTAGAAGGTTCTTCCTTTTTCTAGCTATATATCTTTGTGACACTGAATTTTGTTCACTTTCTTCAACCAAAATAATGCAGCAGATATGAAAATCAAGCTGTTTTCTACTAAGCCAGGGATTAAAGAGGTTCTCAAAAACAAAACAAAGCCATTCTTCTAATTTTTTAAAAATAGTTTCTTTTCATAAAAATGTTTCTTATATTAACAGATATTTGGTTTATAGTAGTTATTTTTAAATGATTAATATGTAAATATTTAAAAATTTTCTGAGTCCCTGGTGGCCAAGTGGTAAGGAATCTACCTACCAATTCAGGAGGCCTGGGTTCGATCCCCGGGTTGGAAAGATCCCCCGGAGAAGAAAATGGCAACCCACTGCAGTACTCGTGCCTGGGAAATCCTGTGGACCCAGGAGCCTGGCAGGCTACAGTCCGTGGAGCTGCAAAGAGTCAGACATGACTGAGCGACTAAACAACAACAATTTCTAAGCCTTCGTTAACAAAAGTGCTTTGGGGTCTTCAATAATTTTGAATATAAAAGGGTCCCAGAGAAGTCTGAGAACTGCTGCAAAAGAGAGTGAATGTCTTTGTCTCACTCCTGAATCTCAGTTCTACATCTTGCTCTTCCCAGTAGGGAAATAATGGACCATGGGAACTAGTCCGTATCAGTGTATACATAGCTGCTATGTTCTTTTTAATGGCTGCATTGTATGCTAAATTTTTAAAAATACATTTATTTATTTATGACTTATTTGGGGCCGTGCTGGGTCTCCGCTGCTGCTTGGGCTTTTCTCTAGTTGCGGTGAGTGGGGACTGCTCCCTAGTTTCGGTGTCCGGGCTTCTCGTTGTGGTGGTCTCCCTTGTTCCCCAGCACACGCTCTAGCGCGCGTGGACTCCAGTAGCTGTGGTGCATGGGCTCAGCAGTTGCAGCTTCTGGGCTCTAGAGCACAGGCTCAATCGTTGTGGTGCAGGGTCCTAGTTGCTCCACGGAATTTGGGATCTTCCCTGACAAGGAATCGAAACTGTGTCTCCTGTGCTGGCAGGCAGATTCTTTGCCACTGAGCCACTAGGAAAACTCTTGTATGCCTATTACATGAATGTAATGTAATCCATTAAACTTCCTCTATTGCTGAACATTTGTGATTGTTTCTAATTTTTATTTTGTTTTTAAACTAAACAATGATACACTGAACATCCTTAGAAAAGTTTTAAACAACAAAGTCAGGGGCTTCCCTGGTGGTCCAGTGGTTAAGACTCCATGCTTCCAATGCAGGGGGCACGGGTTTGATTGCTGGTCAGGAAACTAAGATCCCATAGGTCACTCAGTCAACAAAACAAACAAAGGAAAACCAAGGAAGTGATATGATCAGACTCATCTGTTTAAAAAGATCATGTAAAATGCTGAAATCTGAAGACTGGTGGATTGTTAACAATTTCAATTTCCAGAGTGTAGCTACCGTACTATTAACAGATGTCATCACTGGTGAAGGCTGGAAGCAAATGAAGGAAATGTCTTTCTTATTTCTTATAACTGCATGTGAATCGACAATCATAACAAAATAAAAAGTTTAATTAAAAAAACGTCTGACACCATTAGAATGGACACTACCAAAACAAACAAACAAAACAGAAAATAACAAGTGTTGGTGAGGATGCAAAGAAACTGGAACTTTTGTGCCCCACTGGTAGGAATGCAAAATGGTACAGACACTGTGGGAAACAGTATAAAAGTTCCTCAAAAAATTAAAAATAGAATTACCATGTGATCCAGCAATTCCACTTCTGGGTATACACTAAAAAGAATTTAAAACAGGGTCTCAAAGGGATATTTGTACACCCATGTTCACAGCAGCATTATTTACAAAAGCTAAAACATGGAACAATTTCCCTGGTGGCTCAGTGGTAAAGTATCCGCCTACCAAAGCAAGAGATCTGGGTTCAGTTCCTGAGTTGGGACGATCCCCTGGAGAAGGAGATGGCAACCCACTTCAGTGTTCTTGCCTGGGAAATTCCATGGACAGAGGAGCCTGGTGGGCTCCAGTCTGTGGGGTTTCAGAGAGTTGGACCTGATTGAGCGAGTAAACAACAAAACATGGAAGCAATTCAAGTGTATATCAACAGATGAATGGATAAACAAAATGTGGTTATATACATCCAAAGGAATAGTACTCAGACCAAAAAAAAGAAGGAAATTCTGACACATGGTACAACTTGGATGAATTATTATGCTAAGTGAAATAAGCCAGTCACAAAAAGACAAATGGGATTCTGCCGATAGGGGGTTTCTAGAGTAGTCAAACTAATAGCAACAGGAAGAATTGTGGCTGCCAGGGACTTAGTGCTGCTGAGTCACTTCAGTCGTGTCCGACTCTGTGCAACCCCAGAGACGGCAGCCCACCAGGCTCCCCCGTCCCTGGGATTCTCCAGGCAAGAACACTGGAGTGGGTTGCCATGTCCTTCTCCAATGCCTGAAAGTGAAAAGTGAAAGTGAAGTCGCTCAGTCGTATCCGACTCTTAGCGACCTCATGGGCTGCAGCCTACAAGGCTTCTCCCTCCATGGGATTTTCCAGGCAAGAGTACTGGAGTGGGGTGCCATTGCCTTCTCCGAGGGACTTGGTAGGGGATGGGAAATGGGGTGTTGTTATTTAATAATTTGTATGGAGTTTTGGTTTTGCCAGATGACAAAAATTTGGAGACTGGTAGCACAACGATGTAGATATACTTAACACTATAACTGTATACTTAGAAATTATTAAAATGATCAGCTTTATGTTATGTGTTTTTTTTTAAACCTCAATTAGGAAATAAAAATGGAGAACTAGGGAAAAAAAATTACTCTGACTGAAGCAAAGTTTGGAATGACCAGACTAGAGGCAGGCAGGGTTCCTAGCAGAATGTTCCTATAGTCCAATGCTGGGGCTTGAACCAAGCAAGTGGCATGGAGCTAAAGGGGCTGTGACAGATTGGATTACTGGGCCAAGTCTTCGCTCCCCTGTAACAGAATTCTCCATCCACACCCTTGTCATAGTGGGCAGTGAATTCTTTCCCACTTTTGACTTTGTGTTTGGCTAGGTGACTTGCTTTGGCCAGTAGGAAGTTTGTGAATCTGACAAGAGAAGCTTTGAAATGTTTGCTCAATAGGACATGCCCTCTTGTGCTGCAGTTATCTGTCATGATAAGAACATTCCCTGAATAGCTGCTGCTCCTTCAGTCTGGGTCCTGGAATGAGTGTCCAGGAATAGACCATACGCCCCGGGTAGCAGAGATCCAAGGAGAATGAGCGATATGTAGAGTACACCTGAACTCAAGCTGGCTTGGAGCCTGAAGCTAGATGATTCAAGGCACAGCTGACTCACACACATATGAGCATGACAGTGTGTGATTGTTGTTTTAAGATTCTGAATGGTTTTGATTTGGTTTGGTTTTTGGTATAGAACAAGTAATCATTTTATAATGGCATTTTAGGTACACTTTCAACTTTATACGGTGTTTTATGTTAATTACATCTCAATAAAGCTGGGGGGGAAATGGCATTTAGCAGGCTTTTATAAATTTAAGTACCATTTTGCTGATAACAAAGCTTACTATCCAGCAATATCCAATCCCCAAACACAGAAGACATTCCAAAGGTAGTCAGGAGAGGGCCGAGATGGTTTAACAGACAGCTAGCAAAAGCACAGAGTAAAGAATCCCAGGAGACCATTTCACAGATGGGAGTACAGAAGCCTAAGACCTTAGCTATAGTTCATATCAGGGTATTGGTATAATTACTGTAGGAAAACATAATCAGTGTGTTGAGAATAATCTTTCTGGAGTGACCTAAGTCTGGGGATTGAAATGAATATAAACATTTTTTACTGGTTGGGATTATTTGGTTCAGTTCAGTTCAGTCACTAAGTCATGTCTGACTCTTTGAGACCCAATGGACTGCAGCATGCCAGGCTTCCCTATCCATCACCAACTCCTGGAGCTTACTCAAACTCATGTCCATCAAGTCAGTGATGCCATCCAACCATCTCGTCCTCTGTCGTCCCCTTTTCCTCCTGCCTTCAATCTTTCCCAGCACCAGGATCTTTTCCAATGAGTCAGTTCTTTGCATCAGATGGCCAAAGTATTGGAGTTTCAGCTTTAGCATCAGTTCTTCCAATGGATATTCAGGACTGATTTCCTTTAGGATGGACTCGTTGGATCTCCTTGCAGTCCAAGGGACTCTCAAGAGTCTTCTCCAACACCACAGTTCAAAAGCATCAGTTCTTTGGCACTCAGCTTTCTTTATAGCCCAACTCTCACATCCATACATGACTACTGGAAAAACCATAGCCTTGACTAGATGGACCTTTGTTGGCAAAGTAATGTCTCTGCCTTTTAATATGCTGTCTAGGCTGGTCATAGCTTTCCTTCCAAGGAGCAAGCATCTTTTAATTTCATGGCTGCGATGATTTTGGATGATTTTGGAGACCCCCTAAAAAGTCTGTCACTGTTTTCATTGTTTCCCGTCTATTTGACATGAAGTGATGGAACTGGATGCCATGATCTTAGCTGTCTGAATGTTGAGTTTTAAGCCAATTTTTTCACTCTCCTCTTTCATCAAGAGGCTCTTTAGTTCTTCTTCACTTTCTGCCATAAGGGTGGTGTTATCTGCATATCTGCTGCTGCTACGGCTGTCACTTCAGTCATGTCCGACTCTGTGAGACCCCATAGACGGCAGCCCAGCAGGCTCCCCCATCCCTGGGATTCTCCAGGCAATGCATATCTGAGGTTATTGATATTTCTCCTGGCAATCTTGATTATAGCATGTGCTTCATCCAGCCCAGCATTTCACATGATGTACTCTGCATATAAGTTAAATAAGCAAGGTGACAATATACAGCCTTGACGTACTTAATTATTTGGTTAAGATGCTATTTAGAATAAGCGCTATGCTTTGTAATGAGTCGCTGGTCCCTGAAGGATGGAAGGGGCTCAGAAGAGTTAAGTTGCCCCCAGCAAGGCAGTTGGTCTTCTGGAGAAATGGTGTTAAATGGGGGACTTGGTATACATCTCTGTTGCTGGCAGTTCAGGTATTTGTTAGCAGCAGTAGCTAAGACAGCCGTGGTTAGTGGGAACCTGCACTTTTTGTTGGGTTCATGCATGGCCTGCATCCCTCTGACTATGGCTACTTCCTTCATGCGACAATTGTGACAACACCGGGGTGGCCAGTGACTGAAGCTGGCTAATGTCAGATGGTCAAGACATCTCGGTGCCTTCTCCATGGTGAATTACGTCTGCTTCTGAGTTTTGGGGGGTCATTTGTTACACAGCCTCATTTTAGCTCTAACAGACTAATACAGAGGCATTAAAATTTTATTATGGAAAATTTCAGACATATACAAAGGTAGAAGAAATAATACGATGAAACTCTGGTTACCACTGTCTCATATGGTCAATCTTGTTTTCACCTATACCCTTGCCCACTTTTCCCTCAACTCTGGATTATCTTTTTTTTTTTTTAATTATTTTTGGCCGTGCTGGGTCTCCCTTGCTGTGCAGGCTTTCTCTAGTTGCAGCGAGTAGGGGCTACTCTCCAGTTGCGATTTGCGGGCTTCTCACTGTGGAGGCTTCTGTTGCAGAGCATGGGCTCTAGGGCGCGCAGGCTTCGGTAGTTGCAGCACGTGGGCTCAGTAGTTGTGGCGCACGGACTTAGTTGTCCCGTGCAGCATGTGGGATCTTCCTGGACCAGGGATTTAACCCATGTCTTCTGCATTGGCAGGCAGATTCTTTACCATTGAGCCATCAGGGAAACCACTGGATTATCTCGAAGCAACTTCGAAAGATCATGTATTTTCTCTGTAAATATTTCAGTATGCAGCTCCAAAAGATAAGGAATTAAACAAAATAATACAAAAAATCAATAGTAATTCATTAATAGAAACAGCAATCTATTCAGAGTTCATACTTCTTTGATTATCTTATAATTTTCTTCTCTTTCATTTTCTTTTTTAAATTGTTGTTTGAATTGGGCTCCAAATAATTTCCAAATAATAACAAATGTCAAGGCTACGGTTTTTCCAGTAGTCATGTATGGATGGGAGAGTTGGACTGTGAAGAAGGCTGAGCGCCGAAGAATTGATGCTTTTGAACTGTGGTGTTGGAGAAGACTCTTGAGAGTCCCTTGGACTGCAAGGAGATCCAACCAGTCCATTCTGAAGGAGATCAGCCCTGGGATTTCTTTGGAAGGAATGATGCTAAAGCTGAAACTCCAGTACTTTGGCCACCTCATGCGAAGAGTTGACTCATTGGAAAAGTCTTTGATGCTGGGAGGGATTGGGGGCAGGAGAAGGGGACGACAGAGGATGAGATGGCTGGATGGCATCACTGACTTGATGGACGTGAGTCTGAGTGAACTCCAGGAGTTGGAGATGGACAGGGAGGCCTGGCGTGCTGCTATTCATGGGGTCGCAAAGAGTCGGACACGACTGTGCAACTGAACTGAACTGAATAAAAATTTACTGTGCTTGGTTGATGAACCTTAAATCTCTAGGTTCCCCCACCATCTATCTTATAAAGCTGTTTTGTTAAATAAATTGGATCATTCATGATTGTAGTTTGCCACAGTCTGAACTTGGCTGATTTTATCCCTGTAGTGCCATTTAATATGTTCTTTTATCTTCTGTATTTTCTGTAAATTGAACAAATTCAAAAAAATTTTTTTGAAAGATTGCTTCTTAGGTGGTGATGTGTGCTTCCATCAGGAGCACCTAATCTCGGGTTGGCTCTCTTTTTTTTTGACATTTGCAACCATTGACGTTCACTGCCTGGATTCATGAGGGTCTGCAAAATGGTGATATTTTAACCACATCATTTATTCTTCCTTTATTAGCAGGCATACTTCTACAAAGTGAAGCTTCCCCTCCTTGATTATTTAGTTATCTGGAAGGAAAGATCATATAAAAAAGAGAGGATAAATATTTGATGCTTTCCTTTTATTTCCTGGTTGCTGAGCAGCCTCCTAAAGGGACTGTGGGGAAATTAACAAAATGGCGCCAGACAGGCTCTCTTGCTCTGTGCTCTCATGGCCTCTTGCCCCAGGTTCTGTAAGCAATAACTTTGGATGGTTATGCAACAGCTGAGATTACTTACGGCACTGC
Organism: Cephalophus harveyi; assembly: GCA_006410635.1. Classification (NCBI taxonomy): domain Eukaryota; kingdom Metazoa; phylum Chordata; class Mammalia; order Artiodactyla; family Bovidae; genus Cephalophus; species Cephalophus harveyi. The sequence goes on along the minus strand of SJYT01083443.1, from coordinate 516,301 downwards.
ACATGCACCTCATGAGGTACTCCTTTGGTCACGGTTTACTTTGTGTGGTTATCATGGTTATTTTATGTGAGGTTGTGTTATGGCTACATTCAGTTCAGCTCAGTTCAGTCACTCAGTCGTGTCCAACTCTTTGCGATCCCATCGAGTGCAGCATGGCAGGCTTCCCTGTCCATCACCAACTCCTGGAGTTTACCCAAACTCATGTCCATTGAGTCGGCGATGCCATCCAACCATCTCATCCTCTGTCATCCCCTTCTCCTGCCCTCAGTCTTTCCCAGCATCAGGGTCTTTTCCAGTGAGTCAGCTCTTTGCATCAGGTGGCCAAAATAGTGGAGTTTCAGCTTCAACATCAGTCCTCCCAATGAACACTCAGGACTGATCTCCTTTAGGATGGGGCAGTCCAAGGGACTCTCAGCAGTCTTCTCCAACACCACAGTTCAAAAGCATCAATTCTTTGGCACTCAGATTTCTTTATAGTCCAACTCTCACATCCATACATGACCACTGGAAAAACCATAGCCTTGACTAGATGGATCTTTGTTGGCAAAGTAATGTCTCTGCTTTTGAATATGCTAAGTTGGTCATAACTTTCCTTCCAAGGAATAAGCTTCTTTTAATTTCATGGCTGCAATCACCATCTGCAGTGACTTTGGAGCCCCCCAAAATAAAGTCAGCCACTGTTTCCACTGTTTCTCCATATATTTTCCATGAAGTGATGGGACCAGATGCCATGATCTTAGTTTTCTGAATGTTGAGTTTTAAGCCAACTTTTTCACTCTTTTCTTTCACTTTCATCAAGAGGCTCTTTAGTTCCTCTTCACTTTCTGCCATAATGATGGTGTCATCTGCATATCTGAGGTTATTGATATTTCTCCTGGCAATCTTGATTCCAGCTTGTGCTTCATCCAGCACAGCATTTCTCATGATGTACTCTGCATGTAAGTTAAATAAGCAGGGTGACAATATACAGCCTTGACGTACTCCTTTTCCTATTTGGAACCAGTCTTGTTCCATGTCCAGTTCTAACTGTTGCTTTCTGAACTGCATACAGATTTCTCAGGAGGCAGGTCAGGTGGTCTGGTATTCCCATCTCTTGAAGAATTTTCCACAGTTTATTGTGATCCACACAGTCAAAGGCCTTTGGCATAGTCAATAAAGCAGAAATAGATGTTTTTCTGGAACTCTCTTGCTTTTTNCTGTTGCTTTCTGAACTGCATACAGATTTCTCAGGAGGCAGGTCAGGTGGTCTGGTATTCCCATCTCTTGAAGAATTTTCCACAGTTTATTGTGATCCACACAGTCAAAGGCCTTTGGCATAGTCAATAAAGCAGAAATAGATGTTTTTCTGGAACTCTCTTGCTTTTTCGATGATCGAACGGATGTTGGCAATTTGATCTCTGGTTCCTCTGCTTTTTCTAAAACCAGCTTGAACATCTGGAAGTTCACGGTTCGCATATCGCTGAAGCCTGGCTTGGAGAATTTTGATGGTTGAGTAATAGTCTATTGTACATATATGTACCATATCTTCTTTATCCATTCCTCTGTTGATGGGCATTTAGGTGACTTCCACGTCTTGGCTACTGTATACAGTGCTGCAATGAAAATTGGGGTGCACATGACTTTTTGGATCATGTTTTTCTCCAGATCTATGCCCAAGAGTTGGAATGCAGGGTCATATGGTAGCTTTATTTTTAGTTTTTAAAGAAACCTTCATACAGTTCTCCATAATGGCTGTATCAATTTACATTCCCACCAACAGTATAGGAGGGTGCCCTTCTCTCCACACCGTAGAGCCACTCTTGATCAGTGGAAGACAGGAGCAAATAATAAATGCTTCTCTCTTTAGGCTCCATTTCACAAAGCTCCTTAGATGATCCTGGGAGAATCCAGGAAGTATCAGAGGTCCCCTTGATCCTGTATTGGCTTTTGTTTCTTTGTTTCACTCTCATCCCTCACTCCTCCTCCCTGGTGTCAGATTAACTATATGCAAGTTTTTGTCTGAAGCTCTGCTCTTAGGAGAACCCAAACAGAACAGGAAAGAGAAGAAAAGGTTTTTTAGGTTTTAGGTCTGGGCCTGGGAAGGAGGTTACCAAAGACCCCTCTGCTCCCCCCAATTTGGAACTTTTCAAAAGTCAGTGCTCTAGGAGAGAAACAGGGTGAGAAAAATGCCCACTCACTCACAGAAGTTTCCTATATTCACTTGGCTTTGGGTGGTGTAGGAACACAGGGAATAAAAAAAGCCCATCAGGATTCCTGATATAAACCAACTTCATGCAGAGGGAAGCCCTAACTCATATACTTTGTGTGACTGGAAAAAACCCAAGCCAAAAATTTATTTAAGTAGTTCTGAGGTGGAAGTACTCCTAGGCGATGGGCAGAAGCAAACCAAACCCTCTCCGGAAGAACATATTTTAAATATAGATCTCAAAGAATTCCAAAGAACATTAAGCTTATAATCAAAAGTAAAATAAACAACAACAACAAAAAACTCATAGGGAAACAAACCACAAGGATCATCAATCAGCACAAACAGTATATTGAACATATAGAAGGTGAGACCCACGAATACTGCATCAAATGGAATGAAGAGTTTCAGAACCAGTTCAGTTCAGTCACTCAGTCATGTCTAACTCTCTGCAATCCCATGAACTACAGCACACCAGGCCTCCCTGTCCATCACCAACTCTCAGAGTCCACCCAAACCCATGTCCATTGAGTTGGTGATGCCATCCAACCATCTCATCCCCTGTCGTCCCCTTCTCCCCCTGCTCTCAATCTTTCCCAGCATCAGGGTCTTTTCCAATGTGTCAGCACTTCATATCAGATGGCCAAAGTATTGGAGTTTCAGCTTCAACATCAGTCCTTCCAATGAACACCCAGGACTGATTTCCTTTAGGATGGACTGGTTGGATCTCCTTGCAGTCCAAGGGACTCTCAAGAGTCTTCTCCAACACCACAGTTCAGAAGCATCAATTCTTCGGCGCTCAGCTTTCTTTATAGTCCAACTCTCACATCCATACATGACTACTGGAAAAACCATAGCCTTGACTAGATGGACCTTTGACACCTTTGTCACCTTTGACAAAGGGATGTCTCTGCTTTTGAATATGCTGTCTAGGTTGGTCATAACTTTTCTTCCAAGGAGTAAGCGTCTTTTAATTTCATGGCTGCAATNCTTTGACAAAGTGATGTCTCTGCTTTTGAATATGCTGTCTAGTTTGGTCATAACTTTGCTTCCAAGGAGTAAGCGTCTTTTAATTTCATGGCTGCAATCACCATCTGCAGTGGCTTTGTAGCCCAGAAAAATAAAGTCAGCCACTGTTTCCACTGTTTCCCTATCTGTTTCCCATGAAGTGATGGGACTGGATGCCATGATCTTAGTTTTCTGAATGTTGAGCTTTAAGCCAACTTTTTCACTCTCCTGTTTCACTTTCATCAAGAGGCTCTTTAGTTCTTCTTCACTTTCTGCCATAAGGGTGGTGTCATCTGCATATCTGAGGTTATTGATATTTCTCCCAGCAATCTTGATTCCAGTTTGTGTTTCTTCCAGCCCAGTGTTTCTTATGATGTACTCTACATATAAGTTAAATAAGCAGATTCAGAATAGGAAATAAATATTTTAATATATCTGAAGAAGTTTAAAAAGATATTGAAAATATGATGACAGAATAATAAATTAACAAAATTAGCCACATTTGAATACAAATCAGATAAAAGTTCTAGAAATGAAAATTGTGATAATAAAAATTTAAGAAATAATTGAAATTATAAACATCAAAGGACAAGGTGAAATGCAGAATAAGACAAAGTTGAAGAAAGAATTAGTAAATTGAAATACAAAGCCTAAGAAATTACCAAGAATTCAGCAACGAATGATAAAAATGTGATATAAGAAAGAAAAATTAAGAGGCATGGAAGAAATTTAACATTTATTCATGATAAAACATGTCAGCAAACTAAGAATTAAAGGGAACTTCCACAACTCAGTGAAAAACATCCACCAAAAACCTACACCTATTGTCTAATTTATGGTGAAAGACTGAATGCTTTCTATTCAAGATCAAGGAAAAGCAAAGATGTATGCTCTTGGGCTTCCTTGGTGGTTCAGAGGCTAAGACTCCACGCTCCCAGTGCAGGGGGCCTGGGTTTGATCCCTGGTCAGGAAACTAGATCCCACAAACTGCAACTAAGAGTTTGTACATCACAGCTAAAGGTCCCATGTGCTGCAACTAAGACCCACTGCAGCAAATAAATAAATATTTTAAAAAAGGATGTACACTCTCTTCACTTCTATTGAACATTTAACCAGATGTCCTTACCAGAGCAATGCCAAGGAAAAGAGATAAAAGTCATACAGGTTGTAAAGGAAGAAATAAAACTTTTCTAAACACCAAAAAATCATAATTGACTGTATATAAAAATACAAATATCTACAAAAAACTATTATAACAAACGAATTTAGCAACTGTACAGGATACAAGGTCATCATAGAAAGAATTATTGTATTTCTCCCTATTTATTTATTTTTTTGGCTGTTCTGTGTAGCATGTGGGATCTTCGTTCCCCAACCAGGAATTGAACCTGGACTCCCTGCAGTGGAAGTATAGAGTCTTAACCACTGGACTGCCAGGGAAGTCCCACCAATTGTATTTCTATAAATATTAAACATTTAAAAAATTTACATAGTATCATTTACAATAGCATAAAAAACATGAAATACTTGGTATAATTCTTGGTATAAATACTTGGCATACATCATGCAGGAAACGCAGGTTTGATTCCTGGGTCAGGAAGATTCTCTGGAGAAGGAAATGGCAACCCACTCCAGCATTCTTGACTGGAAAATCCCATGGACAGAAGAGCCTGGTAGGCTATGTCCATGGGGTTGCAAAGCGTTGGATATGACTTAGCAACTAAACAACAACAACACATTTACAATAGCATAAAAACTTGAAATACTTGGTATAAATCTAGCAAAATATATGCAAGCTTGGTATGCTGAAATCAACATGATGAGAAAAACTAAAGAAGACCTAAATAAATGCTGATGGATTAGAAACATCAATAGACCAATCCTTGCTAACTTAATCTATAGTAAAAATTCCAGCATGTTCTTTCATAGAAATCAACAAGATGATTCTAAAGTAAGTATAAAAATACAAAGGACCTTGAATATCCAAAACAGCTTTGAAAAAAAAGAACTTTGCCACCTTTATTTCAAGATTTACTATAAAGCTACAATATTCAAGAAAGTATAGAAAAGAAGAAAGTGAAGTCGCTCAGTCGTGTTCGACTCTTTGCGACCCCATGGACTGTAGCCTATCAGGCTCCTCTGTCCATGGGATTTTCCAGGCAAGAGTGCTGGAGTGGATTGCCATTGCCTTCTTCAGGGGATCTTCCCGACCCAGGAATTGAACCCAGGTCTCCCCCATTGCAGGCAGATGCTCTACCATCTGAGCCACCATATACAGATGTCAGTGGAATTGTTAAAGTAATTAAACAAAGAGGCCATCAGATTGAGGTGGCTCTAGTGCCTTGTAAGCACACCAAAACCTAATTCAGAGTAAATTCCTGTAAGTGCCTCAAGGTTAAGAAATTGAAACTAAAGATCAACCAATCACAAACAGCCGAATAAGGCAACTGCTTAAGTTATAGCATATCAAATAATTTCCTTGCTTTAGTTCCCTGTATGCACGACTGAGGGACTTCACTTTCCCTTTTCACTTTCATACATTGGAGAAGGAAATGGCAACCCACTCCAGTGTTCTTGCCTGGAGAATCCCAGGGACAGGGGAGCCTGGTGGGCTGCTGTCTATGGGGTTGCACAGAGTCGGATACGACTGAAGCGACTTAGCAGCAGCAGCAGCATGCTCTATAAAAGCTTTTGTGCATAGCTCCTGCTTGTAGAGAGCTCCTAGCCACTTGGGTTGGTGCTGCCCAATTTGAATGAATGTTTGCTCAAATAAACTCTTTCAAATTTTACTGTACTTTAGTTTATCTTTTAACAGGTTAGAACTGAGAATAAAAAGGTAAGCTCACACATATATGGTCAACTGATTTTTGATAAAGGTGTCAAGTCAACTCAATGGACAAATAATATTCTTTTCAACAAATTATACTGGAACAATTGGACATTCATTAAAAAAAAAAGAACCTCAACTCATATATCACGCCATATTTAAAAATTAACTCCGAATGGACCACAGATAGAAATGTAAACCTAAATTATAAATCTTCTAAAGAACAGTAGAAAAATCTTTGTGAACATAGGTCAGGCAAAGTTTTCTTAGATATTATACCAAAAGCACAATCGATAAGAAAAAAATCAATAAACTGTATTTCATAAATGTTTTTAAGGTTTTGCTTTTCAAATACTATTAAAGATGAAAAGGCAGGCCTCAGCCTGAGAGAAAATATTTACAATAGACATATTTGTTATAGGACTAGTATCCAGAGTGTATGAAGAATTCCCAAAAGTCACTAACAGGAAGGGGAATTTTTGTCTGAGGTGGCATGAAGAGGTTGCCAAATATTTTCCCTAAAAAACAAATATAAAACTGGAGACATAAAAAACAAAAACAAAACAAAATAACCTTTGCAGTGGTTCGGTGATTAGCCAAAGGCAAACAACAAATAGAGAATCATATATTCATGAAAAAAATGCTACAACTTTGAGCAATAGCAGTAGAATTTTGCAATCTTTTCACCTGGGGCTGTACCCATCGCCCCCTAACTTGGTCATTGACAGTGATAGTGTTACCAGGGTGTGGATAGCATGAACATCAGAAGTATATCCACAAAAGGGGATATACTTGAACTGAAGTAGGCAAAAACTTAAACCAGCATCACTGCTAATAAAAGTTAGGTAACAAATTGGAAAATCTGCAGTTTGGCTAGCCTGGTTGGGAGAGCAGCACACCAGCAAGAAACTTAAAGGGGAGATCCTGGAAATCAGACAGCTGTAGAAGGGCTAGATCAGTTCTCGATACAAGCCTGGCTGACAGGGAAAGTAAGCGCATTCACAGAGGAGATCTGCAAGAGCCCTAGCAGAAAGTGAAGATCAAGGCAGCCTTGAGAACTAGATGAACTTTGAATAAACTCCCCAATCCACACACAGATCAACTGACAGAATGGAAATCTTATGGATTCAAGGTGTTTGCACACATCCTCATAAAAATGGAATCAAACAGTATTTGTCGTTTTGCAACTGATTCATCTCACTTCATTTCTTTTAGAAAGCAGAAAATTAAATAGAGCAATAATTTCAACATTGTATCGTCAAGTTCATAACATATGTAAATTACATATAAAACTAGCAACATGCAAGAGGAAAGAAGCAATGGAGCTGTATTGGAAGTCACTATATTTAAGCAGAATTAAGTCAATACAAAAGTAGACAGTCATAAGTTAGGATCTTAATCCTTAAGAAACTACTAAGAAAATAACACTAAAAATGTAGTTAAAACAATCAACAGAGGAATGATGACAGTACACTAAAAATATTTGCTTAACATAAATGAAGGCAACAAAGGGGAACAGAGGAACAAAAAGGACATAAGAAAATAAATAGCAAAATGGACTGACATAACATCATATCAATACCTACATTAAATATGAATGGTCTAAACATTCCAGTAAAAAGATGTAGACTGTCAGAATATCGAATAAAGCAAGATCCGATTGTACACTGTCTATAAGAGGCACATTTTTAAATTTTAAATTTATTTATTTTGGCTGTGCTGGGTCTTTGTTGCTGCACACCAGCTTTCTTTAGGTGCCGTGAATGGGGGCTACTCTCTAGTCGTGGTGCACAGGCGTTCTTATTGCAGTGGATTCTCTTGCTGCAAAGTATGGGCTCTAGAGCGTGGGCCCAGTAGTTGTGGCACATGCTTTTAGTTACCCTTTGGCATGTGGAATCTTCCTGGGCCAGGGATCAATACCATGTCCCCTGCATTGGCAGATGTATTCTTAACCACTGGAGCACCAGGGAAGTCCAGGAGTCACATTACATTCAAAAAATATAAATAAATTGAATGGAAAAACATATCATGTAAAAAGTATTGTTAATGACATTAATATCAGGCAAAATTAGACTTTAAAACAAGAAACACTACTGCAAACAAAGAGATACTCCACAATGATAAAAAAATCAATCCATCAAGAAAATAAAACAATTATAAACAAATAAGCAGTTAATAACAGAGCCCCAATACTTGTGAACCAAAAACTGACAGAAATGAAAGGAGATATAGACAGTTCAACAACTATAGTAGGGGATTTCAATTTACCTCTCTTGGTAACTGATGAACAAATAATCAGAAAGTCAGTAAGGAGATAGAAGACGTGAACAACGGTCTCAGGCAATTTGACCTAACTTTGATAGAAAATCCAAACCAATAGCAATAGCTGCTGCTGCTAAGTTGCGTCAGTTGTGTTCGACTCTGTGCGACCCCATAGATGGCAGCCCACCAGGCTCCGCCATCCCTGGGATTCTCCAGGCAAGAACACTGGAGTGGGTTGCCATTTCCTTCTCCAATGCATGAAAGTGAAAAGTGAAAGTGAAGTCATTACACATTATTTCCAAGCAAACATGTAACATTCTCTAGTCTCTAAGACTCTATAAATTTTAGTCCAGAAAAGAAGACTTAAGAAACAACACAATTTTTACCAGAGATGTATTACAGCCACAGGCATTAATTTCTGCAAAAATCCCCCAGTCAATAATATGTTAAAAAGACTGAGGTCACACAAGGTATGTTCTTCATACACAAGAGAATTAAATTAGAAATCAAAAAGAGCAGAAAATTGAGAAGCCTCCTCCAAGTATTTGGAAATTAAAGAAGATACTTCTGTTTTTAGAAGCATTTTATTATGATTTATTTATTTTGGGTCATGTTAGGTCTTTGCTGTGCACTGGCTTTCTCTAGTTGCAGCAAGCGGGGGCTACTCTTCATCGTGGTGCACAGTCTTCTCACTGCAGAGATGTCCTGTGTTTCAGAGCACAGGCTCTAGGTACACGGGCCTTGGAAGTTGTAGCACTCAGGCTCAATAGTTTCGGCTTGCAGGCTCAGTAGTTGTGGCACAAGGGTTTAGTTGCTCTGAGGCATATGGAAATTTCCCAGACCAGGGATTAAAATGTGTCCCCTGCATTGGCAGGTGGATTCCTATCCACTGTACCAGCAGGGAAATCCTAAACAAGACACTTCTTAAAAAAAAAAAAAAGTGGAATAAATTGAATTGAATGAAAATTCAAATACAGTATATCTATATTTATTGCATGTCATTGAATCAATGCTTAAAGAATAACTTATAGCTTTAAATGCTTAGGTTAGAATAGGAGAAAAATAAAATATTAATAATCTTAAGTTTTTGCTTCAAGAACAAAAACTGTATGATCATTTCAACAATGTGGATAAGCCATTTGATAAAATTCAACACCCTTTCATGATGAAAACACTCAGAAAACTATGAATAGAAGGGAACTTCCTCAATCTGATAAATGGCATCTATGAAAAACCCATATTTAGTGGTAAAAGACTGAAAGCTCTCCCCCTAAGATCAGGAACAAGACAAAGATGTTCAATTTCACCATTTCTATTCAAACATTGTACTAGAGATAATAGCCAGGATAATTACAAAAGTAAAGTGTAGAGGGAGAGGAAGGGTATTCTTTTGGAAAGCAAGAAAGTCAAACTATCTCTATTTTCAGATAACATGATCTTGTATACAGAAAATCCTATGGAAGCCATAGAAAAACCTATTTAAAATAATAAATAAATTCAGAAAAATTTCTTTGAACAAAATTCAAGCAAATTCAATAGCCATGACCAATCCAAAAGTGAAACTAAGAAAGCAATTCCATTTACAATAGCATAAAAAAGAGTAAATTACTTGCAAATAAATTTAAAGAAAAGTACAAGATTCACACACTGAAATCTATAAAACATCACTGAAAGAAATTAAAGAAGACCTTTATATGTTTATGGAAAGATATTTCATGTTCATGGATTGGATGAAGACAATATTCTTAAGATGGCAATACTCCCCAAATTGGTCTACAGATTTAGTGGAATTCAAATCAAAATCCCAGCTGTGTTTTTTGCAGAAACTGAAAAGCTGATTCTAAAACTTATATGGAAATGCAAGTGACTCAGAATAGTCAAAACAATCTTGAAAAAGAACGAAGTTGGAGGAATCACACTTTCTGATGTTAAAACACTTACAACAAAGCTACAGTAATCACGACTGTTTAGTATGACATAAGAATAGACATATAGATCAATGGAATAGGATTTAGAGTCCAGAAATAAACCCTGACATTTATGGTCAACTGATTTTCAGCAAGGGTGCCTAGGCATTCAGTGTGGAAAAAATAGTCTTAAAAAAAATTATACTAGAATACTGGATAACTACATGTAAAAGAAAAAAGTTAACCCCTTCCTTATACCTTACAAAAAAGTTAACTCCAAATGGATTATATTCCTAAGCATAAGAGCTAAAAATCTAAAACTTTTAGAAGAAAACATGGGTATAAACTATCATGACCTTGGATTAGGCAAAGCCTTCTAAGATGCAACAGCAAAAGGATAAGCAACAAAAGAAGAAATGAGTAAACTGTACTTCATCAAATTTTAAAACTTTGGGGTTCAAAGGATACTGTCAAGTAAGTGAAATGATAACTGTGAGAGAGAAATCTTTTATAAGTCATGTATCTGCTAAGGTATGTGTATCCAGAATACATAAAGAGCTCTTACAACTCAACAACAGGAAGACAAACAATCCAATTAAAAATTTGGCAAAATGTTGAAGAGATATTTCATCAAAGAAATAAAACATGTACTTAATACACAATCAAGCATTTCTACTTCTAGTTATCTACCCAAGTGAAATGAAAACATATGTTTACCACACAAAGACTTGTTTATGGGGAGTTTCCTGGTGATCCAGTGGTTAAGATTCCATGCTTCCAATGCAGGGGATGTGGGTTTGAGCCTGAGTCAAGAAACTAAAGTTCTGCATGCTGCACGGTGTGGCAAAAAACAGTAACAACAAAAATTTATTTATGAACATTCATGGTAACATTATTCATAATAATCTAAAACTGGCAACATTCCAAATGCTCATCAACTGGTAGATGAATAAACAAAATGTGATACAGCCTTATAATGCATTCAGTTCAATTCAGTTCAGTCGTGTCTGACTCTTTGCAACCCCATGAACCACAGCATGCCAGGCTTCCCTATCTATCACCAACTGCTGGAGTCTACCCAAACCCATGTCCACTGAGTTGGTGATGCCATCCAGCCATCTCATCTTCTGTCGTCCCCTTTTCCTCCTGCCCTCAATCTTTCCTAGCATCAGGGTCTTCTCAAATGAGTCAGCTCTTTGCATCAGCAGGCCAAAGGATTGGAGTTTCAACTTCAACATCAGTCCTTCCAATGAACACCCAGGACTGATCTCCTTTAGGATGGACTGGTTGGATCTCCTTGCTGTCCAAGGGACTCTCAAGAGTCTTCTCCAACACCACAGTTCAAAAGCATCAATTCTTCAGTGCTTAGCTTTCTTTATAGTCCAATTCTTACATCCATACATGACTACTGGAAAAATCATAGCCTTGACTAGACAGAACTTTGTTGACAAGGTAATGTCTCTGCTTTTTAATATGCTGTCTTAGGTTGGTCATAACTTTCCTTCCAAGGAGTAAGTGTCTTTTAATTTCATGGCTGCAATCACCATCTGCAGTGATTTTGGAGCCCAAAAAAATAAAGTCAGCCACTGTTTTCACATCTACTTGCCATGAAGTGATGGGACCAGATGCCATGATCTTAGTTTTCTGAATGTTGAGCTTTAAGCCAACTTTTTCACTCTCTTCTTTCACTTTCATCAAGAGGCTCTTTAGCTCCTCTTCACTTTCTGCCATAAGGGTGGTGTCATCTGCTTATCTGAGGTTATTGATATTTCTCCTGGCAATCTTGATTCCAGCTTGTGCTTCTTCCAGCACAGCATTTCTCATGATGTACTCTGCATAGAAGTTAAATAAGCAGGGTGACAATATACAGTCTTGATGTACTCCTTTTCCTATTTGGAACCAGTCTGTTGTTCCATGTCCAGTTCTAACTGTTGCTTCCTGACCTGCATATAGGTTTCTCAAGAGTCAGGTCAGGTGGTCTGGTATTCCCATCTCTTTCAGAATTTTCCACAGTTTATTGTGATCCACACAGTCAAAGGCTTTGGCATAGTCAATAAAGCAGAAATAGATGTTTTTCTGGAACTCGCTTGGCTTTTCCATGATCCAGCGGATGTTGGCAATTTGATCTCTGGCTCCTCTGCCTTTTCTAAAACCAGCTTGAACATCTGGAAGTTCACGGTTCACATATTGCTGAAGCCTGGTTGGAGAATTTTGAGCATTACTTTACTAGTGTGTGAGATGCATGCAATTGCGCAGTAGTTTGAGCATTCTTTGGCATTGCCTTTCTTTGGAATTGGAATGAAAACTGACCTTTTCCAGTCCTGTGGCCACTGCTGAGTTTTCCAAATTTGCTGGCAGATTGAGTGCAGCACTTTCACAGCATCATCTTTCAGGATTTGAAATAGCTCAACTGGAATTCCATCACCTCCACTAGCTTTGTTCGTAGTGATGCTTTCTAAGGCCCACTTGACTTCACATTCCAGGATGTCTGGCTCTGGGTGAGTGTGAGTGATCACACCATCGTGATTATCTGGGTCGTGAAGATCTTTTTTGTACAGTTCTTCCGTGTATTCTTGCCACCTCTTCTTAATATCTTCTGCTCTGTTAGGTCCATACCATTTCTGTCCTTTATTGAGCCCATCTGTGCATGAAATATTCCCTTGGTATCTCTCATTTTCTTGAAGAGATCTCTAGTCTTTCCCATTCTATTGTTTCCTTCTATTTCTTTGCATTGATCACTGAGGAAGGCTTTCTTATCTCTCCTTGATATTCTTTAGAACTCTGCATTCAAATGGATTACTATATATAATGCATTAATGCATTACTATATATCAATAGAAAATAAACTATTGGTAAATGCTATAACACTAAAGAATCTCAAAAACATGCTAAACAGAGAAAAACAGAAACAAAATATTATTTACATATTGAATCATTTCATTTGTGCAAAATTCAAATAATGTAACTTTATGAAGATATAAAACAGATATCAATTGCCTTGGTCTTGGGGTGGGAGCAGAGACTGAGGACAAATGGGCACAAGGGAATTTTTGAAGTGATGAAAAATTTCTAAAACTATATGGTGGTGATAATAGTACAAGTTTCTTTTCTTTTTTTTTGGTTGTACAAGTTAAAATGAGTGAGTTTGATGGCATGTAAATGAAAAATTCTTAGTTAAAAGCCAAAAATCACACAACTTTAAAAATGTGGAAAATATTTTAATAGAAACCTCATCAAAGAAGATATGTAGATGACAATAAGCACAGTTTAAATGCTCAGTATCATCATTAAGAGTATGAAAATTAAAACTACAGTGTGATGCCATTACATACTTGTTGGAATAGCTGAAAGAAAAATGGAGAGAATGAAGAGTATTTGGAATTTTTGTGTTACTGGGTGAAACTGTAAAACAGTGCAATCGTTTTGTTGGGTGCACTTGGTGCAGCCACTTGGAATATAATTTGGCAGCTTCTCGTAAGGTAAAACATGCTCTTACCATATGCCCCAGAAATCTGACTCCTAGGAATTTACTCATGAGAAGTGAAAATATACATCTACCCCTTAAAGTCTGTATACTAATATTTATACCAGAGTTGAAGAGAAAGTTGAGAGTTTGGGAAGTTGAAGGTGGCTGGAATATGCAGAGTACTGGAATAAGAAACCTTTACAGAGAAAGAGAGCTCCCATAACCTGTAGTCTTCAACTGGGTACTAAATAGCACACTGCATGAGGATGCTACCAAAGCAAAGGACAAGAGGAACAAGAACCAGAACCAACAAAACTGAGAATAGTTCATGTTCTCAACAGCTAGGTGCAAGGATCTCTTGACAAAGTAGACATCAGAGAGATGTCTCAGAAGAGTGTTTCCAAATGAGTCCTAGAATAAAGACTACTCTGGCTCCATGAGAAAAAAAAGAAATCACAAGCAAGTCTCAAAGGAGTCACGTTGTTACCAAATAACTAACTGCATGTAAGGTCAAAATCAAAGAAATACAAACAACTCCAAAACACAATTTTAAATGACAACATCTGGCATCCAATAAAAAAGCACCAGGTATAGAGGAAGATTCTAGGATGACATCAAAATAGGAAGCACCAGGAATCTGTCTCCCCACCTAGAGCTGCACCAGCAAATTCTGTCTGATGTATCTATGCTGGAAATATGGAATCTGTTGAAGGATTTCAGCTTCCAGTGGGAGGACTTGGATGGTGAACTGTGGCTAATTTCAGCCAATTTTAGCTCTTAACACAGCAGCAGCTACCCATCTTCCACCCCACAGCCACATGGCGGGCAGCTGTGCACATATTCCTGCAATAGCTTGCATGCAGTGTGTAGAAGCAGATATCAGCGATTCTGTCCTCCAGATATCAGGGATCTCTTTTGTGATGGCTGATTGCTGTTTCTGATTAGAGGTAGAGACAAAGAGGTTGGCAGCCGTTGTTGTTGCATCTTTCCTATTGTTGCAAGCTCCTCCCTCTCTAGCTGAAGTGACATACATAGGATTTAAAGGTATGGCATCTTTTTATCTACCCTTCATTTTTATCTTTTTCCCCTCTCAGGAACCAGACATTAAAGACTAGGATATTTAAAAACATATGCATATACAAGGAAAATTAGAAAATGACCATACATGCCCAGGGAGTCTCAGAAAAGATGTGAGAAGACATTGGGTTTATACCTCAGGCTGATCCTCAGCACAAAGATAGCCTACAACAATTTAAAAAAATAAGTAAAACAAAAAACCCCAGTAAACTCTTGGAAAAGGGGATAATCTGATTTCCAGAATTATTATATTAATTGATTTGAATATCCGGTGTTCATAAAAAATGACAAGGCACACAAAGAAACAGTAAGTATGTTTCTCAAAGGAAAAAATAAATCAACGGAAACTATCTCTGAAAAGGATATAACAGCAGATATACTACACAAAGACTTCAAAACAATTGTCTTAAAGATGCTCAAAGAACTCAAGGGAAATGGGATAAAGTCAAGAAAATGATGTGTGAACAAAACGGAAATATCAATAAAGAGACAGAAAACAAAAAGGAACCAAAAAGAAATTCTGGAGCTATAAAATACAATAACTGAAATGAAAAACTCACTACAGGGATTCAAAGGCAGATTTGAGCAGGAAGAAGAAAGAGTTAGCCAACTTGAAGATAGGACAATGAAAATTATTGAGTCTGAGGAGAAAAAAGAAAAGAGATTGAAGAAAAGTAAACGGACCCTAAGAGACCTGTGGGACACCATCAAGAGGAGCAAAACAAGCACTGTGGCAGTCCCAGGAGGAGGTGAGAGAGAGAAAGGGGCAGAAAGAATCTGAAGACATAATAACTGGAAACTTCACAAATTTGATGAAAGACATAAATACAAACATCCAGGAAGCTCAACAAACTCCAATAAGATGAACTCAAAGAGAATCACATCAAGAGTCATATTAAACTGTAAAAAGGTAGGCAAAGAGAATCTTAAGAGCAGCAAGAGAGAAGCAAATCATCACACACAAAGGAAACTTAATAAGATAATTGTCAGATTTCTGACAATTTTTGAGCCATAAGACAGTAGGCCCATACATTTGAAGTACTAAAAGAAAAAAATGTCAACCAAAAGTCCTATATCCACCAAAACTGTTCTCTAAGAGTAAGGGAGAAATCTAGAAATTCCCAGATAGTTGAAAATTGAGGGACTTTGTGACCAATAGACCTGCCCTGCAAGGAAGGGATAGTTGGGGAGTTTGGGATGGGCATGTACACACGGCTATGTTTAAAATGGATAGCCAACAAGGACCTACTGTACAGCACATGGAACTCTGCTCAATGTTATATGGTAGCCTGGATGGGAGGGGAGCTGGGGAGAGAATGGATAAATGTGTTTGCATGGCTGGGTCCTTTTGCTGCTCATCTAAATGTGTCACATTGTTTATTAATCTTCTATACTCCAATACAAAATAAAAAGTTTAAAAATTGATAAATAAAATAAAATAAAAAAAACAACAAAGAAATGCTCAAGACAGTCCTGCAAGTTTAAAAGAGGATACTAGGCAGTAACTTAAAGTCAAAGAGAGAAATAAAGGTATCAACAAATATAAATACATGGGCAATTATAAATGCTAGTAACTGGTTTATAACTGCTTTTTGCTTTCTATATGATTTCAGGGACTAAAACATTTAAAGAAAAAATCAGTTGTTACTGCAAATGCTAATATTAATGTAAATACTTTGTAATTCAAATCAGAGTATCTTAACTTTAAAATGTTAAATGTAACCCCCATTGTAACCACAAAAAAATAGCTATAGAATATATATGAAAGGAAATGAGAAAGGAATTCAGATATTTTACTACCAAAAAAAGAACTAAACACAAAAGACAAGAATGTAGAAAATAAGAAGCAAAAAGGCTATAAGGCATATAGAAAATAAATAGCACAATGACAAATAATTCACTCTTAAATGTAGTTACATTAATATAAACACTCCAATCAAAGACAGAGGTTGGAAGAATGAATAAAAATATATGATCCAACCATATGCTGTCTACAAGAGATTCACTTGAGATCCAAAGACACAAACAGGTTAAAACTGAAAGGATGCAAAAAGATTTTTCATGCAAATTGTAACCAAAAGAGAGCAAGAGTGGCAATACTAATATCACACAAAATAGACTTTAAATGAAAAAATTATAAGAGACAATGAAGGATGCCATGCATTAACAAAAGATTCAATACAACAAGAAAATGTAACCATTATAAACATTTGTACATCCAATAACAAACCATCAAAATATATGAAACAAAAATGACAGAATTGAAGGCAGAAATAGGTATTATTACAATAATAGTTGGAGGCTTTAAATATCTCATTCACCATAATGGACAGAATAACCAGACAGAATATAAGTAAAGAAATAAAGGGTTAAACAACACAATAAACTAACTAAATCTAACATACATATACAAAACACTCTACCTAACAGCAGAATACACATTCTCCTCAAAAGCACGTGGGACATTTTTCAGTGTAGACTATACATTAGGCCACAAATTAAGTCTCAATAGATTTTAAAAAATAGATATCATACAAAGTATCTTCTCTGCTCAAAAGGAGATGAAGTTAGAATTCAAAAACAGGAAATTTCACACATTGTGGAGATTAAACAACATATTTTTAAACAACCAATGGATCAAAGAAGAAATCACAAAGGAAATTAGAAAATACTTGGAGGGACTTCCCTGGTGGTCCAGTTAAGTGTTCACCTGCTAATGCAGGGGACATGGGTTCAGTCCTTGGTCTGAGAATTAGGATCCCACATGTCACGGGGCAACTGAGTCTGTGCTCTAGAGCCCATGAGTTGAAACTACTGAAAGCTGTGTGTCCTAGAGCCTGTGCTCTGCAACAGGAGAAGCCACCGTTGTGAGAAACTTACCCTCTGCAACTAGAGAGTAGCCCTTGCTTGCTGCAACTAGAGAAAATCCCCTTGCAGCAACAAAGATCCTGTGCACTGCAATGAAGACCCAGTACAACCATAAATAAATAAATATAAATAAAAAGAGAAAATACTTAGAGATAAATGAAAATACAGCATAGAAAAACATAGGATGCAGCAAAAGTAGAGCTAAGGGGGAATTTATAACTATAAATGGTTACATTAAAAAAACGAAACAGAAAAGAGCTCAAAACAACCTAACTTTATAACTTAAGGAACTAAAAAAGAAGAACAAACTAAATGCAAAGCCAGCAGAAGGAAGGAAATAATAAAGATTAGAGCAGCAATAAGCAAAATACAGAATAGAAAAATAACAGAAAAGCAATGAAACCAAAAGTTGGCTCTTTGAAAAAAATCAACAAAATTGTCAAACTTTTAGCTAGATGGACTAAGGAAAAAACAGAGGAGATTCAAATGACTAAAATCAGTACAGTAAAGAGATTACTACCAATTCTATAGGAGGGAAAAGGATTATACAATAGTACTTACAATTGTATATCAATAAATTGGATAACCTAGATAAAAATTTTCTAGAAACACAAAGCCTACCAAGATTAAAGCATGAAGAAATAGAAAATCTGAATATACTCATAACTAGTAAGGGGATTGAATTAGAAATCCAAAATCTGCCAACTAAGAAAAGCCCCGAACCTGATAGATTCACTGGTAAATTCCATCAAAGATTTTAGAATACGAGCTGCTGAAGTGAGCACTCCATCAAAGATTTAAAGAACTAATATTAATCCTTCAAATCCTTCTAAAGAAGTGAACAGGAAGGATGCTTTGTAACTCATTCTATGAGATCAGGATAACCCTGATACCAAAGACAAAGATACAGTAAGAAAAGAAAACTACAGATCAACATCCCTATAAACATTCTGCAAAAAGTCCTCAGGAAAATTTAATCCTTCAAATCCTTCTAAAGAAGTGAACAGGAAGGATGCTTTGTAACTCATTCTATGAGATCAGGATAACCCTGATACCAAAGACAAAGATACAGTAAGAAAAGAAAACTACAGATCAACATCCCTATAAACATTCTGCAAAAAGTCCTCAGGAAAATACTAGTGAACAGAATTCAGCAGCATATTAAAAAGATTATATATCATGAACAAGTGAAATTTATTTCTGGAATGCAAGGATGGTCCAACATAGCAAAGCCAATGAATGTAATATCCCACATTAACAGAATGAAGGGAAAAACAGAAACACATGATCATCTCAACTGATGCAGGAAAGAATTTGAAAAAATCCAACTCTTTTATAATGAAACAAACTAAGAAACTACCTCAACATAATAAAAGTCATATAAAAATACACAGTAAACATCATACTCAATTGTGAAAGACTGAAAGCTTTTCCTCTAAGATCAGGAATACAGCAAGGATGTCTGCTTTTATCACTTCTATTCAACATGGCACTGAAAGTTCTAGCCAGAGCAATTAGATAAGAAAAAAAAAAAAAGCATCCAAATTGAAAAGGAAGAAGTAAAATTACCTGTCTGCAGATTATACGATCTTATACGTTGAGAAATCTAATTTTATTGAGATTTAACAACAACAAAAAATCCTGATAGATTCAATAAGTAGCAGGATATAAATCAACACACAAAGATCAGTTGCATTTTTAAACACAATGACCAATCTGAAAAAAAAAATTATAAAAATAATTCCATTTACCATTGCTCCAAAAAATAAAATACTTTAGAATTTACTTAACCAAGGAGGAGAAAGATTTGTACAATGGAAACTACAAAACACTGAGGAAACAAATTAAAGATATAAATAAACGTAAATACATCTCATACTCATTGATCAGAAGACTTTATATTGTTAAAATGTCAATATTACCTAAAACAACCTACAGATTCAATGCAATTTCTATCAAAAATCCCAATGACTTCTTTGTGAAAATAGGAGGAAAAAACCCTAAAATTCATATGCAATCTCAAAAGACCCTGAATGCCCAAAACAATCTTGAAAAAGAAAAACAAAACTAGAGGACTCACATTTCCTGATTTCAAAACTTAAAGCTACAGTCATCAAAACAGGTGGTATTGGCATAAAGATAGACCTGAAGACCAATGGAATAGGATAGAGACCCCAGAAACAAACTTTGATATACACAATCAAATGATTTTTTATAAAGGTGCCAAGACCATTCAGTGAGGTAAAGTACAGCCTTTTCAACAAATAGTGCTGAGAAAATTGGATAGCTACTTGCAAAAGAATGAAGGTGAATTCTTAACACCATATGTAAAAACTCACTCAAAATGGATGAAAGATCCAAATGTAAGACTGCAAACAATAAAATTGCTGGAAGAAACCATAGGACCAAACCTTCACAACAGTGCATTTGGCAATGACTTCTTGGCTATGACACTGAAGGTACAGATAACAAAGGAAAAAAAATAGACAAATTAGACTTCATGAATATTTTTAAAGACTCATCTCTTGCCTCTTCTGCATTGGCAGCGGATTCTTAACCACTGCACCACTTGGGAAGCCCCAAAGCAACAAGAGGGAATTATAAACAGGCAGGCCACCCTCAGTGCATTTTCTCAACCTCAGAGGATGCAGAGGATGCAGGTTGCCCATCCTTCAGTTTGCAGACAAGCAGATCTTCCTGTGCAATGTCATTTCTTGGCTGGAATCCCTATCTGTGCATCACTGTGGGTGCCTGGAGTGGGCTCTGATGCACCGCAGCAGCCCACCTCTGTTGGTTTCACCTCAGTGTGGCTCTCTTCCTGGCAGCCCTCTGGTCTGTCGTCACTTTCAGGGTGAGGGGATTAAAGCCTCCTCCAGGTCTGGCTCCAGCCCAGATACAGGATCTCTCTCCCGGCCCATCCCTTCTGGGTTCTGGCAGCATAGTCTCTTGGCACCAGACACCTTGCCTTTCCTCACATGATCCCCTTCACCAGCCCCAAGGCCCAGACTGGACTCTAACGGTCAGATTCTGTGGCACAGTACCTGCCCATCCTAAGTACTTGGTGAGTGGACAAGGGAAGAAGGAGAAATACCATTGCTTATACAATAGTATTAGATAAACAGCTTCTCTTCTAAACTTTTGTTGGGAGAGTAGGATTTGATGAGCATGTGTGGGATCCTAAGAACTCTTTCTGTTGTTGATGGTCCCTTCCGAAAAATCTTGATTCCTCTCTGCCTTTTTCTTCTACAGGCCTACCATTTTTCTCTCACTAAGTCATTGCCTCTTTCCCACTCCTTGTCTTCCTTTCTCCTTCCCTTCTTTCCTTTCCTACTTTTTCTACTTCTCCTACATCTTAGTTCAGGTTCTTTGTGCTCAGCCTCTAACAGGTTGCTCCATCCACTCCACCTTACATGCTATATTTCTGATAACCATTTTAAAAATATCACAACTAATGATGTCTGCAGAAGCATCTTGCTCTGACTATGTAATGGAATTTTTTGAACCTTTCCAGCCTGACCTCTGTTCTTCTCAGCCTGGCCTCCTCCAGTTTCCCTAGGAGCCAGGCTCTTTCTCTCTCCTTCTCATCATGACTAAATTGTCCTTCCAGACACACATGGAAGTCTTCTATGCAGCCCATTGTGCTTGTAGCCCTACAGGGTAGCCCCCAAAGTTCTCCAGTTTTGTGATTTTTTTCTTTATTGTGGTAAAAAACCCATAATATAATGTCTATCATT
Source organism: Cephalophus harveyi (assembly GCA_006410635.1). Lineage (NCBI taxonomy): Eukaryota > Metazoa > Chordata > Mammalia > Artiodactyla > Bovidae > Cephalophus > Cephalophus harveyi. The sequence continues at coordinate 494,967 of SJYT01083443.1, read as the reverse complement.
TTAACCATGTTTAAGTCCACAGTTCAGTGATATTAAGTACATTCACATTGTTGTGTAACCATCACCAACTTTCATCCCCATAACTCTTTTCATCTTGTAAAACTGAAACTCCAGACCCTTTAAATAATAACTCTTCATTCTTCCCTAGCCCCAGCCCCTGGTTAACCACCATTTTACCTTCTATCTCTCTGAATTCAATTCCCCTAAGTACCTCATCTAATTGGAATCATACAGTATTTATCTTTTTTGTGATTGGCTTATTTCACTTAGTGTAATATCCCTGAGGTTTATCTATGTTATAGCATATTGCAGAACTTCCTTCCTTTTTAAGGCTGAATAATATTCCATTGTGTGCATATACTACATTTTGGTCATCTATTCATTCATCAATGCAGACCTTGTTTGCTTCTGTGTTTCAGCTATAGTGAATAAAGCTGCTATGAACATGTGTGTACAAATATGGTTTTGATACCCTACTTTCAATTACTTTGGGTATAGACCCAAAAGTAAAATTTCTGGGTCATATGCTTCCCTGGTGACTCAGACAGTAAAGAATCTGCCTGCAGTGCAGGAGTTTGATCCCTGGGTAGGGAAGATCCCCTGGAGAAGGGAATGGCAACTCACTCCAGTTTTCTTGCCTGGAGAATCCCATGGACAGAGGAGCCTGGAGGGTTGCAGTCCATGGGGTCGTGAAGAGTCAGACACGACTGAGCGACTGAGCGCACACACACACACACACACTTGTTGCTCTGAGGCTGGCTGCTTCTCTGGGGTGCCACTGTTTCCTGCCTTCTGCTAATCAGCCAGTGAGACACACCTAGGAGGAGGGAGGAGCTTTGTGGTTTCAATTCACACACAAATGTGTCTGCTCTTGATGGTAGGTACCTCAGACCACTTGCCACAAAGGCCCTCTCTGTGACAGTTGATAAAATGATAGAGACCATCTTGCCAAAAGACCCCACTCTCTTTCCTGCTTCGGCAACATTCCATTTAGGGGAATGGTCTGTGCCCCTACTATCTCATTCCAGCGTATTTTGGTCATCTTGCTAGTTCCTTGCTAGCAAGTTAGTAAACTTGACATATTCTCAAGAAAAAAAAAAATCAACAGGTATATGAAGAAGTATGAAAATATTACCCATAATGATAAGAAAAATAAGCCAATAGAGACAGACTAAAATATGACAGAGACAATAGAATTAGTAGATAAGAACATTAAAACTAAAACAGTAATTATAAATATATCCCATATCTTTAAAAAAAGTAGACAAAGCCTGAGCATAAAAAGAGACCTGAAAAGTAATTCTAAAAATGCAAATTTAATTACTAGATAAGAAAAATATTATATTGATGTTGTTATTCAGTCACTAAGTCATGTCTGACTCTTTGCAACCCCATGGACTATGGCACACCAGGCTTCCACATCATTCTCTATTTCCCGGAGTTAGCTCAAACTATGAGCCATACTCTGTAGAACCACCCAAGATGGTAGGTGAAGTCTCCACCATGGTGGAGAGTTCTGACAAAATGTGGTCCATTGGAGAAGGGAATGGCAAACCATTTCAGCATTCTTGCCTTGAGAACCCCATGAACAATATGAAAAGGCAAACGATATGACACTGAAAGATGAACTCCCCAGGTCAGTAGGTGCCCAAAATGCTACTGGAGAAGAGCAGAGAAATAGCTCCAGAAGGAACGAAGAGGCTGAGCTAAAGCGGAAACACCACCCAGCTGTGGATGTGTCTGGTGGTGAAAGTAAAGTCCGATGCTGTAGGTATATTGCATAGGAACCTGGAATGCTAGGTCCATGAATCAAGGTAAATTGGAGGTGGTCAAACAGGAGATGGCAAGAGACATTTTAGGAATCATAAAATTGATGGGAATAGGTAAATTTAATTGAGATTATCACTATATCTACTACTATGGGCAAGAATACCTTAGAAGAAATGGAGGGGCCCTCATAGCAAAAGAGTCTGAAATTCAGTATTTGGGTGCAGTCTCGAAAAGACAGAATAATCTGTTCATTTCTGAGGCAAGCCATTCAATATCACAGTAATCCAAGTCTATGCCCCAACCACTAATGCCAAAGAAGTTGACACTGAACAGTTCTATGAGACCTATAAGACCTGGAACTAACACCAAAAAAAGATGTTATTTTCATCATAGGGGACTAGAATGCAAAATAGGAAGTCAAGAGATACCCAAAGTAACAGGCTAGTTTGGCCTTGGAATACAAAGTGAAGCAGGGCAAAGGCTAACAGAGTTTGCCAAGAGAATGTACTGGTCATTGCAAACACCCTCTTCCAACAGCACAAGAGACGATTCTATACATGGACATCACCAGATGGTCAATACTGAAATCAGATTGATTATATTATTTGCACCCGAAGATGGAAAAGCTGTATACAGTCAGCAAAAAGAAGACTGGGAGCTGACTGTGGCTCACATCATGAACTCCTTATTGCAGAATTTAGACTTAAATTGAAGAAAGTAAGGAAGACTACTAGGCCATTCAGGTGTGACCTAAATCAAATCCCTTATGATTATATGTAGAAGTGACAGATTCAAGGGATTAGATCTGATAGACAGAATGCCTGAAGAACTGTGGAGGGAGGTTCATAACATTGTCTAGGAGGCAGTGATCAAAACCATCCCCAAGAAAAAGAAATGCAAAAAGGCAAAATGATTGTCTGAGGAGGCCTTACAAATAGCTGAGANAGATTCAAGGGATTAGATCTGATAGACAGAATGCCTGAAGAACTGTGGAGGGAGGTTCATAACATTGTCTAGGAGGCAGTGATCAAAACCATCCCCAAGAAAAAGAAATGCAAAAAGGCAAAATGATTGTCTGAGGAGGCCTTACAAATAGCTGAGAAAAGAAGAGAAGTGAAAAGCAAAGGAGAAAAGTAAAGATATACCCATCTGAATGCAGAGTTCCAAAGAGTTGCAAGGAGAGATAGCTTCCTTCTGGAGCTATTTCTCTGTTCTTCTCCTTCCGAAGCGAACAATGAAAAAAATAGAGGAAAATAATAGAATGGGAAGGACTATAGAGACATCTTCAAGAAAATTAGAGATACCAAGGGAATATTTCATGCAAAGATGGGCATAATAAACGACAGAAATAGTATGGACCTAACAGAAGCAGAAGATATTAAGAAGAAGTGGTAAGAATATACAGAAGAACTATACCAAAAAGACCTTAATGACCTGGATGATCATGATGGTATGACACTCACCTAGAGCCATACATTGGAGTATGAACTCAACTGGGCCTTAGGAAGCATCACTATAAACAAAGTTAGTGGAGGTGATGGAATTCCAGCTAAACTATTTAAAATCCTAAAAGATGATGCTGTTAAAGTGTTGCACTCAATACGCCAGCAATTTTGGAAAACTCAGCAGTGGCCACAGGACTAGAAAAGGTCACTTTTCATTCCAATCCAAAGGAAGGGAAATTCCAACGAATGTTCATACTATACCAACAATTGCTCTCATTTCATATGGCTGGAGAATCCCAGAGATGGAGGAGCCTGGTGGGCTGCCATCTGTAGGGTCGCACAGAGTCAGACATGACTGAAGCGAGTTAGCAGCAAAAAGGCAAAATGGTTGTCGGAGGAGGCCTTACATAGCAGCAGCATATGCTAGCAAGTTAATGCTCATAATCCTTCAAGTTAAGCTTCAACTGTATGTGAACCAAGAACTTCCAGATGTTCAAGCTGGATTTAGAAAAGGCAGAGGAACCAGAGATCAAATTGCCAACATCCATTGGACCGTACAAAAAGCAAGAGAATTCCAGAGAAACATCTACTTCTGCTTCATTGACTATGCTAAAGCCTTTGACTGTGTGGATCACAACAAACTGTGGAAAATTCTTCAAGAGATGGGAAAACCAGACCATCTTACCTGCCTCCTGAGAAACCTGTATGCAGGTCAAGAAGTAACAGTTAGAACCATACATGGAACAACAGACTGGTTCCAAATTGGGAAAGGAGTACGTCAAGGCTGTATATTGTCACCCTACTTATTTAACTGATATGCAGAGTATGTCATATGAGATGGCAGGCTGGATGAAGCACAAGCTGGAATCAAGATGGCCAGGAGAAATATCAATAACCTCAGATATGCAGATGACATCACCCTTATGGCAGAAAGCAAAAAGGAACTAAACAGCTTCTTAATGAAAATGAAAGAGGAGAGCAAAAATGCCAACTTGAAACTCAACATTCAAAAAATGAAGATCATGGCATCCAGTCCCATCAGTTCATGGCAAATAGATGGGGAAACAATGGAAACAGTGACAGACTTTATTTTCCTGGGCTCCAAAATCACTGCAGATGGTGACTGCAGCCATGAAATCAAAAGATGCTTGCTTCTTGGAAGAAAAGCTGTGAAAACCTAGACAGCATATTAAAAAGCAGAGACATTACTTGCTGACAAAGGTCTGTGTAACCAAAGCTATGGTTTTTCCAGTAGTCTTGTATGGATGTGAGAGTTGGATCATAAAGAGGGCTTGATTGCTGAAGAATTTATGCTTTTGAATGGTGGTGTTGGAGAAGACTCTTGAGAGTCCCTTGGACAGCAAGGAGATCAAACCAGTCAATCCTAAAGGAAATCAACCCTGAATATCTATTGGAATGACTGATGCTGAAGCTGAAGTTTCAGTCCTTTGGCCACCTGAGGTGAAGAACTGACTCACTGGGAAAGACCCTGATACTGGGAAAGACTGAAGGCAAGAGGAGAAAGGGGCGACAGAGGAAGAGATGGTTGGATGGCATCACCGACTCAATGAACATGAATTTGAGCAAACTCTGGGAGATAGTGAAGGACAGGGAATGCTGGCATGCTGCAGTCCATGGGGTTGCAGAGAATCTGACATGAGTAAGCGACTGAACAACAGTTCAAACTCATGTCCATTGAGTCAATGATGCCATCCAACCATCTCATCCTCTTTGCCCCCTTATCCTCCTGCCTCCAATCTTTCCCAGCATCCGGGTCTTTTCCAATGAGTTGGCTCTTCCCATCAGGTGGCCAAAGTATTGGAGCTTCAGCTTCAGCATCAGTCCTTCCAATAAATATTCAGGACTGATTTCCTTTAGGATTGACTGACTTGATCTCCTTGCAGACCAATGGACTCTCAAGAGTCATCTCCTGCACCACAATTTGAAAGCATCAATTCTTTGGTGATCAGCCTTCTTTATGGTTCAACTCCAACTCACATTTGTATATGACTATGGGAAAAACCATAGCTTTGAGAGAGAGAGAGAGACAAACATTTGAAGAATCCAAATTTGATGAAAATTACCAATAGCTACAAGAACACTCAAAGTGAAAGTGAAAGTGAAGTCGCTCAGTCGTGTCCGACTCTTTGCGACCCCATGGACTGTAGCCTACCAGGCTCCTCTGTCCATGAGATTTTCCAGGCAATAGTCCTAGAGTGGATTTCCATTTCCTTCTCCAGGGGATCTTCCCAGCCCAGGGATAGAACCCGGGTCTCCCGCATTGTAGACAGACGCTTTACCATCTGAGCCACCAGGGAAGTCCAAATAGAAGAAATATGAAGGAAACCACACTAAGATACATCAATAATTGCTTAAAATCAGTGATCTTCAAAACGCACTATTTACAAAATGAAAAGTCAGTTGACAGCCTGGGAAAATATATCAATTCACTTTCCAATAAATATGTCTAATGAATTTATAAACATCAGCAATAAAGTCAGAAAATACAATTAAAGATTTACAATAGCAATGAAAAATATAAGTTCATTGAAAATAAATCTAACAAAAGATGTACAAAATATTTATGAAGAAAACTAAAGGACCTTATTGAAAGGCAATAAGAAAACCAAACGAGTAACACCATGTTCATGGATAGAAAGTTTCAATGCTGTAAAGTTGTACAGTATTGTACAAATTGATGTACAGCTTTATTACTTTTCCAATCAAGTNTGAAAATAAATCTAACAAAAGATGTACAAAATATTTATGAAGAAAACTAAAGGACCTTATTGAAAGGCAATAAGAAAACCAAACGAGTAACACCATGTTCATGGATAGAAAGTTTCAATGCTGTAAAGTTGTACAGTATTGTACAAATTGATGTACAGCTTTATTACTTTTCCAATCAAGTCCTACAGAGAAGGCAATGGCATCACACTCCAGTACTCTTGCCTGGAAACTCCCATGGACGGAGGAGCCTGGTAGGCTGCAGTCCATGGGGTCGCTGAGTCAGACACGACTGAGCGACTTCACTTTCACTTTTCACTTTCATGCATTGGAGAAGGAAATGGCAACCCACTCCCGTGTTCTTGCCGGGAGAATCCCAGGGATGGCGGAGCCCAATGGGCTGCCGTCTATGGGGTCGCACAGAGTCGGACACGACTGAAGCGACTTAGCAGCAGCAGCAGCAGCAATCAAGTCCTAATGGAATATTTTTACATAAAGCCAAAAAAGATTAGTAGCCAGATCCTATAAATCAATTAGAAAGACAAACGATTCAATAGAAAAAGTTTCAAAAACACAAACAAGCATTTCACAGAAAACACAAATGGCCTGTTAAATTTATGAAAATACACTTGGCCTTGTTAGTAGAAAAGGAAATGCAAATAAAACCACAAATTACCATTTCATGCCCACTGGTTTGGAAACGTTTTTAAAGACTGACAAAATGTTGGCAAAATGTAACTAGTACACCACTGTGGGACTAGAAATTGGTACACTCACTTTGAAGAAGAATTTTACATTATTTGTGAAGGTGAATATTCACATACCCTTTGACCCAGCAATTCCACTCCTGGAGGCATGAACAGAATATTCCCAGAAGCACTGTTTAAAATAGCAATAAAAATGGCAACAACCCAAATGTCCTTTACAGTAGAATGAATAAAAGCTTATGGTTCAGTCACACAACAGAATATTGAAATGAAATCGAAGACTGAGCGACTACAGTTCTGTGCAACACGGATTATATTTTCTAAGGATGACCATCACAATATATCCTGTCCTGCATGTTCTCTCCTTCTTAGATGCCAATGACATAAATATTAGCTCTTTTTTTATAGTCCCCTGGGTCTCTGGGGTTCTTTTCACTCTTTTTTTTTTTTCCAGTTTATTTTCTCTCTGTTGTCCAGATTGGGCAGCTTCATGGATTCTTTGTTCTATCCCCTTCCATTTTGCTACTGAACACATCTACCAAGTTTTTTATTTGGGTTATTGAATTTTTCAGTTCTAGAATATCCATTTGGTTTTTCTTTGTATATTTCTTTGCTGAGATTTTCTCTTTCTCCGCTTGTTTCAGATGTGCTCACAGTTGCTTACTAAAGCATTGTATGATGCCTGCTTTTAAATCTTAATCAGATAACATCACTGGAATCTTGAGTGTGGTATCTATTAATATTTTTTTTTCCTTCAGTGTGAGATCTTCTTGGCTATTGGTGTCATAAGTAATTTTCTACTAAAATCTGGGTGTTTTGGCTGTTATATTATGAGACTCTGGGTCTTATTTAAATTTTTGGTTTTAGCTGGTTTCCTCTAACGCTGGTCCACCAGAGGAGGGGAGGTGCTACCTCACTAAGGCAAGGCAGGGTTAGACATCCAGGTTCCCCACTCTGCCTCCATATTAGTCAGCTCAGGCTTCCATAGCAAAACACCACAGACTGGGTGTCTTAAACCACAGAAATATATCGTCTCACATTCTGGAGATTGGAAAGTCCAAGATCAAGGCGCTGGAGTTTGACTTCTGGTGAGAACTCTCTCCTTGGCTTGCAGCTGGCCACCTACTCTGTCCTCCCATGGCCTTTTCTCTGTGCGTTTACATCCCAGGTGTCTCTTCCTCTTCTTATAAGAACACCTATTGGACCAGGACCTCACCTTTATGACCTTGTTCAACCTTAATTACCCCCCTAAGAGCCCTATCTCCAAATAACGTCTTATCAAGGGTTACAGCTTCAGCTTATGAATGGGGGGTGGCGGGGCACAATTCAGTTCATAACAGCCTCCACTGACTCTGGAGTCGGGGGTATTATCTGTTATTGCTGGGAGGGCATGAGAGTTTCTGGCTTCCACTAGACCTCCCTGGCTATGAGGAGTGGGTGTGCTGCCCCCCAAAAGACCTCTACTTACACTATACTATTCAGGATAGTGGCAACCTCTGGAGTGGTGAGAGGAGATATCATTTGGGAAAAGACACAAAAGGCTCCAAGGAATTGGATGTGTTTTATTTTCTAGTTGTGAAATAAGTATCTTGGTATTAATTATTATTATTTAAACTATAAATATGTTATCTATGGTATAGCCTTTTTTTCTTTTAAAATTTATTTTTTAATTGATGGATAATTGCTTTACAGAGTTTTGTTGTTTTTTGTCAAGCGTCAACATGAATCAGCTGTTTGGCTGATTATGTTACAGAACAACAAAATTCTGTAAAGCAATTATCCTTCAATTAAAATATTCCAGAATTAAAAAAATACAAAAAAAACCTAACCACAACAAAATAGAAATATGGTCTCTCTACTTAGAATATTTATAACATAGCTGAGGTGCTCAGAAATAACGATCTACCATCTGTGGTATTAAGCATTATCTATGTGCCAGGCAGGGCTTCCCAGGTGCTGCTAGTGGTAAAGAACCTGCCTGCTAATAGAAGAGATGTGAGAAACTCAGGTTAGACCCCTGGGTTGGGAAGATCCCCTGAAGGAGGGCATGACAACCCACTCCAGTATTCTTGCCTGGAGAATCTCCATGGACAGAGGAGGCCAGCAGGCTATAGTCCATGGGGTCATAAAGAGTCAGACATGACTGAAGCAACTTAGCATGCATGCACACATGGGCCAGGCATTGTGCTGAGAACATCACATATATCGTTTTACTTATTCTACACAATCCCTTTTATGGATGAGGACGCTCAGTCTCCAAAGAAGTCAGAATCACAGAGATGAAATTCAAGCCCAGACCTGTCTTTAGAGCCCATACTCTTCAAGCCCATAGCACCTTGAATGAAGTTAAAACTAATTAATATCATTTATCACAATCGTCATGTGCCACTCACCTGCCACCACTAATAAAATCTGACAGAGAACATTAGACTTTACCATTTCAGCCACAAGGGAAGCCTCTAAGTTTAGGGTGTGTTGTGAAAGTCGCTCAGTTCAGTTCAGTTCAGTCGCTCAGTCGTATCTGACTCTTTGCGACCCCATGAATTGCAGCACGCCAGGCCTCCCTGTTCATTAACATCTCTCGGAGTTCACTCAGACTCACGTCCATCGAGTCCATGATGCCATCCAGCCATCTCATCCTCGGTCGTCCCCTTCTCCTCCTGCCCCCAATCCCTCCCAGCATCAGAGTCTTTTCCAATGAGTCAACTCTTCGCATCAGGTGGCCAAAGTACTGGAGTTTCAGCCTCAGCATCATTCCTTCCAAAGAAATCCCAGGGCTGATCTCCTTCAGAATGGACTGGTTGGATCTCCTTGCAGACCAAGGGACTCTCAAGAGTCTTCTCCAACACCACAGTTCAAAAGCATCAATTCTTCGGCGCTCAGCCTTCTTCACAGTCCAACTCTCACATCCATACATGACCACAGGGAAAACCATAGCCTTGACTAGATGGACCTTAGTCGGCAAAGTAATGTCTCTGCTTTTGAAAATGCTATCTAGGTTGGACATAACTTTTCTTCCAAGGAGTAAGCGTCTTCTAATTTCATGGCTGCAGTCACCATCAGCAGTGATTTTGGAGCCCAAAAAAATAAAGTCTGGCACTGTTTCCACTGTTTCCCCATCTATTTCCCATGAAGTGATGGGACCAGATGCCATGATCTTCGTTTTCTGAATGTTGAGCTTTAAGCCAACTTTTTCACTCTCCTCTTTCACTTTCATCAAGAGGCCTTTTAGCTCCTCTTCACTTTCTGCCATAAGGGTGGTGTCATCTGCATATCTGAGGTTATTGATATTTCTCCCGGCAATCTTGATTCCAGCTTGTGTTTCTTCCAGTCCAGCGTTTCTCATGATGTACTCTGCATATAAG